>JAQISU010000177.1:10352500-10712500 GCA_029339505.1 Unio delphinus | reverse complement strand
TGTACTTTCAGACTCAGACATTCTTTGACCTTTCCGATTCCAAACCCTGTAGTGCAAAAATAGAAACCGACAGATGGAAAGGAAATAACTAACGGCTGTTGATTTTCCCTTTCAAACAAGTAACCTTAACCTTAAAAAATATAGTATATTTTATGGGAACAAGACAAAACGCCTAAGACAAAACAATCAATTAGCTCAATAGTGTTGAGAAATAATATTATTCAACGGTCCAAGTTAGAAATAAGACTTATTCATATATAAACTATACTAAGTATTTCAAGTTGAGGTGAATGTATGATTGACTTTCTCATTCAGACATACACAAAAAAAGATTTTCTTAGTATTGTCGTAAAGCAACCTATGATACGTAAATCATTGCCTTTTTACAGGTTCAACGATGTTAAGGCGATCTTCATTTTATTTTTAAATTGTTTTTCTTTTACTACGGCAGACACTAAAATATAATCCATTTTACAAATGAAACCCTTTTCAGGTAGTGCAGTTTGTATTTACAAGAAAACATATTTTTTAATAAAACACAGATCTACTCTATTTCTTCTTGATAACGCGTAAATATGGTTTCTTCGCACGAATTGAAGTAAAGAACCATCAGTGTGGGTAAGTATGAATTGATTTTCCCTTGCTGGAAGGGCCTTTTCCTTTATTGTATTCCAGATCAGAAAGCTTGCTTGACCTTCTCAGAGTTTAATTCGATTATTCAGATTAATACCTGATACGACTAATAATGTTTACATTGAACAAACATTACTCACATCCTCCTTTTTTTACATTATTTATTTTACAGAAAATATCTATTTTGAATAGTTTTCTCTCACAAGACGTCTTAAGAGTTTGTATTAGCCTTATGCAAGATTATAGTTCGCTGATATCATAACATATATATATATATATATATATATATATATATATATATATATATATATATATATATATATATATATATATATATATATATATATAGTATATGCACTTACTAGACCACCTGTAATAAGCATGCAGCAAACAAGAAAACCCTTTTCCAGAACTAAGTAAAAAAAAAAAAGGCACACCGAACGCTGCAGATTGAATGTACTCGAACGAATTTATAGTCGCAAGGTTCACGCACATTATTAATTAGGCTAACGTCGTCTACTTTAAATTCTTTGGTGTTGGTTTAGGGGCAAAATACAAAACTAACAATTGAGACCTTATGGTGGATTAATGATTGCTTTTGTATCTAGTAGTCTTATAACAACTAAAGTCTGCCATACATCGTAAATAAAAGTCTTCATTTCGAATAGCATAATGACTTTTCTAGTCACATTGAGATAAATATGCCCATGTGCATGGAAACCGGTTTATCTGTTAATTAGAAAGGTTTAAATTTTACTTCACTGGTTATTAACCAAGTCATGTTGATTGCGTTTTGCTTAGCTTCCTTTATGAGGGTGGTTAGCGTGTACCTTCGCGAGTGGCTGAAAAGTCCAAAGTGACAGTCTTTGTTGTTACACGTGCTGCAGGTGAACGTCGATGCGTATTGAGGCTATTGTTCTTTTTCCTTCCTCCTAGCTCTCTTTGCAGCTATGTTAGTGTTTTTCGCTTCTTCGGCTTTCTGAACGCCCGGTCTGACAGAAAGACACCCGCTGAAGCGGTCCGCAGCACAGCTCTCTCAGTTGTTGATGTTGGCCGTCTTCATGTTTTTCTTGCAGACATCTTTGTAACGCAGATGTGGCCATACAGTCGTGCGTCGTCTGCTGGCTTGCTTTGGGAATGCATCCAGGGTCCATTGTCCTGACGTGGCCGAGTCAGAACAGGCACCTCTCGTTGAGATAGGAGAACACGCTGTTCATGCTGCCGTGTTCCAGAACCTCTGTGTTGGGTACTTTGTTCAGCAACTGGATGGACAAAATATATCGCAGGCATTTCAGGTGGAAGCTGCTGAGTTTCCTCGCGAGACTCGCGTAGGTGGTTCACGCCTCGATGCTGTAGAGGAGTTTGCTGAGCACGCAGGCTTGCTAGACACACAGTGTTTGTCTTCTCAGCGAGGCTGGGGTTGTTCCAGATTCTATGGTTCAGTCCGTCCTACTCTGCTGATGCATTGGCAATCCTGCCCACACATCAGGATAAACGGAGAGCCAGCTAGAGATGGTGTACCCAAGGAATGTGAAGTTGTCAACAACTTCTACGTTTTATCTATCGATGGTCATGGTGAGAGGGGAGATTGCGTCCTGCGCCGTGTTTTTCGTCTTCCTCATCAGAGTGATGGTCAGTCCAAACTCCTTGGAGGCGTTGGAGAACCGACATACCGACTGATGCAGTCCATCTTCCGTGTGTGATTTAAAGGCTGCATCGACGGCGAAGAGCAATTCACGGATGAGAACATCTGTGACTTTAGTCTTAGCTTCGAGACGGTCGATGTTCAACATTTTGCCGTTAGCCCTTGTGTATATACATTTCATCGCTGAAGTCCTGACAGGCGTCCTGGAGAAGCATGGTGAAGGTAGCAAAGAGCGTCGACGCAAGGACGCAGCTTGCTTTACGCGGCTGCGGACTAGGAAGGCCTTTGATGTTGCGCCGTTGAAGCACACTGTGCAGTGCATATTCTCGTGGAACGACGCAACGACAACGAAACGAGGAGTCGTTGGATACAGCTGATCTTATGCAGGAACCTGAATAGTCCGCTCCGGATGAATAGTTCAAAGACCTTTGTCAGTCTATGAAGGCGATGTAGAGGGCATCCGCTGCTCACAAAATTTTTCCTGCAGCTGGCATTGTGAGAAGATCATGTATACAGTTTACCGGCCACCTTGGAAGCCACACTGGGACGATGGTGAGGATCGGGATGCCCAGTAGTTTTTTAGTCGCTATGGTCTCATTTGTTCTTATACAAAGTGATGATGTTGACGATGTTTGCGTCTTGCATGTGCTATGGGATGTGCCCCTGTCCCCATAAAAGGCAGAGGAGTAGTGCTGGTTTCTTGCTCTTGAGGACTTCATGCAGCATGCCGTCTCTCCCAGAAACCTTTGCACAAGCGCGGAAGTCGATGGCCGTTCAGAGCTTTTCCAGGGTGGGTGGTCTGTCCGTTTCCTCCATGACTGGCAGGACTGGGATGGCTTCCAAGGAGGTGTCGGTGACGACGTTTTAGGTTGCATACAGCTCGAGATAGTGCTCAACTCAGCGCTGCGTCTGTTCCCCTGTTATGTGATGATTTTTTCACCAGACTTGGAATTGAGGAGGGCGGTTTTGGAGGTTAGGGGCACTGTTGCCTTCTTGATACACTCGTACATGCCTATTGCATACCCAGTTATATGTATACTGTTGCAGGGGTACTGGAGTGGCGGGTGATCTGCTGGGAGCTGTTCCTGGCAGTCCTGAGGGCTTGAAATGTATTTGAGCTAGGAGCAGCCTTTAAGCCACGAGGGCTGTCATCTTCGCCTCAGTCACGGGTATTAATCTCCCAGCAATCGGTGTTTTTGCGCTTCTTCTTCCCATAGGCAGTAATGGATGAATACTACACAGCATCAGGGAAGTAGTGACCACTTGGAGTCAATGGTGTCATTAGGTGTCTCAATGGTGAGAGAATCATGCAGAGTGTTGATGAAATGCTGTATATTCTCTGTTTTCCTTGCATAACTAGTGTGGGCGACGCTTCTTGACGGGGTTCAACTTGTTAGATATTACTCGCACCTTGCTGGCATCATGGGGGTGGTCAGTGTAGTAGTCGGAACTGTGTTAGCTGCGGATAAGGAAGACAAAGGACAGTTTCGCACGCCTGATAATGACAAAGAGGTCTAGC
This sequence comes from Unio delphinus, assembly GCA_029339505.1. NCBI lineage: Eukaryota > Metazoa > Mollusca > Bivalvia > Unionida > Unionidae > Unio > Unio delphinus. The sequence continues at coordinate 10,708,703 of JAQISU010000177.1, read as the reverse complement.
TGGTTTCAGTGACGGGAACATGGGTGTCGCCATGACGCCTGATGAATTTCCTTGCATTTATTGAACGTGTTGGTCACACAAAGGCTGTGGGAAAAGCACAGCTACAGCAATCGCTGACCGTTCTCGTTGATATTTCCCCTTCCATGAAAACCGAGGCAGGTGGGCCAGGCCTTGCAGTCAGCTTCCAGTCTAGTATTTAGGTCTCCTAGTAGGTAGAGGCTCTGTATATTGCTTGATCCAGAACCTCGTACACCTGGTCGTTCTCCTCTGGAGTGAGGAAGATCGTTGGGGGGTACACGCTGACGATGTTGGCTAGGGCTGAGAATGTTCACTGCCGGAGGACAAGGATCCTCTCAGTGCCAGATGACGGGGGAATTATGAATGCGACGATCGTGTTGTTAAAAGCGAAGCTGACACCATGCTGCCTAGATTCGTCTGAAGGCTTCCTTCGCCAAACGAAAGTGCCGTTGGATTCCCTGATGGTGCCAATGTCGACCAGTGTGGTCTACTGAAGACCGGCAATATCGATGTTCAATGGGGAGAGTCTTATTTCAATGACGGCAGTTTTATGTGCGCCTTTGAGCTGCTGAGGGTCAGTTGTGAGTCCAGTACACGTGAACTTGACGTTACAGCGTGCGAAAGATTTTTATTCTTCTTTCGTCTTTGATTCTTGCCTGGTGCCGAGTATTTGGCCTGCTTGTCGTGATGTTTCTCTAAACTTCACCCACCCAGTGAAGAAGGAAGGCCATAGCGGGACATCACTTTACTGTCTAAGGGCTGCTCAGCGTGAGGCGGGCGTTAGCTCTCCGATGAAACATTGCGTTCTCGTTCCTTGTGTCAGGCTCTACGCCAATCGATATATGGCTTAGAACCTGTAGACTGATTCTTCCCGTGTCTAGCAGACGCCCTACGATGTCCTAACCAGTAGTGCTAAGAAGCATGGGCATAGTAGTATGGAGTATCTGCTGTTGCCAGTGCAGGACATCTTCTTACCACCCAGCAGGTGGACCCATGGGTACGACTAATGTCGATACAACTTTGCACCAACGGTGTCGCAGGATTTTCAGGAATGACTTTGACGACAATGTCAGACCGCCTTAGGGACACTGCCTCCGGATTTTGTGTCTGGATTTACTAGATTAGCCTATCCCCTTAGTGGGTAAAGCCTCAAGGCAGCATTAAGTTTAGGGTCGGAGTTTTCCTTCTCCTAAATGACCTAACATTCAAGGTTAACAAGCCCCATCTAAACTAATCGACTGGTTATTATGCGCCAGTGGCCACTCGCGAAGGTCAAGAGCTGGATTTTAGTTGACAGAGGCGATCAGAGACTCGAAGCGTATGGGGCATTACTGGAGGAGTGGGGCACTTGTCTCCCACTACCGCCCCGGCAATATCAATTTTGCATCACAGATGTTCGAGATTAAGAGCCCTTTATTTTACGATCCGCTCAATCACAAACGATTCAAGATGGAGGTATCAACTTGTGTTAAGTATAATTTTATTAGGTTGTAAAATCAAACAAATCCCATAGAGCGAAACAAGAGACATGGCCCGCTACGTCCCAAAAAAAAATAACTTTCATACTTTATAAGTACACCTTGAATTGTTGTATAATGGTTCACTGTGTCATTTTATTGTATATTTTAATCAAACACCTAAAGACTTCTGATGACTTATCGAATTTACTCACGCATAGTAGATTGATCATGATATTGCGGAATCAAAATAAAGGCGTGTAACAATATGCGTGTCGTCGAGAATTACTACCGCTAGAAAAAAATGTGAATATCACATGATTTACATACGTGCTGGTCTCTCTCTCTCTCTCTCTCTCTCTCTCTCTCTCTCTCTCTCTCTCTCTCTCTCTCTCTCTCTCTCTCTCTCTCTCTGTTCTGTCTTTTCTGTCTTCTTGTTGTTTGTACTTTAAAATACACGTTCAATCCTGACTTTTGACGACAAAAGTAAGAAGAAATAAAATGTTTGTCGTTTTAAAACAAACATAGCGATAACACCAGTTGGAAGATGGGATAGCCATTCTTATATGTATCTCTTTATGCCTATACAGTTGTAGTAAAGTGACTTTCTCAAAGACGCATCACTGTAACCGATCTCAGCTGAATCAATGGCGAGATTAGAACTTACATTTTATCACGGGTCTATCACGTCAGTTACTGCGCCACTGCTTCTCCCGCCTCCTCTGGTCGCCTCATACAAATTGCAGAAAGCGCGTGGGACTTAATCTACATCCTTGAGCCAACGGGAGACTGGACAAGTTATTATGCTAAAGATAATTGCCCAAAGAATGTTTGTAACTACTCATTAGATTGATTTTGACATACAAATACAAATTAATCTTGGTCAAATATGAGAAACGAGAAAAGGGGAGTAGACATAATGTCCCGTCTGTGGTGAATGTCAGTTAAAGTAAAATTTATACACGAATTTGAAACTTTCTATTCATAATACATCAAGGGATCTGTGCATGAAGCCACCACATATCTAGCAGAATCATCTCCATTCGTATCAAAGCGTTACTCTTTAACATCACAAGTATCCATGTATATGCCCCAACTACAGATCATGAAGAAATAGAGGAGTTTTCCAACAAACTTCAGGGTATTCTAACAATGGTCAGAAAAAGACATCCTCATCATCCAAGGAGACTGGAATGCCAAAGTTGGAAAGTATATAGATCATTGTGCACCTTCTTGCAATGAGCTTACAAGTGAAAGAGAGAGAGAGACAGCTGCTTGAGTTATCAAGGTACAACAACTTGGTACTAGCCAACACCCTGGGTCAACATAAAGCTTCCCGATGCTGGACATCGCATGCACCAAATGGAACCCATCATAACCAGATCGACTACAAACTAGTTCAAACCGGTACCGATCTGGCATCAATAGAGAAAAACAAAGAACGTTTCCAGGTGCTGATGTTGGGAATGATCACATCCTCGTCATTATGAACATCCGAGTGAGGTTGAAGAAAATTAACAAGCCAAAGAAATTCAGGCTCGAATTCAGCCTTGAACAACTGAAGGACCCTAACATTTGCAAGTCATTCCAAGCTACAATTGGAGGAACATTTGTTCCAGTCCTTGTGATGGATGTTGATGATAAAGAGATGACAGACACAGTCATGACAACAGCTGCAAGGGCATCATTGGCCTCCATCGCCTAATGAAAAACCTTGGGTTACAGAAGAGATTCTGAATCTGTGTGATGTCCGAATAGACATATCAAATACTAGACACACAACAGGGGCAATGGAGAACCGAAAAATAAACAAGAATATCAGACAATTCTGCATAAATCAAAAGAAGATTGGATTGAAAAAATGTGCACAGAAATAGAGGGCAGTCTGACAAAGAATAACAGCAAAAAGGCATTCGAAATTTTTAAAGACCTCACCATACAGACGCAGCCAAGATTCAGTACCATTCAAGACGAAAATGGAAAATGCCTCACAGAAGCAAGTGACATTGCAGAAAGATGGCCTGCGTATTGTAACAAAACTCTACAACTATCCGTCCACATGAGACCCAGAGGTGCTTGAAGTTCCAAACTCCAAGAATGATGATGATTACCCCATTCTCAAAGTAGAAGTATAGTCAGCAATTAGACCACTGCAGAATGGGAAGTCAGCTGAAGTAGACGACATCGCAGCTGAGCTTATCACGAATGAAGAGATCGGTGATATAGCTACTAACAAAAATCTGCAATACTATCTGGCAGACACGTGATTGGCCAACACAGTGGACCCAATCACTGATTATAAGACTCCCAAGAAAGTCAAAATTACTGAACTCAGTTTGATCAGACATGCTAATAAGGTGATGCTGAATATCATCTTGAAAAGACTGAAACCACAAGCAGACGAAATAATTGCTGAAGAACAGGTATGTTTCCGGAGTGGAAGAAGCAAACCAAAACATATATTCAATCTCAGGGTTCTGTGTAAAAAGGACTCGCAACATCAGCAATACATCTATCATGTGTTCATATATTTCAAAATGGCTTTCAACAGAGTGTGGCATGAAGCATTGTGGGCCACAATGAAAAAGTACATGGGTCAAACGTTGACCAATACCATCAAGCAACTGTGCGCCAAGGCTACCAGTGCTGTAATTGCTCAAGGTTATGTGGGGGACTGGTTCACGACAACAGTTGGATTACGTCAAGGCTGTCTCCTGTCAACCACGCTTTTCAACATCTACTTAGAGCGCATCATCAGCGAAGCCCTGGAAAACCACTGTGGGACAGTAAGCATTGGAGGGCGTAACATTATCAACCTCCTCTTTGCAGCCGCCATTGATTGGCTGGCAAGCAGTGAAGACGAGCTTGCCACCTTAATGAAGAACCTGGATGAAACATCTTCCAGATTTGACATGGAGATAAGCGCTGAGAAGACAATACTGATTACAGGTAGTGGCAAACATATCTCAGCCAAGATTAAAGTCAGAGGACAGGAACTTGAAAGTGGGCCAGTTAAAATATCTTGGGTCCATAATCACCGAAGCGTGATCAAGACCAGACATTTCTTCACGAGCAGCACAAACAACGGCAGTTATGTCAAAGCTAAGACCCATCTGGAGAGACAAGAATATCTGTCTGAAAACTAAAATCAGACTATTTAGAGCACTAGTCATCGTACTATTTTTGTAGTCATGTGAGGCCTGGACCCTGACAGCATAATTACAACGAAGAATCCAGGCACTTGAAATGAAATGCTACGGAACTATCCTTGACATCTCTTACATGGACCACATCACAAATGACGACGTGCATAACTTCATCAGGCACTAAGTCGGCCATTATGAAGACCTCATCTCTAAAGATGAAATGGTATAGCCATGTCACTAGAGCCAACAGTCTATCCACAACAATAATCCAGGGCATTATCAAGGGTGGCAGATGGAAATGTAGACAGAGACAAACGTGGACCGACAACATCACAGAAAGGACCAGGACAAGTTTTGCGGAGACACAGGCATTGGCAAGTGATCGATACAAGTGGAGGGAACTAGTCAGATGTTCAGCAGCACGGTGCCTCAGTGACAACACTAGGTCAGGAGACCGATGATGATGATGATGATGATGATGATGATGATGATGATGATTCATTATATAAACCATTATCACACTTTAAAGTAGCCTCAAGAGTTTTTAACTTTCGGTACTTTTTCCCACTTTAAAGTATATTTAAAAGTTTTTCAATGCACCTAGGTATGTGCTTTGTCACTTTAGCTCATCATGTAAAAGAGAGTAATCAAATATGCCAAATAGTCATTATAAGATGGAGTCAAATAACATATTTCTGAAGTTAACACGTGTCAGAGTGCATGAAAGAGTCAAAGAGAGCAATCCCTAAAATACCCAAAACATACAACTTATCAGTTTATTATGAACTTTATGTATTTCTAATGAGATTAATTGCTAAATTATCTCCTGTGTCACAAACATGGCAATGTCAGCATTTTCATATTTCTTAGTACGACATTTATTCTAGCTGTTAAATGGACCTCCATTTATTAACACAATGCCGACTGTTCGGTTTGAATTACCAGTGCGTCATATTCACACTGTGTTGTTACCCTCCAGTCAAACGCCTAGTGCTGCGTGGAAGCTTTCAACATCCACATGTGAGGCTACTTTTTTAAGGCAAACACTGGTATTGGGTATTGTTCTCGAACTTTCATGCTAATTATACCTATCTTTGGGTAAACATCTATAATTCAAACATTTGCCACATCTGCACGGGTCTTGTATTATTGGCAAGGAGAATGTAAACGGAATTATCACATTTAAAATAATAGTGATGACATTATTTTTTGCAGGTTTACTTGGAACATATCAATTTACCCATTATCTTGGGGAAAATGTCATTTACAACACACCTTACAACTAAGAAAGAATATACTTTTAATTTCCTTTTTAATTTAGCGGATACAACAAAAAAAGAAGAAACAACTACTGTGTAGTTCCGAAGTGAGCACGTTTGCCAGGAAATGCAAGCTCTTCCAAGAAGTATTCGTAGAACTTTCTAAAAATAGGTCGGTTACAATAAGTTATATCCTCTCCAAAAATCGATAATGTTACCCTAGAGAATGCGCTCAAAGTAATCAGTGTACCGTCTGAACAAACATTTACAGGATTTATTTGATGCAAGTTACTCTAAGACGGAGTAAAATGGGATATTTTTAATTGTTTTTCTCATATGGCCTATGCGCTTGAATGCCGCAAGCGTACCTTTTTTGGGACTTATATTCTGTGGAGTAATTTAAAAACAACATATATTTTGGACAGAGACTGTTGAAGTAAGATTTTGGAAGTATAAAAGAAGGATAAAGGATTGACGTTTACCTTACCTTAGATACCTTAGCTTAGAATAAGGTAAGTAATCAGATCTGTCGATATATATATATATATATATATATATATATATATATATATATATATATATATATATATATATATATATATATATATATATATATATCTTTTTACGACAGGCTATTTATTTCCAATTTTGTTGAAATCTTTTTCAAACAAATGTCCTGGAACTATAATCTAACATTTTTGTATGTTGAATGTTACGTTACCAATTCCGTAAGTAAAGATCTGCAGCAATCTTGCAGACTTGGAACTCCAAAACTGTCTTCTATCGTTTGGTAACCCACCGGTAAGTTCTCTCTCTCTCTCTCTCTCTCTCTCTCTCTCTCTCTCTCTCTCTCTCTCTCTCTCTCTGAATTATATTTCGAAAACCATCGATTGTCGTATAATATTGGATCTGAAGGAACTTATATATCAGCCATTAGGACATGTTTGTAGTTTGATTCATTACATTGTTGAGAAAGATGTTTTTGCTATTGTATCAAAACAGTAAAAAATAACAGTTACATATATTGTTTGACCAGCCTGATACAAATTTGAAATGCAGAGGAAATCTAATTAATTGCAATAATTACAGCAATTATGCGTCAAATCTATACTGATATTCAATGAAAGTCAAATGGTCTGCTCAGACGAGTAACCGTTCAAAATCCATTCCGAATGAATGGCTTTGTTCTACATGCTGCAGTTACTATTTTTTGTGCTTTTGCGAAGTCTTCTTGTTGAAATGTTTCTTGAAGAGTCAAAGATATTTTAAACAAATTTGATTCTCAGTTTTTTTTTAAAATAAATTTTCATATGTATCTTGTGTTATAAACAAGTGTGTGCGTGTGTTTGAGCGTTAGTGTGTTCTTGCATGCGTCGGTGTACGTGGACAAGAAAAATAACAAGTAAAACTTCCGGTATTGCTCAGATGATAGCAATGGAGGGGTGGGGATGGAAGGTGGTTTATCGGTAGCATGGAATTCACCCTATATGCAAGCTTGGTTTCAAAATGAAGTTACTGAAGTAAATAAACTTACCTTTGTTCATAGAAGAATGTAGACATAAGCCGGTCTTCCCAACTGACACTTTATCCAACTACTGCATATGTACGCGGTAAATATAAGATGCAAGTTCGACTCAGAAAGATATTTGTTTACGTCTTCTGTACAATCCGATATTCCAAATTAAGTGCTGCAAATATCCGGTCAAAATAAATTACAGTAAATATGTGTATTTCTGCATCCAGTTATCTTCTTTTCACAAAATATCGCATCAATATAAAGTTTAGTTGTGAGGTGGAATTTCATCGTAAGCACTGGCATTTTACTGTATAGGCCAACTCAGAGCGGTACTGTGCATCGTATCAAACAATGTGACATCTCAGGGATTGGACATTTTGTCCTGCTAAATGTTTTATCTATAGTAAAGTGTTATTAATTGATATATAGTTAGCTAAAGGTATAATATACGTGTACTATTTCAACTTTTGTTTCGTACTATTATGATTGCACGTCAATTGAAAGGTACATCGTCTATCAGAACGAACGAAATTATTCGTTCTTCTTTCTAACTAATTTCTACTGAAATAAAACTAGGTGAAAAGCTAGACATTAATCAACTCGTTTCATAAATTCAATATTAAATCGTTACCCATTTGAAATATATACGTATCAGAGATTTCTTTTAATTTAAATACATTTTGAAGTACACATGGCTATTCATTTTTTTGTTTCCAATACAGGATCCATGTAGTCAGCTTGTATAAACTTTCTTGTTTCCTTGTTTTCATCCACAATTTATATATTTATTGTAATAATCTTATTCACTCATTATTCAGAGCCAACCAATCTCCACGTACGTCAATTTCTTCATTAGTCGCTCTTATTCTTTGGTAAGTGCTACTAGATAGAATCAAAATATAAGGGTTTTTCCCTATACAGTCCTGCTGATGAATCAATCATTGCGGGGGCATACCATGCCTTTCCTAAAATTAGCTCTGTTTGAATGGGTCAGTTATTAGTGGAAACTTTGTTACATGTATGATTATGTACCATCAGAAAGACGTATGTTTTAATACATCATGGGTAGGACTCTCATTCGGACAAATGTTATCTGCATATCATATCATTTATATGTTTACACTTTTCAGGAAGCTTTCTTTAATTAACAATCAAGAAAGATAAATTTATGAATATCACATTATAAAAACATTTGTATGGAACGTCTATGATCAAGCCCAGCTGCAGCCTGCAATAAGTGTTATAGAATATCAGAATTAACAGCACACTTAAAAGATGCTTGACATTTTTGTAAAGGTATTTTTGACTGTGCATAGAACGAGTCATTGAAACAATCAGAAAGATTGACAAAGTAAAGCAAATATTCAAAAAACATTATTGAACAGTAGCAAATATCGTTATTTAAGTAGGAATTTTTTGTTCATCTGTTGCATATTATTACCATGTAAACACAAATCAAATGTGTTGGTTGTTTTGGCGTCGGATGGTGAAAAGTCTTTTGATGGCATTTGACAAGGATATAGGAGAATTTCCATACGAGCTGGCTTACAAGGCAGATTCAGCAATGTCTGGCATCATCGGATATGTAATAATCTGGTTAAGAAGGTTATATTCAAGCGGACAGATAATCCATTTGTTTTGTTGTTTGTTTGTTTGGGTGGGTTGGGGGGTCTTTTGGCATTGGTGTAATTGTTATTCATCTATTTAACAAAAGGGATAGTAATAAAAACCAAAACAAAAAGAATAGTAAGGACTGGAACGTAAAATATATTTTATTGCGAAATACCAACAAAAATAGACTGCAGTGAAATATCAGTGCTACGTTATCACTTTGCGTTTCCAAATGGGATTTGTAGTACACAATACACAGCAAACGGTTTAACTTTGCATGCAATTAAGTTTTCAGAATGATGCCGTAGTCATGTTAACATTTAAATTAGCAGAAAGATTAACGAACAAGACCATACATACTTCAACTTGTCCTTTGGTAAGTATTGTATTTTACGCTTGAAGATACTTGGGTGATCATCACCTTTGAATCTTTGATATACTTTGCTTTTGAATCTGTGTGCAGTATCCGCATTCAATTAATTTGCAGAATTATTTTAGTAGTATTCTTTTTTAAGTCAAGCGTTTCTTTAAACAGCGTTTACTCTATACAAATCATAATTTGCTTTCGAAAAATAATTTTCAGGATGTCAACATTGGACTTCACTATTAGTGTGTGTGTGTGTGTGTGTGTGTGTGTGTGTGTGTGTATTCCCCTATAAGACTGGTTTTGGAAACATGATGGTGTCGTATATATTTTATGTTAGGCACAATCAATGCAGCAAGATTAAAATTGTCATTTTGATCAACTAATGCATTAAAAATGAAAGTTTTTGGTGCAAAACAGTCTTTTACATGAAGATAATTAGTTTTGTTTAAATGTTTGTCATGTATATAAATAAACAGAAATTGACTTATCAGTGTACTAATACCTCATAACGTTACATATGCAATGCATTTGATTTGAATTTTTTAAACTTAAATCAACACTTGATTTGTATGGACCGTTCATCTATGAGTATTGAAGCCTGGTTCTCCATTTAATAAATCCATGAAAATCATCTCATGTTAGTTCTTTTACTTTAAATTCCACAAGAAAATTAACCTGGCTATTGTATACATATTTGGCAATTTATAATTGACATGCCGTATGCTCACATCTGGTTATAGACATAAATGCTTAATTAGTCTACCCGAAAAACAAAACAAAGTATATGCAGTAACTTGACTTGGTACACAGTAGTATCGTGTGCGTGTTTGTGTGTGTGTATGTGTGTGCGTGTGATTTACATTTTTAGCGTAGCTTTAAAAAAAATAGTCCGTCATATCGCTACGATGAATGCAGTGTCGCAGTTTATAGTGATGTCTAGCACTGGAGCATCATGTGGCAGACATGTAGCATGATGTCTCACTCAGTCACATTATACTGAAACCAGGCCGACCAGTCCTAACACTAGCTTCTAAATTCTGAGCGCCTATTGTAAAATATATTTGGTATGACTCGGCCGGGTTTCGAACCGGCGACCTCCAGCGATCGATGCGAGTACGTAGTAGTAATATAAAGTCTCACCATAATCTGTATGTGTAGGGGGTGGGTGGGAAAACCTTAGGCATTTTGTTTTGTTTGTGTTCGTTTGTAGGGGTTATATTAATTCATTGCACGTCTCCTTTCCTATGATAAATGTATACAATGCGTGGTACTTCAAAGTTAGCACGGTACGTGATCTGTGAAGATAAATACTGACGATCCCAACGGCAATTATGTCACAAATTCTCTTTATATGGGAATGTGATCATTTTAAAACTTGCAAGAATGGTTCCTTGCATATATATTTCCTTAAATGCTTCTGTTTGGAACGTTTTGTTTAACATTGTATATTACTTACATAGGACACTTTTAAAGCGTACATACACCGAGGTCATGTCAGTGCATTCATTGATATCGTGTGGAACATAACGTAAGCCTGGGAGCGCACGCTTGAATACCAGTGTCAGAAAATCTGTCACCGATGCACACATATGATTTAAAATACAGACTGGAAATGTTTCAGGCATGAATGTATGGCGCAGTGGGAATCAATCAAAGGCGTACCAGTCACAATTTTCGCAGCAAGAAAACCATGACCAGAATTCAGCTCTGAAAGTCTGCAAAGATCTGATAATCTGATGCAGACCATGCGTGATATCCATGCTGACGTGAGACGTCTGAACAATAGATTCGACCACTTCGAACGTACAAATGAACAGCTAAATCGTCAAAGCGTGAAATAAGGGAGCAAAACAACAACTTACAAGAAACAGGCATCGACCTACCTGAATCAATGATAAGTCTATAAATACAACATTAGAATAGCGAGCAGAAACTTGAGAATCAAGGAGCTCAGTAACGCAGAGACAACCTTACCTTCTAAATCATTCCTGAAATCAAGAGTAATAGTTGGAATGACACGAAAAACACGAAATAATATATAAATGAAACACTGGGCATATATCAGTCGAATATTGAAATGGCACGAGAGTACTGGCTACATTTGAAATAGAGTTCAAGGCCAGCCATTATTAAGTTGTCTCGCTTTTAAACTTGGACAATATGTCTTGAAAAAGAACACAGAGAAATTAACAAGACAGTCCGACACAATACTCTCGGGTGGAAGAGAGAGAGAGAGAGAGAGAGAGAGAGAGAGAGAGAGAGAGAGAGAGAGAGAGAGAACTAACTGAAACTAACGCTTCAATAAAAATGTTTCAGAGGTAACTGAAACCATATCCAACTATCTGAAAACTTCCCATAAAAAAATACCTCGCTTACGAACTTTTCTCTGTCCTCTCTTCTTTCATGCACACATGGAAAGTAAAGCAATCATCTGGAAATATGACTGGTTAAAAAAGGATCTAAATGTGTGTTTAACGATCTACTGCAGGATATTGCAAGTGTACATAATAAGGGTCTGGATAAGGTCATTGTTTGCATGTGATACATAATGTGCAGATGATTAGTGAATTAAATTCTGTACCTGGACTATTTCAGGTTTAACAAGAAAACTACCTAGTGATCTGTCTATTTTGGATTGTATTAATGTAATTAAGTTCATTAGTAATTTTGATATGGTTGCACTGCTTGAGACATGGGCTCATAATAAAAAGGACAGAAGTAGAAGTGCAGCTTTCTATAAGAAGTATAAAGCATTTACAATCAAGTAGAAGAAACGGTTTTTTTTGGGGGGGGGGGGGGGGGGGAGAAGGGCGACTGGAAATATTACAGTACCTATCTTAATGGTCACCTTCAATAAATTAGTTGTATCTTGACTTCTTCCCGAAATGTGGGACCACGGCTGTTATTGCACCCATTCATAAAAAGTGGAATATAGGTATGCACGAAAATGACAAAGGGATTCGCCTTTTACCAGTCCTTAGCAAAATATTTACCTACATTTTAAATGAATGACTAGCCAACTGGATCAAGAAAATTATAGTTTAATAGATGAACAATTTGATTTAGAAGTGGATATTACATTGTAGATAATATAGTTACCCAATTCACAATGATATATAAATATTTGAGGAACCAAAGATGTAGGTTGTATCGTCTTTTAGTTGATTAATGAAACAAAATACCTTTGACTATATTTACGGGAGCTTACTATATCATAAGTTAGAACATGACACTGTTAGCAGTAAATTGCTAATGATGCTAAATGCCATATATTCATATGTCAAACCTTGTGAGGTAAACGTGCAATGGCTTGACAGAAATATTTAACTGCCCAGATGGCGTCGGGAAAGGTTGTTCTGTATCACCTATTTTATGTTTATTATTTCTAAATGACTTGAAGATACTCATTTCTTACCAGAATAGTGGTGTGACATTTGACTTTGCTAAGTTACTTACGCTTTTGTATGCAGATGATTTGACTGCCGTTGTCGAAACTACTACTCAACTTAAAAGAATTCGTCATAATTGAAAGAATATTGCAACATTTGGAAACGTAACATAAACCTGAAGAAACAAGTTTAGTCTGTTTAAAATTGGGATATTTGAAAGATAAGAAAGTTGGTATTTTGGTTCTTGCGTGATAGGGACGATAACTTTTTATAGATATTTTGGCTGTGTATTCGCTTCTCAAGCTTCATGCATGATATACGTTTCAATACACGCTAGCTACACAACCGGCAAATCCACTTTATAGTTTGGAGACTGGCTTAAATCTGTTTCGTAATCTATCTTTAAAGCTCTGTTGCAACTAGGGGTCGGAATTGTGGAGTTGTCACATCGCAATGGCAATGTAGATGTGCATACTTCATTTTGCAAACATATCATTGGTATTACAAAACACACACCACACGTATCATTTATAACGAGTTAGGTATAAAGCCAATTCTACTAATAAAATATACAAGGATTCCCTAGTATCGGTTCAAATTATTAACGATTGCTGATGATAGATTGGTAAATAAAGGTACTGTTTTCATATGGAATGGGAGAGATAATAGGCGAGATAAAATAATGAAGAAGTAAAATTCAATACACGGGAGAATATAGATGTAAACCATCTGTCAGGGTCCAGTCCACATAAAGTATTTTATCTTTCTTTAGCAGAGGACAGCATAAATGTATAACTGTTCCCTTGTTAAATTCCTTTTTTGTGTCCTTTTAAGTTAGATAGAAGACTTTCAGAGGCATGCGTTTCAATTTGTGGACACCTCTGGAACGTCTAGCTAAGACTATATGCGCCTGTGCAAAAGTATTTTTTTAGGAGTAATGTTTTTCACATATTTAGTGGATTTGGCTGTTTTCCTCCATCAGAGCAGATGATATAGCGAAGTAAATCAAACTTGGGCATTTAAGAGACGATCTATACATGACAATTTCGAGGTTTAGTTAATAAACATCTTTCAAATATGAAACATGTCTATATGTGTAACATCTTATTTCAACTGGTAAGGAGATCGTACAAAGACATATATAAATTGAAATTACTTCTTTTTATTTCATACTAATACTTTACATAAATTCATATCAAGTTATATATGAAGTTTTTTTCGGCATACCTCATCTAGTACATATTTTGGCACCAAAGTAATTATGTGATCTCCAATGATGCTAATGGGAGCCTTTATAACACATGAGACGTTTTGGTTAATTTACGTATTTATTTACTGTGCTTGGAAGGGTTTCAATAATAATCATATTGCCAAAAGTGAAAAGTAGCCAAAACTGAAACAGAGAGAGAGAGAGAGAGAGAGAGAGAGAGAGAGAGAGAGAGAGAGAGAGAGAGAGAGAGATATTATATCATAAACTAGTATTACACCCTAAATATTTTACCGCTCTGTGTTATAGCCTTTAAGATGTCCTTTTTGTTCCTCGTCCACGACTATTATTATGAGAGATAAGTCTATACTAGCTCTTTCTTTTAAATATGAAGAGCTTTTAAAAAGTATCCTAACGCAAACAAATCAAATCTTTCAATTGTATCTAAAGTCAACAAACAATATTACAAAATTAAACTTAGCGATGATTTATTTGAAGGAAAATGTATTTAAAAAAGGTAGATTTGTTGAACGTTCACTGTAAAACTGTACATGGGATGGACAGAAGCATCGATGGACATGTGTCCAACGTTGCAAATATTGCTAGAATATTATGACTTGTACATTAAGTCAAAGACATCTTGCAAACTGCATAGACCACTGAATCACAAATATAGTCTAATCGTAAATGCTAAAAGCGCATGACCATAATACACGCTAAGCACGGAACGATTAATAAATGTAATGATGTACAACTAATCGAAATTCTGGCTTTCAAGACACGCTATCGACCACGGGAATAAAAACATTTTTTTTTGCTGCCAGATAACGGTCTTCGAGAATATATACATTCGGCTCTATATAGTATGTGTATTATCCGGGAATTCTTTATGACGTCACAAATAGGAACGACACTTTTCTATTTTTATTTTCCCCGAATGATTTGTATTCTTACACAGAAATGATGTAGTAGCCTAGGTCATTCGGTCCGCTTCGGCTTTCATTGCTATGCTATGAATGTCAGTACCATTACCTAGGGGAAAAAACAGTGAAACGAAAACTTGGTTGCTACACGTCGCTGTAAATTCTGATGTAAGTAAATTAAATTAATAAAGAAAAAAGAAAATTGCTGTTTAACACCCTTTAGGTACAGAAGTGTGTATCGGTTATGAAATAAACTGTATTATCGATCAGTACAATCAATCTTACTGTAAACAAGCACTAACTGCTTTTCATGTTATGACGTCACGACGTCAATAATGTAAACACTATATTAAGGGACGAGATCAAAGTATATCTACTTCATATAAAAAAGCCACAAGATGGAATAATTTTAGCCGCTCCCCACCGCATCCTTTGGTTTGAATAATGCAAATTTTCAACAAATATACAGTCTTGGCAAGCTTAGACGAATCGTTTTGATTAATGAGGCTGTTATCCTTATGTTCAAGAAAGAATTGTGTATTAGATTCAGATTCACAAGTAAGAACAGTAACAGTTGCAAAGTAATGGATGTACTACTCGTCAATTTTATTGCACTGAAATATCAGATATTAAAAGAACATTTCGTCTCGACTTGGAAATCTCCACAAAATATCAGATATTAAAAGAACGTTTCGTCTCGACTTGGTGAAATTCCTCCACCTGATGGGCTGTGGAGTTTGTTCGGTAAAAGTCACACGTGTCATGTATACACATCTACTCACCTTAAATTAAATATAAATTGTTCTTTTTAATTAACATTAATTTTCTTCATCCAAAGTCTAGTCAGTCATGATTATTGAATGATCTGTACCTTAATTGTCACCAAGAAACTTCCAGACCATAATGATCGACTATCTTGGGTCACGAGAAAAGAGTGGAATCGTCAAAATAAAGGGTAGTGCGAATCTGTACTGGATCAAACCTTTATGTTCATTTCCTTCAAAACTGGCTACGTACTTTAACATTGATTTTTTTTTTTTGCTGCATGTACTTTCGGGGCGTCTAAAAAATGACTTTCCGAAGGAATATCGATGTATACGAATCCAAATGAAGTGAATACTTGCCACTTATAGGTCGTAGAATCAATTCTAAACAAAAATGTAACCAAATACTGAAATAGTCGGTGTTGAATACCTACATGTCCTGTGTACGTTTTGCAATAATCATTTGTGGAAAGAAGATTCAGTGTGGAAATACATACAACATATTACAAACTGGATAAGAACAAAAAGTCGTATTAAATGTATACTGCGTTCTGCTACAAACATTTTATTTTATAGAAAAATGTAATTTCAGTATTCGACCCGCTTTCTTGATCAATATGCAGTTTGAAACAAGATTTGATTGCGTTTAAAGATAACGAACATATATATGAAATCGAACTGATTATTACTGTAGCGTACATTTCTAACTGTTATAATGAAGCAAAACGAGCTTAATTACATCTTAAATGCTGCAAAATGGCAGGTGAAGGGGTTTTATATGATCCAATGGTTATTAAAGACTTCCGTTGAGACCGTAACCTTTACACGGAAGAGTTTAAATTTGTTACCTCAATAATAATAATAATAATAATAATAATAATAATAATAATAATAATAATAATAATAATAATGATAATAATAAAAATAATAATAATAATAATAAATAATAATAATAATAATAATAATAATAATAATAATAATAATAATAATAATAATAATAATAGTCGAATGAAAGTTACTTATCTTTATAATCTCTAAGCGGTCTAAAATGTTAGATAACATCTAAAAACATATAACGACAGTATTACATAAACAAACACTAGAGCAATGTTAATCGCAATTGAACGAAAATGTATAATCTGTTATTATTTCATCAAGTCAGGCAATGGTATATATATATTTTTTTATGTTGGTGAAATAGTCAACAAATTGAGTCCGAATAGTATGTATGTGTAAAAAATAATTATTTTATTTTTTCAGTTACATCCTAAAAGTTTTACCGATTACGCTCTTTCTGATAATTTATATTTTAAAAAATAACTTCCCATATGTTGTTGAAAAAAACAAAGCACTGTTATTTATACTAAGTGAACTAAAATTAGAAACTATATATTTGAATACAATGTTCATTAGTATTGACAAATCAGTTGTAAAATACCTTGTTGTACCTTAAGACGTTATGTATCTGTGAATTCCCTCAATATATGGTTCTGAGTTTTACCTTAAGGCGTTATGTTTCTGTGAATTCCCTCAATATATGGTTCTGAGTTTTACCTTAAGACGTTATGTATCTGTGAATTCCCTCAATATATGGTTCTGAGTTGTACCTTAAGACATTTTGTTTCTGTGAATTCCCTCAATATATGGTTCTGAGTTTTACCTTAAGACGTTATGTTTCTGTGAATTCCCTCAATTTATGGTTCTGAGTTTTACCTTAAGACGTTTTGTTTCTGTGAATTCCCTCAATATATGGTTCTGAGTTTTACCTTAAGACGTTATGTTTCTGTGAATTCCCTCAATATATGGTTTTGAGTTTTACCTTAAGACGTTATGTTTCTGTGAATTCCCTCAATTTATGGTTCTGAGTTTTACCTTAAGACGTTATGTTTCTGTGAATTCCCTCAATATATGGTTCAGAGTAGCAATATTTTGGCACACGTGCACAAGCAAGAACAACACCAAAATAAATTAGTGACTCCAACAGAACGAGATTAAAAGAAAACTATCGGCGTTTCTAATTTGAAAAGATATCAAAGACATAACGGAAGTTTCCAATAAGACCATTAGGCGTCATGTTACTCCACTTTTCACGACAGACAAAATCGCTGATGTATGAATTATGGGAACGTTTACTTACATCTATTCCTAACTTGTATTGCCTGATAAATTGCCCGAAGCGCTTCATTTCCAGTGGTGATAGATTCTTTATCTAATATCATTAGAGTGCTTATGAATTGGACTTTAATTAAGAGACAAAATTCAATATGATAAAACCACTCACCGGTTAATGAATGAAACCACTATGTAAAGAGCTTTCCCTTCACGAATGCATTAATCAGCATTGCTCATTTGACTGAAAACCCATCAGTATTGAAAGATCTTTTAGCTGCAAAGAATAATGAAAGTTTGTTTCTCAGTATGGTTGGAGATCCTCTCTTACATCAAAACATTAGATAGCATTACCCCATTGCTAGTGTGTTAGTTACATAATGCCTAAACGAAACTCGTTTTCGAGACATAGATGGATATAACGCAACTATAGTCTCACGATATATAAGACACCCACGACTTACCTGGATTGCTTGAAATTTGTCGCTATTAAGACATATGCTGCACGTGTCATTGACTACCTTGTCTTATTTTCTTGCCATTCTATTCCGGACAGAACTGTTAAAGTAAACCATCAGAATCTCCACTGATCACAACGATACTCAAAAGGTCAATATTCAAACGTAGGTCAGCCTGCGGAACAACCAAGCAATTTATCGTACCATCTCCCTATTTAACAGTGTTTCAAAAACAGCTACATAATGACAATATAACCTTAAAAGGCTGGTGCTCAGTCCTTAGGATTGTAATCAGCCGTCACCATACACATTGTATTCAAGACAGTCTACATAACGGTTCAACAGTTACAGATGAAGTTGACAAAGTTGAAATGTTTAACGATCTTTTTTATTGAGCAAACTGCACTTTATAAAAGAAATGTTAACTTTTATGATAAATCTTAACATGTGGATGTAAGCCTATGTTACATAGAAGTAACGCTTGACGATTTAAATAATGTTATCAAACGTCTTCCACGTGGTAACGCTTCTCGTTTCTATGGTTTAAATAAATAACTATTCCGCGTGAGCTGTGTAATTAGCTGTAACATTAGCTTTATTCACTCTTTAAAGAGTCTCTTGGAGAATCAAGCTTGCCAGATATTTGGAAAGAGGCAACCTTTTTTGTTTAGTATTACCGATGGGCGAAACTTCCATTGTATCTGTTGGCAAAGTTTTTGGAAGACTGGTTTTAAAACACACATTTAATTACTTACGTACAAACAACAGCACTACACCTTTTCCGTGTGTTTTTATTCAGGGTGATTCTACAATTAATCAACTTGCATCTTTATTATAGACTCTACACAGCAAATATATTCCGGCATGGAAACTATGGATAGGTTTTGCAGCAGAATCAAAGCATTTGACCGACTGGCATGAATGACTAATTCACAAATGAAAAGTTGCTGGTGTCACTTGAAGCCGTATAAAGTAGTTATATCGCTATCTCAAAAGCAAGAGGCAACGAGTGATACTTCGGGTGTGCTTTCAGATTGGAGGTGTATTAGAGTTGGTGCGCACCAAGGATCTGTTTCATGCTCCTTACTCTCTTGATATACATCCATGATATTTTATATGATATACTTTCCAACATAAATATATTTGTGGAGGACAAATTCTCTTTATATTCGTAGATAATCTCCGTCATAAACGCCAATACTCTCACTTAGAAAGAATTTTACAGTAGGCAAATAATTGGTAAGTATCATTTAAACCTTCTGAAACTGAATTCCAGACAGTTTCTGAGAAAATAAAAAAACGTTCCATCCACCACTATGTCTTCTCAATCGAATAATTAAGGAAGTTGCCTCTCACAACATCGATTTAGTTTTGCTCTCACAAAACTTCAAATGACTGTATTAACGACAATGCATGGTGAGGAATTAATGTAAGGCGTAAACTCACATTCCAGTTTGACAAGAAATTTTTAGAGTTACGTCTTTAATACGACCCATTGTACAAGATGATAATATGGTTTGGGACAACTTCACATTAATAGAAAAAAGAGAACTCGAAAAACAAACAAAAAAGGCATCGATGTTAGTATATCAGAAAAGAGGAAACATTATAAGACATTGGCTTTCGTTCTAATCCTTTACTTCATAAATTGTTAACTTTTGTAATCTCCAACTTCGAAAACACAGAATGTATCCTATATTCTATTTAGAGTAATTAACGCCTTTTCCTTTAAGCTACAGATAAACATAACGTTCAAACCCTGCACCAAGACGTCAAAAGGAAAACTACCATATAGAGGCTCTTGCTTTGCTCAATATTTAAGTGGAACGTGTATTTTAGAGATTAGCACAAAATTAACGCACATTTTTTTGCATCATAGCTTCAAAATTATGTCCGATTGATCATCATTGAATTGTTACCACCAGTGACCGGAACCGCTGAAAAGACATCATTTGTTTTAAGTAAGCCTTTTGAATATTTTTACTATTCAGATCTCGTGTTTCCATGAAGTAGAAACAAAAAAAAATGATTTTATCAACCAGTTTTACAGTTAACCGATCTGTGTTGACTGATATTTTGTCTTTCTTACCGGATGCTAACGAAATCATATGATGATATTATTTATGGTTTTGAGATTGATATTATCTGTAAGAAATTTGGACTATCTCTGTTATATTACTTCTCTGAGATAACCAAGTCTTTCAAGGCATAAATTCCCCATATCTTTGTAGGCAATTATTTTACTGCTATATTTGCTCTGGAAATTGCTTCATATTTACGGTGATTGAGAGAACTAAGTTAAGTGCATCACATTTTCAAGAGAGAAAATTTTTAACATTTTATATGAAGAAAGCAAAATGACAAAAGATAATGACAAGAGAATGTTTGAACATGACGCAGCTTGATTGGTCATAATACGATGTACTTACGAATATCTCATATCGCTATAAACTGAATAGTGTATTTTCTCTTTCTCGCTCTTTGTGTCAATCTGTCTCTCATATCTATACATTCATGCATTGCCTTTTACAGTTCTTGATATCAGATAGTATCCATTAAAACAATACGTAGATTGCTAGACAGGTTTTATCTTTAAAGACAACGCATCATTTCCTGGAC
Organism: Unio delphinus; assembly: GCA_029339505.1. Classification (NCBI taxonomy): domain Eukaryota; kingdom Metazoa; phylum Mollusca; class Bivalvia; order Unionida; family Unionidae; genus Unio; species Unio delphinus. The sequence continues at coordinate 10,687,860 of JAQISU010000177.1, read as the reverse complement.
ATTATGCATTATCCAATCAGACAGTGTGGCAATTGCTGGACGTGTGTATTATCTAATAAGGAAGTGTATAGATTGCTTGACATTTTGTAATAATGGGAAATGACATAAAATCAATTGCTAGACTGTATGCATTATCTAATAAAACATGAGGTCGATTACTATAAAATGGTAATATCATTGTAAAAGTTTAATTTTAAATCACTTTTTCAGAAGGATTCAACAGTTCATCTGGTAAAACTCTTACCCGGTCTTACATACATATTAAATGTAACACAAACCAATCTTCATGTACCACAACTCAAATAAGTGATCTTTGTAGGTATGTACGTACGTGTGTGTGTGTGTGTGTTAGTTTCGCACATTTCCATAAAATAAGTGCAATAAATATTTTTTAACGATATTCGCTGTACTAAGACTAAATCCCTAAATAATAAAAAGAGATAATTTCTTTAGTTGTCAAAGAGCAAGGTCTATTGCTCTGATTTCCGCTGAAAATATCGACGCATCGTTTGGCAAGCGCAATTTGGTTATGTGCTTGCCACTAACGAAGGCTGCAGCAGCCATGTCATCAACTTTTGATCCATCAGTAAAAATTTTGGTGTAGTTTTTAAAATTGTTGTGGAGTTCATGATAAGAGTTCTGGAAAACGGCATGATTCGTCTCAGATTTTCTCCCATCGTGCAATGTAAAAATCACTTTGGGTTGCTTAAGGAGCCAAGGTGGTGTTTCTGAGACAAACGTGTTCTGAACTGTAGGGAGATTAATTTTGATAGTGTCAAAACTGGATGATATTCTGATGCCAAATGAAGGTATGGCATTTGGTTTGTTTTCGTACAAAGTTTTGTATTTTGGTTGAAAAACAGCCGAAAAAGCAGGGTTCAGAGGGTTTGATCTTAACCTAAGAGCGTACTGTGTAGAAAGCATTTCTCTGCGGTGCGATAAGGGTGGTTCATTCGCTTCCGCGAGAAGGCTTTCGCATGGAGATGTCTTGAATGCTCCTAGAGCAAGTCTTATTCCTTGATGATGAATTGGGTCAAGCATTTTCAAATAAGACTTCCTAGCTGAACCATAAACAATGCATCAACAAAAGCGCATTTTAAATAGCATTATTTTCTGTGACTCTCTGTCAGTACTTCAGTCGCTACACCATATAAAACTGGATAATCCATTACTAGTCGATATTCTCGTCAAAATCTCTGAGCTTAGTAAGTCCTACAACATAGTATACTGTTGGCTACCTAGCCATATTCGTATTAGAAGTAATGAAGAAGCAGACCGGGCTGCTAAGATGGCTCTATCCCAAGAACCATCGGATTTTAAATTACCTTTTACTGATTTTAAACCTTGTATCAAAAAGTACCTACGTCAGAAGTGGCAGGCGTCATGGGATGATACAGTCAATAACAAACTTCATGCCATCAAACCAACCCTGGGAGAATGGACTCCTTCCTACAGAACTATCCGTAGGGAGGAGGTTGTCATTGCAAGAATCAGAATCGGTCATACATACATTACCCACTCCCACATACTGAAAGGTGAAGATCCACCAGAGTGCGTTTCTTGCAATGAGCCATTCACTGTTAAACACTTTATGACCGAGTGTTCCGACCTGCAACCTACGCGTGCTAAATATTATAATGTACATGACATGAAGGAACTTTTTGATACAATACAAATCACTTGTATTTTAGATTTCCTAAAGGAAGTAAATCTCTATTTTAAACTATAACTTGTATGACATCAACTAGAATATTTTTAATGCAAATATCACCTCTTATTTACAACATCTTATCATCAACATACACCATTTACATCTCCCGTTGATTGGGAAGCTTCATATTTTCCTGTTACCAACATCTTACCATTTTATATTTAACTAGTATGGTTTTTTATATCGCTGGTCGATGTTAAACCTTTCTTATTTTTGAACATCTAACCTATTGTATGGCGCTAAATAGCCTAAAAGTGCTGGTGCGCCGTTAAAATTCAAGCAAACAAACAAACAAGTTGTCAAAGAACACTGAGCGGGGTTCTTCAGCTATCAAAGAATACAGAGCATATTTATTGGTTTTCCAATCAAATGTGCATTGTGTTATTCATTGCAAAGCTTCATCAAGAACTCGCAGTACATCCAGAGCGACATAGTTTGTGTCCAGTGTCCTCGATAAAATAAATACATGGCGAGCAAATTAAATATTCAGTCCAAAGCTATAACAATGGACATTTATAATTAAACAGGAACATCCAAAAAATGTCACTTTTTCATGTAGCCTTGATAGGAGTTTGCAAATAGCTACTTAACAAACTATAGGAACCAAATGAATGAGTAAAACGATATAGGTCTCGTAACGCAAATTCGTGCATGGTATTGAAATGTTTGTCAAATAACAGCATATCATTTATTCCGTCTGACCGGTTTTTCGCGGGAACCGGATCACCGATACCAACATTGGCAGCACTCATGGAATAAAATAACGTGCCTGACAGAGAAGACTTTGGCAATTTAACCATGTAATCGACTGGATGTAGAGCAAAACATCTGATTTCTCTGATAAAGGTGAACTGCCCCGCCAATTGTATTTGAATATCCATCTATATATGTTTTCAGGCTTTAAAAAAAATGACAAAGTTTGACCTATTCATCCAATGATAAATCCCAACATAATTTAGACCAATAACTTTCAAGATAATTTAATGCAAATCTACAATATTGTTCAACCCAAAACAACCCATTCAAATTTCCCAGCTTTCCTTAATAGGTAATGAATGTTATCTTTTTCGGTCGATTGTTTGGCTGTTTGCTTGGTTAATTCCTTATATATCCTTGGAATCTGGGCGGAAAGCTGCAAGGTTAAATTGTGTGTTAGCTCTGGTGCTGGTCTCCGTGTTGTGATGGCCATGTTGGTGAATTACAGCTGAAATATACCTACGATTCATTATAAATGGCAACGGTAAGAGCAGAATTTCACCTGCAAGTACAAAAATGTCATAGAATGTCACGGACCCTTGCACCAATTGGCATTTATTATATTTGCTTGAAAATAAGGGCGACAAGACAAGAACGTTGTGAACAATAATTTTGCTTCAAACACGAATGTTATTCATATAGAACAATATTGTAGTACTTGAGTACAACATAAAAATCAAGTATTATTTCGTTGTTACTAATTTTCGCCCCCAATGTTTGGTAGCCATTAAGTGATTCAGTTAAGTGCAGATGACTTACTTAAAACTCCTTGGTTACAGTTTATCCTCGCTGAAATTGAGCTTTTGATAGCCGTTCATTCTTCTTGACGCTGTGGCCTGTTTGCTAACCTCTTAACGAACAATTTCTCTTGCACAAAGCTCAGAAATTGAGTTATTCATCTGTATCTGATAATTGCTTAGTGCTAAAGGTAGAAGTATTTATGACAAAAGCCTGACATTAAATTTTTATTACTCTGTTCAGAAACATATGGCCAAGTGTAGTCCGACCAGTGTATGGAAAAGAAAAATACTAAATTGACCACACAAAACTTCACCAGATGTGGAGTTACCTACAAAGATATTTCACGGTTACATATTGTCCTTTCCGTGAACTGGTGACTAGTATTTATCAAAGAAAGTGCACACAACGCGACAGGCTGTAATATGTTGCAAGCATAATTTAAATATTCTATTTTGTTGTATGGATTTTCCCCAAAAAACATATTTACGTGTTTTCCTATGGATAAAGAAAACTGTTCAATTGAATTCAGCTATATAATGGAATCAGTCATGAACACAATTGTAAAGAAAGACTTATCATTTTAATGCTAGTCCTATGTGTCCCTTCAGCGAGAGTTCGTATAAAGAGGTAGTTACGTTTCCCCATTGGGATAGTCTAATATATTCAACATTAGGACTTACAGTCCCTTTCGTCCTCTTTTCTGTTATTCTATTCAGCATCAGGACGTTCATTTTATAACACTCATTCTCACAATATGAAATATATAATTTAATCTTAAAATGTTCCTGTTTATAGTTAAATCTTAAAAAAAAAAACATTTGCCCGGACTGCCTGAGGGGTGGGGGTGGGGGTGTTGGTCCTCGTGTCTCTCCCCAGCACATACAGCTGGTTTGAGTCGATATGAGGAACACCGTCTATGTGGTCGACAACGGCGTTACAGCGCTCGCCTATTACTGCTATCTCTATTACCACTCTGTCTAGTATTGGGCTCGGTTAATGTGGGTATGTGAGAAAGCTTGCTATTAGCTTCCCGTGTATTGGTGGTTTTTACAGTGGTCTTTCCGGATTCTTCCTCCAACATTGTTACTCGCAGCCATATATAGCCTATCATGCTCTGAAAAATGCTCTGAAAAATGGAATTAAACTCACAATAGACAACAGAAAGAACAACAACAATAGCGCAACAGTCTGCAAAACGTCACTCTGCTTTATGCGTCATCACAATTAATTATACTGAACTAGTCGAAGCCGAAACATCATAATCAAATTAACAATAATATCTGTTGTAGATACATCTTAGTCCAGGACTTATACAATTCCACAACTCATAATTTTCACCATCTATAATATTGTAATAAAGTCAAGTGGAAGGCCAATACACCATGGTTAAATTTCAAATTAACCAGGTAGAGCTAAATTACCATACCTAATGCGGTAACTTTAAATGGTTTAAGAATGCAAACCCGGTTTAGAATAAAGTCTATACGCTATTCATTGTTCATCGTATATATTTTAAATAACTGCACCTGTTCGGACAATGTTTGCAGCTAACGTCATTCGAAATTAGTATTTGCAATATTTACTAAGTCAAGTTTATACAATTAAAATGCTAGAAAGCAAAAACTGCAAATATTCCTACCGAGTTAGAGATTTCTTCGGGTGGAATGCTTTTTCTACAGACAATCTTGTAAGAGACAGTGGATAAATAAAAATAATCTTGAAACTGAGTCAAAGCATAGTGACAATTTTGTATTTATATTCCTTATCTTTATTCCACTCAATTGACTAGAACAAAGTCATTGTTGTAACATAAATGAAATTATGCATCATTCATCTGCCAAATGATCATGCCTGTTTCGACGGAATATCGACCAACATAAGCGACCTGGCTCTTTGTTCATGGTTGAGATAGTGAAACGTTTTATTTTAAAGAGTTAAGATCTGAACTAACTAGGTATTCATTGAACGGATACTACAAAACCCGCTTTAGAAAATACTACTGCGACATTTATTCCAGAGTTCTCTATATGATCCGCTGAAATTCCCTCCACGTCCTCGAACATTTGTCAAATTTGTGTGTCGGTATGATGTGTATATGCAGGTTGGTGACATTTATCGCAAATTAGCGCAACATATATCAAATAAACTTATGTTCCTTAAGCCAATTGCGTTTACTTAATTGCTGTAATTAATATTGGACATTATTTTTGAAAAAATGATACAGTTAAAATGTTAGCGCATTTAACCTGGTTTCTATCAGCTTTCAAAAATAATCTTCTAAAATCAGAATTTATTTCAGAGTACTAAGTTAGTGCCATACTCATTTCATACTAATTCCATACTAATTCCATACTAATTTCATACTTTTCATGGTCAATCCATGTCATGTTTTAAAGAACACTTCAAAGTGTACAACAACGAAATTACACAGACAAAACTCGAACGACTATTATGCTGTTGCGGTATACGACTTTCTACATCAAGCGAACCGTTTCTGATTTACCTTCGCACATATAAATAATTTTCACTGAATCAATCAACAATCCATTGGTATCGCGCATCGCTCTCTTGATGGTTATATTTTATTACTAAAAATGTGAAATCGTGTTATTATTACTTTGGGAAAAAAAAGAGTCATTAAAATACGCATACTATGGTTTAAACGCAAGGGTTTCCGATTGTCATAACCAGCTGGCTGTATTCACATATTGATATGATCTTGTATTGCCTAATGTCGTTGATTGAATGTTGTCGATAATTTCATAATATATCAGAAGCAATTAATTCTGGTTTTTAAATACGAACAGAAAACAATCAAACATCGCAAGCGTACGTCGATTTTTTTTCCTGATTGAAAATTTGCGACATACTCGTCTAAATGTAGACCAATATCAATCAAATATAGCACAATTTGTAGAGTTCGTGTCATGCATTCTCCTGATGAAGTTACGCGTTTCAAAGACATTTGCTTTGCCTAGTACATACCTTTTTCTTAATTATAATTAATGAAAGTCAAATGTTATCCGTATAAAAGCTGTTAATGACTTATTATTATTTGCGTATGACGTCCGTCGATTAAATGTGATATTACAGCAATACTATCAAATGATGTTATGTTTCTATTTGCTCGTTCTTAGAACTTGTGTACTTAGAGTCGCCTGGTCATTCCAGTGCACACATTAACATATTCGTCTTGATGCGCTTTTACAAAACTATAAATCACCTGGCTCGAGACACTCATGCTGCAATATTTGCAATACGTAGCAATTATAACTTGGGTTTGTAGTAATTGATTGTTTCTTTTCTATGAGAATCATAAATAACTAGATTTTACATTGAAAATCACTCCGATTTTCATAAAAGAGCAAAACAACTTGATGACAGATATTCATATAGAATAAAAGGCAATACAAGTATACATACTATAGTTTGAATCTGCTAACTACTTTGCAAAAGAGCAGAGTTGTTTTACTTTAAATGAAAGAAATTGGCTGAAAAACTATATACCGGTGTCTTCACCAAGAAAAGTAAATCTCAGTCGCGGAGATACATTATTTGTCTTCACCATTAACAGAGCGTGGGTAGGAGGCAAATAATAAAACACTTTGAATGGGATTTATTTATCTAGGTACAAATCCCAACATAGATAACATAGATTATCTTAAATCTTACATTTATTAGCTTGGTTTCCCATCATATAGTGTATTTACTTTATTTCACACCTCGAAGGGTGTGTTACATCAGGGAGTAGACGTCTCTATTACATCTCACACTTATAGGCGTGTTTTCCATCAGGAGTATACGTGTTTATTGTATCTCACACTTATAGGCGTGTTTTCCATCAGGGAATATACGTGTTTATTATATCTCACACTTATAGGCGTGTTTTCCATCAGGAGTATACGTGTTTATTGGATCTCACACTTACAGGCGTGTTGTCCATCATGAGACTATATGTGTCTAATTTTTCTCACACTTTATTCGTGTTTTCTCATCATCAGAGTATATGTGTCTACTTAATGTGTACTTTATCTCACATTTATAGACGCGTTTTCCCATGTGTACTACAAACCAATATTTAGTCGCTTTGGATTTTTTTGGGAAACGTCAGTGAACGTCACCTCTCCGTGTTACTAAATAGTCTGATAATTTCTGTTTCTTTAAAAATCATAATAGAATTATTAATTAAAAATTATTAAAAATTATTAAAAAATAGAATTAGTGGTTAGAAGCCATAAGATAAATTGCATCGATACAGTTGGACCGTTGGAAACCGTAAAATATCAAGAACGTTAGAACATAGTTGCCGTTTGAAGTGGATCATATGTCGTTGTCTTTTATTGGCATTCGAAAAACACAGAAAACCGAGTTAAATAGATATATTACAAACGGGAATCTCAATCGAAGGCCATTTCACGGAAAAAAATGTTTTGTCTCCTATAATACTAATTCTTGATGAATCCGTTGTATAACACTGTCTACTTTTCTTTAGATAATGCTTTTTGCATTTGTAGCTGCTATACATTCTCTAGTCTTTCTTTAGCTAGTACAGAATCTAAAAGGTTGCACATTTGTTTTGCTTCCTTTTCTGTGTCGTCGCAAGATATGAATTTGAATTAATTGAGGTTGTTTAAAGCGGTCAGGTGCACTGACTACATAGAATTTAAGCAGTTTGGGGGAAAAGAAAAATAAATGAATACGTAGGGAATTGAAGGTAATAATAAACCTCTCTTGAGGGTAATGATTCATTACATGTTTTCTAGTCGAGATATGGAGGATGCTTCCTCCATCCCATCCGCCTAGCATTGGCTCAGCCAAACAAAGACGTCAGTAAATCTTTTGGAACCATCAATCCGTTTGATGCACATTGATCAATCTTTAAGAAATATTTTCTTGGCAGCGAGTTCATTTACACAACCCTTAATTCATATTTTTCGCGTCATCGTAAGCAGAACTATATTGTTTCATCATTGGTATTGCTTTGTACTTGTCATGCCAGATTTAGAGTGGTGAATCAAGAGATTTACATGATCAAAGGACGAATAAATTTGTATCTTTTTCATACAGATTACCATGAAAAAGAAACAAGCAATCATCTGGGACAGCTATTTCATCAAACGTTTGATTTCATGTTAAATCAAAACGAACTTATAAACCGGTGATATTCAGAGTAACTTTTATTATAACTGTTACGTATAATTTCTGCGCTGCTTATGTGTAATTGGAGCCGTTAGCGATGTACTTGGTTGTTGGAATATTTGTAATCGATTCTCATGTGAAAGAAGTAGTGTTCGGTTTTATTTGACTTTGTTTTATTCCATTTCGGCTACGTGGCAAACTTACTGTCCATTTGAAGGGATTTGAACTTTAAATAGTTGTTAAAATGTTTCATTTAATTTGGGTCTTGATTTTATATGGAGTAATATACGTGTTATCAGCTTGCCCAAGTACTCTCATAAAATGTGAGATTATGTAACGAATCGTTCAAAGTTATCATAACAGTAAGAGACGATTGTATTTTCTCGGAGTTAGTTGCACATATTTGGCAACCTTAATCAACTAGGTCTTCTTCTATCTGGCTAACTTTTTTCATCTGCATTATTGACTAACTTAGAGTTATTTTTCAAGAGTATCGAAACGGGCTTGACGCCAACAAACAATTGGTAGACAAATATATCCGTCCTGGTGAATTTTTGGACTCTGACCAAGAACTGTTTCTGTCACTCCCCTTCAGATGGTTCTTATTACGGAAAAAAATATTTAAAAGTTTTCCGCATTTCGGAGATGTGTTAATATGGACAAAAAAATTAATTAGTGGTTATGATATGTGTTGATAAACTGAAAATTAACTGTCCTCTTAAAAATATGTACGTTATTCTTAGTTTCATCTACTGGACATTGTAATATTTACAGAACTGTTAATTGTCCTTACTCCTTTTTGTAAATCCATCAAACCAGAACTGACATGTATTTTTTATATGTCACTAATTATTGATTTTGCCTACCAAACTAACTACACGAGTCTTAGGCACACAATGAATCGTTTTTTCCATTTGAATTATTTCGTAACATTGAACGACATTATTTAAAACAAATCCTAATCAAATGTAATTAAAAGTATAGGTTTAACCAAATGGCTTCATTTTCCAATATACCTTTCAAAACAATTCACATACAAATTTCAACAAATAAAACTATGAAGATGCTCCTGACGGAGGAATTAGACGCCTTCCGATTTTTGGATCCACTGAATATGATTCTAAAAGCCAGAGCAAATTAAAGCAAACCATAAACGTCATTCCAGGAGTAGCTTATATAAAACTTTTAACACAGTACGTGGTCAGTATACAATTTTATTTTTCTGTAAAATCTGTATAAAGAGAAAATAGAAAACAGTATTTCAAAATTAAACCATAAAATAACGACCTTGTTTCAAGCATTGGTTTAATGCAATCAGGATCTTGTTTTTGCAAGTAATAGACATGCAAAACTGTGTCCGAATAAATAAATTGTCATTTGCAATTTCAGGCTGCGTTTTTTTATACCCTCACAGGATCCTTGTGGGACAGAAACCATCATGCATTTTTTCATGTTCTGTCTCAAGTACAATGAGTTGATGAGAAAATTAATTTCAATGTCACATGAAATTATTAGCTTAGATTTACTGCTTTGTGAAACGGCGATGAAAATTAACACTAGGATTTTACATCATTGATGCAAACAAAAAGTGAAACTTGACTCAAATAACGACTATACTCTCTCTCTCTCTCTCTCTCTCTCTCTCTCTCTCTCTCTCTCTCTCTCTCTCTCTCTCTCTCGATCGGATTATTCTGGACCACCAGATATGGTCAAATCGTTTTGACGAAGAAGTTTCATAATTTTGTTTTTAATTTTTTAATTTTTTTTTATTAGCGCCTTACAAAAGTTTTTAAAGCAAAGCGGTATGATTTGTGTTAATCGAGGCAAATGATGTCATATGATATTTAAAAACGGATTTAACTGTTTCCGGAAAATATATGTAAAGGATTGAATGCAATTTGGCACAAATGTGGTGTGTTTCAAGAACAAACGATAGCTAATTTGATCCTGCAATTTTAGGACGGTCGAAACCTTACATTACTTTAAATATAATCATAATCATTACTTTCGGAAGAAGTCGGTATTGACGTTATGATAGGTTCAGGTTTCTAACTCACTTGCAAAGATCTTCGATTGAAGTCGAGACATTACATTATTAGCCGGAACATTAGGTAGTGATAAAACGACATTATAAAACAGATTTAACAGATATAACAGAAAATTTTACAATTTTCATGGCATAGTTAGTACTGCATTGAAGGAGTATCACAAACGCTGTAAATCCCTACGTCTATTCATTTCACAAGACAGCAAACCAAAACGTGTCATGGAAAAGTTTAAGTCACTGAGAGTAAGTGATTGCTGTACTAAATGTTGGTCTATTGCTAAATTTATTATATGACTGGTGGGTACTTCCAATACATAAAGCTGTTTAAAATAATTTGTAGTTTATTGACATAGCAAGAGATGATACATACGTATGTGTTAGTGGTAAGTTAAAGAGGCCGTACCGTGTATTTCACCAGGGTAAAGAAGAACGACACCTGGCGGGTGGGGTTCAGTCTAGTTAAAACATATATTTGAAAATTCTTCTCCTATTTCGTTAGACTAATTGACACGGCCAATGTTGTAGGTATGTCGTCCCACTGCTAATGGTACAAAATACACACACACACACACACACACACACACACACACACACACACACACTCAGTTACACACATTATAACACAAGTACAAGTCCAAGTTGCACAGACCCATATATGTCGTCTGATGATGCACATGTGCATTTGGATATGTCTGTTTGAAGTATTCACTATTAAAAGACGATATAACCTGATCTGCACGTGTATTATGCTGTCTGGATATCTAATATCTGGATCTTTGATGATTGCAATTTGACTGACTTATAAGCGAATAAAAACGGTACTTCAGTATTCTTACTAAACTGGAGACATTTCAGTGTGCAGTTTATCTGCAGATATTTTCGTTAAACAATGTTTCATGTTCTTGAGTGTGTGGAAAGTAATGTCAATAGCCTTTATAAGATGCAAACCATCCAAATACATCTTGCAATAAAATTTAGAACAGAATCATGTTTGCAGTTGCTCATCGATAAGACACGTAAACGTGACCTGATAATCAACCTTCCAAGCCGCCATCACGCTGCGCCATTGAATACTTGCGATAAGTTAGAAGAATTGGAAACACCACAAGTCTGAGCCATGTTCAACACCAGTGTCTGTTTGACCTTAATCTGGATAAACCAGAGGGTATGTGGTCTGCAGTTTAGCGATCAATTAATAATTTTTCATGCTCTTCAATTTGTCAATGGCATTGGAGTGCGCTAGGTTTTATAACACGTGGATGTTTCCTGTGCCAGATTCTTATGCAGAATCACGCCTTTAGTTTTGACGAGAGAGAGAGAGAGAGAGAGAGAGAGAGAGAGAGAGAGAGAGAGAGAGAGAGAGAGAGAGAGAGAGAGAGAGAGATTACGCCATTTATGTGCCCGGAAAACTGAGCCATGGAGCATGTTCGGTAACAAGGTGGAAACATTGGAAACAAGGCATGTCTCAATGTACGTCATGTCGGGATGTTCTGTTATTTTTTTTTTTAAATGCTTAGGAAAGCTGGAAAATCTGCACGCAAAAGAAAGCATCTATCGATCCTAGCATGTTGTGATCATCGACTGCACTTGCTTGAAACAAAATATCTTCGATAAATGGTAGAAAATAAAGAAATCGGTTGATGCCGCCGTATTCAACGCATTGCTAGCATGATCAATAAAGTTATTTTCATTTGACATAATGGATAGTGGATTTTAAACTGAATATTACATACATAACTCACGGTTTTTTAAAGTAACTTTCGACGGTTTGTATAGTGGACTACAGACTAGTATAATAGTTATCGCTAACAAACGTCAAATAATTGAGTTAAAGTGCTCACACGTTTCTGTACTTGATAAGATATCGGATTTGATTGGAATGAGCTCTGGAACACAATCATTGAATCCTGCTGACATGGAAATCAGAAATATCTGCACTGCTATATAGGCAATTTAATAAAATATAAATATTATTCCACTGGGATACATGTACTACAATAACATAACTAAAAAACTGAACTAAGTACATTCGTCAAACAAAAAAAAAGTGATGATATAATCTTCACCACACTTTGTTTCGCAAGTTTACATTTCGTTTTTTTTTTTTTTGTATTGATTTGATTTGCATGCAATCAATTAAACGTGTACGTAGCCAGGCACTGGAACCAAAACGTATCAAATGGTCTACCATTCTGTCAATATCAGTCATTTGACTATACAGCAGCAATGACTGCAGACAGTTCTACGGGACTACAGTGCCCAGTAGTACGTAGTTCGTATGTTTCACAGACCCGCTTACTTTGGTGCCAGAGGATAGAACCAGCTTTTAAAGCGTTCTTTCTTTAGCATTGTTGCATTTTACAAGGTCAGTGTTGCGGGAACAGTTTGATTAAACTTAAAGGAAAACGAACTGCTATGGACAAATGTAAATGTTTCAATGTGTGAAAAAAACATCTTGGTAAAAAAGTAGTCTGCGTTCTTGAATTAGGTTACATAAACCTAACAACCATATAAACTACGTATCCGTGTCTCTCTAACATCTATGTTGACCTACATATCTTACATTTTATCATCGTTGTTCTATGCTATCTTTATGACAGTCCCAGTACCAAAACGAACCTGATGGCAATAGCTAATCGCTAGACTAATCTATTGACGACAGATTGGTCGAGCCTTAGAGACACTATTTTACAAATATCATGGCGACTCTCGTATTCCAGACAACTGTAATTAATCGTCCATGTCTTTGAAGCTGTTGAGTGGATCTAAATGAAAGTCGAGTATTTATTTCCATTGGCATCTGGTATTAAGGAAACGTGTATCTTCGAATTTTTTGGTACCGATAACATGTAAGTTACATATTTGATATATCATCCGCACTAGAATGAGATATAATATGTATTTCGACGAAATAAATCACTTACAAACATATTGTTATCTTCATCCAGTAGAGAATGCACGTGTCCTTACAAATTTTGGTTTTTGTTTCTACCGACTGTGTGTGCTCTATGGTTAAAGCTAGTGATTAGTGTACTTCTTTAACGAACATAGCGAACAATTTACTTACTAATCATATTTTCATTATGGTGAGAATTAAAAAGGAATATGTTCTTTTAATGTTTAGTTCGGATGAAGCATCATTTACCTGTTATCATATGTTGGCTATAGCTATCGTATGACAATGACACAAAGTGATAGTAGCTATTTAGACACCAGTATACAATAACACTGCAATGTCATGAGGCAGTGTCAAGGACGACTAGTGACGTAAAAAATAATGCTGTTTTATCTTGGTTACGTCTCAATCGCCTCGATTGTTATACATTAATGCAGACATTTTAAAATCAGATAAGCGGATCGAAACGCATAAATGGTTTACTTCAGATAAGCTTAGACAATAATGGCTCTTACTATTGCGGGACCAAAATCAACTAAGTAACAATTCACCATTTAATGATGTAAAACTTCTAACATTGACTTTAAAAGGAAATCATTACATCCCCCGTATCGCCTGCTTGTCTAACAAAAATATTCTTGAAAATGCCATATTATCACATGGGATTAACGATCATACATATCACGTTTATCTCTAGGACATACATATGAAATTAATATGGTGGATATGTATTGAGAAGTACTAGTATAACCTTTCAAAGCTATGGCATTATTATGTTCCCAGTTGATGATAAGTATTATCCAATTTGATCTTTGATAAATATATATGTTTCTCGAAGGCCCTTGGTGTTATTAACAAGAGATAGGGTTTCAATCTATGGCATTATTATGTTCTCAGTTGATGATTATTATTATCCAGTTTGATCGTTGATAAATATATATGTTTCTCCAAGGTCTTTGGTGTTATTAACAAGAGATGGGGTTTCCAGTATCAATTACATCTGAACTCTTCAAACTCGTGCTACGTTACGTCTATATTATCAAGGTAATGATGAGGATCTTAGTTTAGTTACAAATTAGCAGACCTTAATTAATAATGAACTTGAACATTGTGTCAGGAACAATAATATAGAAATACATTATGAGAAGTGGTTGTAATGTCCTCTATGTAGTCTTTATTTTAAGCTGAACACAAAATAACAGACAAAACAAACAATTATATCAGCACTGAGTCACATACCTGTCGAACAATGTATCTCAGTTTTGTTTCCTTTTTGTGTATTTTCTCGAGAAAAACAAAACATGTGTCTATCTATTTGTTGGTAGAGATTAGTAATTTTGTTTCAATATTATGTTTTACCAAACTTTGGACAGTGGCGCATAACTACTACGGTAAACGATTCGATTTAAACATTTCATTATTTTGTATTACCGTATGGAGACCAACATGTGCGCTACTGCATCAACTGCAGATCGCTTATATGCAGAAGTCCATTTTCATAAATATCACAAATGATTAATACACACTGAGCGTTGCATCTGGTCTATTTTATTCCCATTGCATTCAAACTGCACTCTATAGATACGCCGATAATGACTTCCCACGCAAATACGTCACAATCCATTTCAATTGTATAGCCTCTAGATACAAATGAAATCAGAAACCAAATATGATGCGTATCGTCTACATCGTCTACGTTAATTCGCCATCGATACACTACACTAAATACGGTAAATATTTGACTACATTGTATTGTGCATGTTTCAGTTTACTTTTTTGCATGTTAAGATTTAAAAAAAAACAGTTTCTCAATGACAAAAGAGCGTGGTATTGTTCAATAAAACTACGGTAATTAAATTCTGAATGTATTGAGACTACTTAAAAAAAACTTTAATCAGATGTAATGGGATCATAAAAGCTTTATTAAAACGTATTTGTTAAACCCCTGTCGTTTTATCTTTGAATGCAAAGCATGAAAATCATGCGAGACAAAATACCAAGAATTAAACATTACAATTTCTTTCTCTGATGTTTTGCTTAAAGTGACAGCTACGATAACAAATGATGCAGTGCATGAAAAAAACGTTCGAAACTGTTCTTTATTCGAATTGTCATTTGTTTCTTTACACAACAAATGTCAATCTGCGTGGTAGAGAGAAGCAGAAAATAAAAATGATAAAATATAACAAAATGTTTTGACATTTTATTAAAGCAATTATCGATCACGTTGTAGAGATTGAACTATAATCGAACGACTTATATTCCATACTACTTTTTAGTTTTATTAGAGATAACTGAAAATAAGTTTAATAATTATGATATCAATGTCAACATGTACATGCTTAAAAAAGACAGACATAAGAACAACAAATGCGAGAAAAGGCTTTGTTTTCTGAAGTTAATGTAACTCATTGAAAACAAAATATGGTGCATTAATACCAAATTTCGTCAATATCATGTCTTTCGAAAAGTGCACATCATACAAAGAGGGGAATGCAGCAGAGAACTTGAGTACGTAACAGTTGCTGGAACAAGCTACTGAACTTTCATTTTCAAAATAGTTGAAGTAACTCCAGTGCACAATTTCAAAACTGTTTACGTCTCTTAACAATTGTATCATCTTCAGAATAAAAGTTATAATATATTTTTGAAACATGCCTAAGTGGTTAGAGCGTCCGTATCAGATGCTGGAGGTCGTGGGTTCGAACCCCGACCTAATCATACCGAAGACATAAAAAAGGTACTAACAGCTGCCTCGCATGGCACTCAGCACTAACAGGTTAGTTTTAGAACTGGTCGGCAATGTGTCAGGATAATGTGATTAGGTGGGATGTAATGCTACATGTCTGTTAGAAATCAGCATAAAATTTGTATCACTGCAGGAAACGTAGTGATATGGCTACACATATTTAATGCTAAGTTAGAAAACACCACATTACTCTCTCTCTCTCTATCTCTCTCTCTCTCTCTCTCTCTCTCTCTCTCTCTCTCTCTCTCTCTCTCTCTCTCTCCAATTACACTTTCTTCAATGCAGAATGATTGTCAATTACTGTTGTGCAAAGTTAATCTCAAATGCACATGCACAATAAATATTGAACCCGCGCTATGTGAAACGTCATAGAATAGTGATAAAGTTCTACAGGGCATTGTAACAGTGGTTGGAACATATTACAATATCTCACTTCAATTCAGTCGCAATTTGTTTTCGTGTACAACCAGAGTATATACATGGTACATTCCAAGAGCAGCATACAACAACAATAACAACAACAACAACAACATTGATATTAATAGTAGCTAAATTTAGCTTCAGGCTTTGTTCACTTGTAACCTCGTCACATTACACGTGCTTTTTAGTAGTGCTTGCAATAGATCAAGTTGACAGTGTGAGGTACAGTTACAATAAGACATTGCTAGTGTATACATTGAGCGAATTTATGTACTTGATTTGCATAAAATAATCGGCATAATATCATGTGCTTTTACAGCAGAGTACTTGTGGAATGAAATGGTAAGTAGCTGAAATTTACAAAAAGATTTTGTTCTTTTGAGGAATATATAATGATGAATTTGAATTGGTTCTTCCATTTATTAAGGATACAAGCAATATTACAGGCTAAATTTGGAGCAATACATTTTGTACCGATGTTTAGCTCCGTAATTTGATTTTGTGTGCCTATTCAAAGTGTTGATTACTATCATACCATTTACCAATGCATGTCTATTTTCCACTGGCGCACTTAGTATGTAACTGCAACACGCTGAATGGAATACTAACTTCTCATTGCTTAACCGACAATGACATCATGAACGTAGTTATAATTCTAGATTTCCGTGAAGCAGCATACAACAAAGACAGAACCACACATTGTTAAATAAAGGAAATTGATACAAATATTTAAGAAATATCTTTTTTTTTTTTTTTTTTTCTTTTTTCATACCAATAAAGAATTTAAACGTTGTGAAATATCTTTTAAGGTGGACATGCTTCAAATGAACGCATGTCTATACTGATAATAAATTACAAGAGTTTTCAACAAACGTGACAACAGTATTATTCTATGCCATAAGCTGAAACATGTACGATATCTGTCTTCATGCAAACACGTGCCAGAATCAACAACATTATGTTCATGGTGAAAACGTCTGCCATATGTCAAGATATTTAAACCAATAAATATACCACAAATTTATTTGCCATCATGCACCATTTTCGGGCGATGTGGGAGAGAAATGAAGATTTTATATAGTACATTTGTACCAGATACGTAAATTGAAAAAAGCCGATACGAGCTCGTCTGTATCAGTAGATAGGCCAGTAGTCCTTGACTTTTTCCTTAGTCAAAGATTCTTTTGCTATGTACGTTATTCTTGAGCATTGTGTTAGTTTAGTTAATCATAAGATGCTAGTTGCATTGGACTCAAATCCAGACTTGTAGTCGTTGCAACTTACTTTTCTTCATCCAGTCACTGAGTGTCAGAAAAGTCAGATAAAGATGTTAGCCATTATCCAGAGCCATCGTGCACTATCTGGAAGGCTGATGGATCTAATTTATAAATTGTCCGGGACGCACGTCAATTTCCCATTGCTTAGGTCATACTTCCATCGGCATCTTAATTAAGGCTTGATCTAGGTTCCATATTAATCGTATGATGCTCGTCGAGGCAAAGAGGGTTCCGTAAAGATCTTCTCACGATCAAAGAAAAAAAGAATTTTTAAATGTCAGAAAAGATGGGAAAACATCTGGATCAGATATTTCATCAGAGGTTTGGCCAAACTTTAAGTAAAACGTTATATAAACATTTGTGCTATATATGTACAATATTAAAATTATCCGGTTCACCTATCCGATGTGAAGTTTTCCTGTCCAAATAAAAAGTCAACCATGTGCATTGTTCACTTTAATACGATGCGAGAATAAAGAATAAATCCAAACCTTATCATTTTTTTCCCTGTCTGCCGATCAATTCGCAACTGCATTATTTACCGCTCCGATACATCAATTAGAACAGCCCGCCGTCACCTGTTGCTAATGCTAAGTTTTCCTAGTAAACCTTCCCCCCCTCCCCCCCCCCCCCCCCCCAATGCCAGCTAAATAAATACCAAATATGGAAAGAGAAAAACTGAATGGATTATTAGAGCTGAAAGAAACAGGATGACACATCAAGGGGACATATTGTCCTGTCAGTGCTAACGATTTGTCCTTGAGATAAAATCTCAACCGTACTTATTCTTTTCTAACGTAATCACAAACCCTAAATTAGAAGCATGCAGTATGGTTGTTATCTTGCATGGGCAACATTTAGATAACAATGAATGAACCTTAAGCGTAAAACCAGATGGTAAATGAAGAATACAATATATATATATATATATATATATATATATATATATATATATATATATATATATATATATATATATATAATTTGAAATCCAAAATAAATTAAGAATATATTAGGGGTTATGTCGTCCAGTAACTATATTGTTAGAGCTTAAGATCAATGCTCTCAATGCGAAATCACACAAACGAAATATTACATTGTTGGTCTAACCACAAATACGATTTATGCATTTAATTTTAAGCAAGGAACAAATTTCGCAATGACAATGAGGCGTTTTTATTCAAGCGTATTAAAATGGATATATTGCTTTGCAGCATTTTAGAACACAAGAGTACGTGGACTGTGGTCTTTCCGGATTACCCTTTATGTGTGGAAAGTTAAACCTTGTTCTAATTTTGCGATCTTCTCGATGATTTTCGTTACAGTCCATCGGTATTTATTGACGCACTCCAACCTTTAACCCTCCGCCAAAAGAGCACAGCGGTGGCAGTGTTTACGATCCACTCTGCAAGTGTGTGTGTGTGTGTGTGTGTGTGTGTGTGTGTGTGTTTGATTTAGACCTTTTAAGGTAGCTTTAACAATTCCCAGTCATATCGCAACAATGTCTGCATTCTGGCAGTTTAAAGTGAATTCTAGCACCTAGGCATCATACCGCAGACATGTAGTGTGATGTCCTATCCAGTTACATTATCCTGACACCAGTCCTACCACTAACCTGCTCTTCATTCTGAGCGTTTAGTGAGGCAGCTGTTAGTACCAGTTTTGTAAGTCTTTGGGATGACTAGGCAAGGGTTCTAACCAATGACTTCCCGCATCCTTGGCGGACGCTCTAATCACTAAGCCATTGGAGCGGTTTAAACAAAACCCAAGCATTTCATCTAACAAGGATGGACATGATTTTAGTATTGAAAGATTGAGTTGCGTGAAAAATAAAAGTGAGAAGGAACAAAAAATGTGCACTAAGGAAACGTAATGTTACAAATAAGCAATAGCCTGACAAAATGACCTGAAACAAAAACTTTTAAAAAACCTAGACGAGATACGTGATTAGACCCGCTCTAACTCTGTACCCTATAACGCTATATGTAAGTCGGTTAACCATGATTGGGTATTCTGGCGAAGTGTGAGAATCAATAACTAAAGCAAAGGTTAAAACAATTACCTGCTACTTAAACTCGAATGCTTTGTTGATGAAATCTGATTATTTTGATTTTTAAAAAAAATATATACTGAAATCAAAAGTATTAAATAATCATGGTTGTGTATTTATCGAATCTTGAATTGTTACTCACTCACTCACAAAATTATCATAAAGTCCTTCCGCTGTCCTCTACGTTCTACTTGATTATGTACAATTTACACATCGATACATAACCAACAATGATCACTTAATGGTATAATGCTATCTTGTCCATTCTGTGAAAAGCTAGCTGGTGTCTTGAATTAGTAGACCGCTTTGATTGTTTGTATGGAACATAGCCTATCGAGTACCGCTTTCATTTCATTCCGGGTCTGAAGTCTATTTGCTCTGTGATGCCAATCCTTAGTTTTCGTATTTCGTATGTTCACCTTACGAGTGCAATCCCTTAATACAGCTGGACATTTACAGAAACACGACATTTCTTTTCCTTAAGTATTATCTTTACGTACCGATCTAGAACATTGAAAATAAATACACATCCTGATTTTTTCCCTCTCAAATCTGCACTTCTTTAAAGTTTCCGGAGCTGAATGATGATTGTTCTTTCTCTACGCCGCTATCCTTTCAATTAGCTCAGGTTGATTAGGAACTTCTTAAATAGAGATGTTATTTTCCTCTTCCCATATTGGTATTAGAGAATCAATTAGCGTAGTCATTCAGTATAGTACTATTCAATCCAAAATGAATTACTATGTAATTTATTTTTCTTGTGATTGTATATACAATACCTGTTTTTTAGGCATCCTCTCTTCTAACGAATAGTATGTACTAGTTTTAATTTATAAAACTAATACTCGGCTTGCACGTGCGGTATTTTGTATCTCCTCCTCCTCCCATACAGTCAACGGACTTTTTCCCTGGATTCGATTACCTGATTGCGTTAATTTATTTACTACTTGTAATTTTTGTGTTGATACTGCTCTCTAAAATCAATGTACCACGTACACCATTTTGAACAAACATTTTCGAATCGTCAGTTATTCTGATTTATTTTGGTATGCGTTTACATGACAAAGAAATAAACTTCTAAGAGAATAAACCTGAACAATTTCTAAAGTCCTCTTCCAAAATTATAACTATCGTCTTGAAAATGACAGAGCAGAAATCGACAACCTTTACTGTCATCGAAATTTGTTTGCAGAATCAGCCAGTCATCTGAATAGTATTTCTGCAAAATAATTTCATCATATAAAATACAACAATATCTGTCCTATTTTTGTTGGTTTTATATCCTATTTTTTATTTGTTTATTTTTATTGGCATAGAGATAAATACTATATGCATGTAACGCATATCTCGTAGTAAATTATTTAATTGCATTTATATCTTGGAGGTTCTTTGAATTTCTGGTAGGAAAACATTTATGGGATTTACTTATATCAGCAATACAATTTTTTTTCCAGTTGGTTTTGAACTTTTAAAAATTCATTGTATCTTGGCATTATAATCATAACACTTTGTTACATTTTAGCGCTCGTGTTTTTCGGCTATCAAATCTTTTCACACTCATCAAGTCAGAGTGACTGTCGCATAACAAATTCGACTATTCGTGAACTATACCACCTAATACATTTTTTATTTTATATGTATTAACGTCACCAAGTAACACGCGTGTCATTGTTTCCACGTGTGATATTAAACTAGGTGAATAATGCATCCCTGGGGACAGTCGACCCTAAGATTTTAAAGTTCGTGACTCTACCCAAGGAAATGACTCGTCGGGACGTTGTTATCAGTGGTTTTATACATGAAATAATCTAGGATTTCGCTTCATTGGTTCAATAAGGCACTTGAATTTGTCCCAAATTGAGGCCAAAGGTTCAAAGCCTAATGGCCCTGGAAGTAACTCCGTTTTTGATTAATACGAAGCCACCTCTCATAGGCTTGTCATACAAATGTCTTTAACATCACTTGCAATCGGATTCTACCTTCAATCAAGTCCTTCGGCACCGATCAAATGTCATATTCCTAATAAACGATTCCCAAGCAACCCAAATAGACTAAATCGATGAGAGCGTGGAAGTGTACTCCATAAAGGGATATTGCCCAGGTACGACCCGGGTCGAACCTACATGGTTAATAGTAGCTGAGATTTATGGCCAAAGCATTTACCTTTAAACTAACAAACAAGTTAATAAACAGTTTTAAATAGTAAAAACCAACTGCTTTACATTTGCTTCTGAACCGAGTTATTTAATTTAATATACTTCATGTTAGATAAATACTAACGGCATACTGTTATTAGGTATATTTCTTAATGTTGCATACATTCTACCGGCATACTATTTTTATGTATGTTTCTTAATGTTGGATACATTCTAGCGGCATACTGCTGTTAGGTATATTTCTTAATATCAGATACATTCTAGCGGCATACTGTTATTAGGTATGTTTCTTAATGTTCGATGCATACTAGCGGCATAATGTTATTTAGTATGTTTCCTAATGTGTGTGTATGTGTCTATATATATATATATATATATATATATATATATATATATATATATATATATATATATATATATATATATCGGGTATCGGGAAGCTGACTCCGGGAAATTATTAATATTTGTTGTTAGAGTGTAATTAAGGGCGAGTGTCGAACTTTGAGGACACAGGCAGGGAAAGAGATATAAATTTAGCTGTATAGGGAGGTGTGAGGTGTGAGCTGTATAGGGAGGTGTGAGCCTCGAATAACGCACACCATTTAGTTTCGATAACATACGGTGTGTTTTGATGTAAGTTTTAATTATTGTTGAATTTAGTAATTTTATATTCTTACTTGACTTTGTTTTATGATTCATGTTGGAAGGATGTCATACAATATTTCGTTACACGAATGAGTTCGGATTTATATCGTTATACGAATGAGTTCGGATTTATATCGTTTTACGAATGAGTTCGGATTTATATCGTTATACGAATGAGTTCGGATTTATATCGTTATACGAATGAGTTCGGATTTATATCGTTATACGAATGAGTTCGGATTTATATCGTTACACGAATGAGTTCGGATTTATTTGTTGTATGCAAAATCATGTAATACGATTTCATGCATTTATTCTCACCCAGAATGTGTGAATTTGGGTTGTTTTCACAGACGTCACGATCAAGTACGCAAATACCCACAATTCAACGCGCGCGCACCTTCTGCCGCCATTTTGAGTCGCTAACAAACCGTTGTCAACATTAGTCATCATGTATATTCAAGATAATAATCTGATTTAACTATCGACAAACATATTTACTTCTTCGACACAATACATTGAGTATACTTGAAATTATGTGCACTATAGCATAAAAATAAAAATAAAGCTGGAAGTTCCCTTGCTTATATCGAAAGAGAATAGTAAAGTAGAACCGTAATCGTGTATATTATTGATATCTAAGAAATGCACTTTTTGTTGTTGTTTACAAACAGACAATATTGACGTTTTTAAAAAGTCATTCGTATCATATCCCTAAGCTTGTCATCTTGAAAGAGTATTTCCAGATCATGATTTTCTGGATACAATATCAATCACGAATTAAAATTGCATAGCATGTATGTTATGCTAGAACTTTTATGTACAAATATTTTACGCGACAACATGAATATTTGAGAAACCATTTAATTAGGATGTTCAAATAATGTATTTGTGGAGGGGATGGTGGACGTAGGCTTATACTAAATGAAAGCGATAACCGGTCAAAGAAGTTTCATCTTTAGCGTATTCAAACGAAACACGTGTCTGACGGAACATGACGTTGTTTCGAATGTCAAAACGATGTTTTCCTCAAATGCTTTTAGAAATATGAAATTGTATATAAACAATTTGCTTTTAAACTTTAAAGATAATCAAATGCTTGATTTAAGCCCGTGAAAATCGAAAATCATTTCATGTTTCTACTTGGTTGTACATCCATTTGTTTATGCGTTTGTTTATTGATCGATCTATTTGTTTAGGAAAGAATAACAAATACGGTAGAAATATAAATATTTTACTTGAAGAAACACGTAAAAAGAGTCACGCGATTCGATCTCGCGAGGTTGACATGCACAATAGAATGTGATGTACTTTTATATTCTTACTCACAAAATGAAACGTGCCGGTTATGTGGGATAGGGACTCAAAATGGCGGATATGGAAGTACACACGTTTTGTGACGTCACGTGAAAACAACGGATATAATTATCTGTTTTAAATGATCCGTATCATTCAGAAGTTAGAGAGATAGAAAGAAGGAAAAGAAATACGGCAATACCGGCAGTTCACTATCATTGATATGGGACGGACAGGACGCACCAGGTGATGTTATCACGCCGACAACCATGTTCGATCTGTAACGCAGTTGTAGCTCAGTTGTATAGTTACATATTTTCAATCAGTACCAGAACAGGTAAATGAATTTGGCATAATTGTGTAACTATTTCTGAGGAAAAGCCAATAATTAAAATATCAAATTTTGTTTATATAATTGATCCGTGTTGCATTTTCCATACGGGTGATCTTGTTATTCTATTGTATATCTTTTTTTCAATTCCCTTTTAGTCGATACTTTAATTTCTTGATCCGAGCAATACCACCGTGGCCAATCGTCTCCTAGCTAACTATAACCAAAACCCTTAAGGAGGAAGGAAAATCTCACACATCAATCCACCACACCACACCACAAATGAATTAAATATTTTATATTCCAAAAGCAAACAAGCAGCATATATCTTTATCAGACCGACTGGTACCTGTTTCTTTTTTCTCTCTTTGTGCCCAATATGTGTTTTTCTGCTCTTAAAAGGGTACGTGTAAGAAAATTATTTCTGCTTTGGTATACTGTTTCCAAGCTGTATGTGTTGTGCGCATGCCATATTGCACACTTACCGATTATTTGCTCGGATACATTTCCAATATCCGAAGTAGCAGAAAGATCAGTAAGATCGTTGCCTATTATAAATCAATTCCCACTGACCATGCTTTCATATTTTCGATGGTAAAGTCTAAGGTGTGAATTATCATCTTTAGTACCAATGTTTCAAAAAGTTCTGATTTTTTAATAATCTAATTGAGCTTCAGGGTTAGTTCCTTCCTGCGAAAATTGATCGAGATCGTGTTCATAATCTGGACATCTATTTTAGCCTTTGACAGTCTTGTCTAAATTTGAATCGTTACAAAATCGATGATACGGATGCCAATAAATAGCCCTTCAAATTGACTGGATAAATATCACATCTGTTTAGTAAGTTAAATAATTCATCATGTTTTTAAAAATGGCCGTTCCAGTTGCCGCGGGATATTGAACGTTCGGCATAAAATACATCATAGATCAGCACACACATACGTAAGAAAGCCTGATAGTTACGATTGAACTAATCCACGCTGCCTAGCTAAAAGCTTAGTTTAATTTGATTATGATGGGGAGTTGATAAAAATCGATCTACATAGAGCCTTATACAATGTAGCATACCACTGAATATGATACTCACGACAGTTGTATTGCTATTTTGTCGAAGTTTGAAAGCAAGGCATTGCTCAAGAGTCAGAATCTGTTTAAACTTAAAATATATGTGTTTGAAATGAATGCGACCATGTATGACATGAGAACTGAGTATAAATTAAATTGCAATGGTAGTGACAACATACAAGCAGGAGATTCGGATTAATATTGGAACTGTTTATATTCGATGTATAAGTATCTTCCATGTAAGTAATATCTTATTTCAGTTCATTTAAAGTTATAAATCCTTTTCTAGAGCGTGATTCATTGATGAATAGTCTCTCTTTCTCTCTCTCTCTCTCTCTCTCTCTCTCTCTCTCTCTCTCTCTCTCTAGATATATATATATATATATATATATATATATATATATATATATATATATATATATATATATATATATATATATATATATATATATATAGATAGATAGATAGATAGATAGATAGATAGATAGATAAGTAGGTAGGTAGGTAAGTAGGTATGGTAAACTGCATCTATTAGCGCCATCTGTAAAGATGATGAACTCAAATACGGCTGGTTCCTATTAGCTTCAAAGTTAAAGAATATAGTTTTATATGCTTATAATTGATGTGCTTTTCCCCCTGGAATTATTGGAATTGTTGTCATTTGTGTCTATTCACGGATCATTGCGTGTAAGAATATCCTGTGATTGCTCATAATAATGTGTCTTACTGAGGTATTAATTAATTCTTCGGAAGGCTGATAATTGTGATCAGGTTGAGGTCAAAGGTGTTTAGATGTCATAGGTGTTTGTGTATGTATGTATGTATGTATGTATGTATGTATGTATGTATGTATGTATGTATGTATGTATGTATGTATGTATGTATGTATGTATGTATGTATGTATGTATGTATGTATGCATGTATGTATGTTTGTATGTATGTTTGTATGTATGTATATGTGCGTGTGTGTGCGTGCGTGCGTGCGTGCTAACACTGGAACATCTTACCACACACATGTTGCTGTAGCTTCATGACCCAACCAGTTACATATCCTTACACCAGCCCGACCAGCCACAATGATAACATCTTAATGCTGAGCGCCAAGCTAGGCTGCAGTTATACCATTCCTTAAATGAAGTTTTTTGGTATGATTTGGCCTGGCTTCCCACATCCGAGGCTGACACTAACCAGATAGGCCACCCAAACGGTCGGTTTCATAGCTGCTTCAATATCAACTTTCATTCCGCACTAAAACAGCTATCTTTGATCAGATGTGTGGTCATCGGGATTTGTAAATTTGTAATGATGTCATAATATTTGTATTGCCTGGCTTGGCTTTAGGGCAAGGCGAATGAGTTAACTGCCTTGGGCCCCGCGTTTTCAGGGGGCCGCGCTTTCTGGCTATATATTTATATATATGTTTATACTGTGTTGAGATTGAACATACATGTATTTGTTTTGCCTGGGGCCTCGCTCATCGCTTGCTGCATTAGGAAGCGTATATCCTAAGGCAAGGATTGCTTCCATGTTATGTATTCTTTGTTTAGTTTTTATTTTATTTACCTGCATACTTTCCTAATTGAAATTTCTTGTTAATAGGACATGTATGGTAAACATACATGGATTTTCTTAATTTTAAGTAATTAGTATACGGTTTGAAATTAAACCGACGTTCTATGTTCTTTTCTCATATTCTTATTGATTTATACTCCATTCTGTCTTTCCCAAAGATCTCCACGGCTGTACTCAGCTAACTCTTCATTCTTCATTCCTATAATGTTTTTAACTAAATGTTATAATTTGTTATAATTCCTGAGTTTTATATATATATATATATATATATATATATATATATATATATATATATATATATATATATATATATATATATATATATATATATATATATATATATACATATATATATAGAGAGAGATAGATAGATAGATAGATAGATAGATAGATAGATAGATAGATAGATCATGTCATCAGAAAATGCTTTAGAACAATACTTTTTGCCGTGTTAGAATCTTGTGAAAGCTATGACTTCATTTTTTTATTAGTAGTGCTCACAAAGAGAGATACATTCACCGTTTATTTTAATAGTAACATACCTGACGATAAACGCGTTTCTCTTCAACATAGTACTTTGAGAAGTTAAACGTGCATAAGTACAACCGGTTAAAAGCTCTGTCACTTGTTAAAAAATATTGAACAAAATTAATGCTTCAATATGTAATGACTTTTACCAGTGCCGGTGCAAGGCCATTTGGTTTTCTTAGGCGAGATCAGATATCTGGCGCCCCCTTCCACTCACGCCCTCCCCAGCCCGCCCATCATGAAATAAACCCTTAGCGCAGCGAAGTAAGCGACTAGGCGATTGCCTAGTTCGCATAGCGGAAGTGCCGGCAATGACTTTTACATGTCGAAAATCACAGTTTTAATCAACGTTCACAATGTACTTAATTAAATGAGCGACTAGCTTTATGAAAATATATTGCACAATTATTAACCAAATGTATTTACATAGAGTCATAAAAACGTCAAGATGAATTATGCGTACTGGTTGTAACTACATACCTATTTAAGATACAGTGGACATTTTCAATCCTTGGCCCATACTTGACTCTATAATGGCGACAAATTATTTGTTACATCAATGAAAATAAATCAAATTTATATGACAGCTTAATTATAACGAGAGATAACATCTTCATCGGAAGGGGCATTAGCCTGACAACTGGATGAACACACGCACTGCAAACAAGATGAAACACGAAGCATCTATCTTACAACACCTGTTAAAGGTATATGCATAATTTCAATAGAATACACTTCGCCTTCCTGCTCCGTTTTACTTTTACCATAATTACAAGACACATAAGGCATCACTATCGCTATAGAAGAAGCATGTTAGATATGGCGAAAATAGATGTAACATTTTTCAATGTTTAGTAGATCATTGACGTCTCTTTGATCGTTGGTGAGTAGTGTATGCAATACAGTGACCTAGTTTAGTATAAGATGTCCGATATGTGTGGATAGCAATAAACTAAACTCATGTTTGACTGTCTTACTGGACATGGGTATTGTAGGGTCATGAGCGCCTGTAACGATGATACTTCAGTACGTTTCCTAATTGTATTAATGATTAATACACAGAAAATTAACAAACGGAACGAAAGCATTTAAGCATGTTTCTGTCTGGAAAAATAATGTTAATATGACTATCAGGTGCATTTTGCGACCCATTGTCGGTGTTTATTATGCGAATCTTTTTCCACATTTATTTGTATTTCCTATATATTTCAGTTATAAAAACTATTTATATGCCCTAAAACACAACTCTTGCTCAATGTTAAATTCATAATTAGCTGTTAATCAAATTTTATAATCATCACCCTACCTCCCTTCTCACAACCAACACCCTTACACCCTTATTACAACCAGCACCCTTCGACCCTTCAAAGGAACAATAATATCTGCTTTGTAGAATTTAACATACGACTTTCAAATAGAATTACAAAAAAGAACACACCCCTCCAACAACAAAATACGACTCTTCCCCCCCCCAAAAAAAAAAAAACAAAAACAAGAAAGAAACAAAACAAAATGATTATTTGGCTTGATGAACCCATGAAGATATTAATGAACTAATATGCAGTTGTTATACCTGTTTCATATTAGTAATATAAGTATTACAATCTTTATAGAAATCTAACAACGTTTAGGATTTAAATGTATGCCTCTTTCCTAATTCGGATCATTCAGTGAATGGATGAATAACGGGTGACAATGCAAAATACACGCGTGCGCACGATATGTTAAGTACAAAATATATAAATAAATTCAGATAGTAGGGACAGAGTTACCTAAGATCGATATGTCCAATATGATCAAAGTCTAAGAACAAACAATTTATATACCCATCAATAGTCGAGAGTATAGGACAAAGTTGTTTTTTTTATTGACTCCTTGTATTTCAACATTAAAATGCTCTTATTTATATTTTAGTTTTGAAATTCTGAAACCACTATAATCGTGCTGCATCTTGGCTGAACATTAACAACAAAAAAGTATTTATTCTCTTTAAATGGCGTTGGGTTGTTGAAATCCAGGTGAAAACCAAACCATTTTAATACTCGGAAATTCTCAGGGCAATAATACTGTATTCTGCATATTTGTGAACAGTTATGCTAAGTTTACAACCGCAGGAAAGGATGACCATTTGAAGGTTGCATTACCTAGATGGGGAATATTAATTGGAGCAAAGAAACATATGTGACAATTAATTAAGAATAACCCATTATTTCAGTTCATGTGTGTGTGTGTGCGTGCGTGTGTGTGTGTGCAAGAGAGAGATAGAGTGAGGGTTGGGATGGGGTTATCTTCAATATATTGTATTATATACAGCTAAACAACAAGAACATTTTGAAGGAAATTGAACCATAACATGTTTTAAGTTTGAACTAGGTTTAGTGGCTAGATTCATATTGCGACAAAAACGTCACAGAATTGACGTTGACGTTGACGTTGAGAGTTGATTAGGTTGACCAGTTGGTCTACATCCAAATGCATATACATTACTGGTTTGGAACGTTGATGAGAGCCGAACAATCATATGCATTTTGGTGTATGAGGAGTTTATACACTGCAAATACAATAGTATCTCTAGATATCGTAGTCAGTTAAGTCAAATCTGCGATCAGATGATAGCAATGAGAGACCAAACACATATGCAATTGAACAGGAACATCAAATTTATGTTTTTCTTTTCTTTCAGATATCTCAAAGAAGGGAACGAAAAGGAACGCTTTGACTTGACTATGTGTTGAAATACTTGGTAAGTAATGTTTATATCACCATCATCGTCATCGTCATAATAATTAATACTGATGATGATGATGATGATGATGATGATGATGATGATGATGATGATGATGATGATGACGATGATGCAAATAATACTAATAATAACAATAATAATAATAATAATAATAATAATAATAATAATAATAATAATGATAGAAGCAATCCAAAGACAACAACAACAGCAACATCAATATGCAATGGCATACACTCTTAAAGGACTCTTCAATCCATATGATATCGTTCTCGCTATGTACAGGTTCCATTATCTCAAGAGACCTTGATACTGAATTGTCTTCATTATAAACAAGTTTCTTCTTGATTACGAGGTGTTCAGGTTCGTTTATTAATGAATGTATGAAGGATTCCATCAGAAAAATCGAATTTGTATTCCATAATATTCCAGATATATTTAACTATTATTCGGCTTTATTCTGTATTAAATTACATGCAATGAATTTTGCTATCGATCGCAACATGGTAGAGAGAGAGATAATATTCGACGAAAGGAACACCGATAATAGTAATAATGTATATGTAACAGTTCATTCATGAGGTCTATACACATCTGCCTGTAGTAAATCTGAAGTTTGTTCAAAAGGACAAATATGTGTAATTTTATGTGATATAAATAAGATATATGAACAGTGTGTACGCTATATTATTGATATAATACTCGTTGTATAAATGTTTCATCAAAATGAAACTCGACAAGCTTCGTTTCCTTTTAATAAAAAATGTATGCATCTCGTGGTATAGCATTGATACAGTGTTATATGCAAATGTCGTTTTTAATGGACCTTGTCCAAAACATGTTGTAGTTGTGCTTGACCAGTGACATTTATTTTGTAAACAATATAATACATTAATGTCTAATTAATATTCAGATTATTATTAATATAAACACGTTTATCTGAATGTGAGTTAAAAGATAGTCTTGATTCTGACCTAGCTATCTTCTAAAATGGAAAATTACATTTTTTTTAAGAAGTGGTACTTGCCAGACCTAGCTGAAGTAGAGGGTATAAAATCCTGTTTAGCAAACACTTTGCCAGTCTTTGTCAAAATCAATGTTATTGTTAAGTTAAAGGTATCATTTAGGTCGATTTATCTATTTAACCTATTATTCACTGGAATTACACTGTGCTCAATAATGTTCTTAGATCGTAACATTTATTTGGAAATATACTGATCAGTATTGATCAGAGACTGTTAGATTATATTATTGTGATACATCAAAATACTCTTAGCACATCTCGAGAATCAAGCCACGTGCACATTAGCACGTTCGAGATTATCGGCACATCAAAACGTTCATTATTGGATTTATGGATTCTTTTAGAATACCACTTAAATTCAGTTGGAACTTTATTCATTCAGACTTGTTATAGAACCTCAGGACTATTTGCAATTTAATTCACAATTCTGTAAGTTTATTTTAAAGTTTCACATTGTGATCTTATATGTAAACTATTTATTGAATTTTACAAAACTTGTTAGTTTTAAATTTGCTATGTTGCTTCCTTTAAGAACATGGAGTTGTAACAATACCAAACGTGAATTATGTTTAAAAACAAAATTAAATTTTAATATAAAAGCTCCTGACAACTTATCATCAGGTTTCATTTATTGCACGAATCAAATTAACAAACTTTGCATTGAGATTAAAACATGTATCAATATGAATGATTTTCACTACAACGAAAACGTCTTCATGGAGCTAAAGAGAAAATATTCAAGTATTGACCTTACGACTGTTTTGTTTAGTTAACTTCCATCAGATTAATGAAATATTTCTTCTTCTTCTTCTTCTTCTTCTTCTTCTTCTTCTTCTTCTTCTTCTTCATATATATATATATATATATATATATATATATATATATATATATATATATATATATATATATATATATATATATAAGCTGCTACTAGACCAGAAATCCCCATTTAATAATAAATGTGTAAGCTACTGATTAGATATTCAAATGTACAGGAAGTGAAGGAAAAATCGTTCATTCTCACCCCGATGGCTTCCTTTCATAACATTCATATAGGAATGCTCTCTTTTTGGAATATTTGTACAAGATAATTTATTTTTTTCTCTATATTAATTTCATTCTCGACTTTCTTCAATTTAATAATACGCCTGCAGTTTAAAAAGTGCCAATGGTCTTTATCTTCGACCTTTGAAACGTTTCTATTGCAAAATAATGCTCCATTTGCAAACTCTACAAAATTCATTCGCAAAGGTTCTAATGAGTTTAGTCTTGATTATGACGTTCCAGCCGTATTTTGCCGATACATATTCACTTTTAAAGTTCATAATATCCTATATATATATATATATATATATATATATATATATATATATATATATATATATATATATATATATATATATATATATATATATATATATATATATATATATATATATATATATATATATATATATATATATATATATATATATATATATATATATATATATATATATATATATATATATATATATATATATATATATATATATATATCTGGGATATGATCCTTTTAAAGCCTCCCATAAACACATTATCAATGGTGGTATTTAACTAGGATCATGTTTCTTTTAAATTCTTTTTTTTCAGAAGAGTAAAAAATATCTCTTTTTGGAAAATGGAGGCACATACTTTACAAGTCAGTAATAAAGATAATAGTTTTAGTCTCAAATTTACTTTCGCAATAATTCAGTTAGGAGATATAAAACACTTATATGATTTCTTTAAGATCTATCAGAACACACCAATATGTCTCATATTAGAACTTCATATGAAATGTAATTATCTTTATATTTGGTTATTAATATTAACAAATTGGTAATGACATTATGTTACATGTGAATGGTCAAATGATTGGTCTTAATTTGCCTGCAGCTGTTAGTTTCATTTTGTTCTATACCTCTTTCGTCCAATAAAATTTCTGTCAATTAATCTGTGAACAAAACCTTCGCTATTACGTACTAACTGCAATTTGAGAGGATGACGACAAAATTATCTGTTCTTAAAGACCATCTTCAGGTTCCAAACAACGAGTTCATTTGTATGCAAGATGAACAATAGCGTAACTAAGTACCATTTTGTTTTAAAATTCGATATATAATTTAATGCCATGCAAAACATGACTATGTTATCACCTCGACAGAATGTACCACATGGCTAATACATTACCACGACAGAATGTACCACAAGGCTATTTTTCAACCCGACACAATGTACCACATGATTATTGTATCACCACGGCTTAATGTGCCAAAATGTCATGTGTATTTTTATCATCATGACAACAATGTACCAGTTGGTTTATATCACCGCTACAGAATGTATCACATGACCTGGCTAATGTATAACCATGACAGAATTTTCTACTTTGTTATTAAATCACCGCGACGAAATGTACGACACGGCTACAATATCATACCGACAAAATGTACCTAAAATTATCTATGTTAGAGACATTAATAATACATTACAGTACACTAATAATGAGAGTTAAATATAATAAAGCAGAACGGAATATAATATAGTATTGTGTAATGGAATACAATATAATATAACATGCGTAAATACAATAGAAATGTCGTATACACTTTGGTCTGTCAGAGGTGTTTATGTTACTGAAAAATGCTGACATCGATTACATCCTGCGTGTAAAAACATCAGTAAACATAGTTGCTCTCGACGCTAATTGTCTTATCTGATATTATGAAACCTGATGGCCCATATTTATTACACATTAGAGAGTTGAAAGCATAAGATTGATTCTCGGATATTCCAAAATACTATTTTCAAATTTGTTAAATTCTAGAGAATCTCCTATGTACTCCGGAAGTGAAGTAATCAGTTACACTGTAGTGTTTATTTCACATTCAGATATACAATCATACTGCACGTTAATCTTCACATTAGGATTGGATGTACTCAGGTCGTGTTTTTCTCGATATCAGGTATTGGATTTAAACCAAAGTCTGTTGAGACTAATTATATCATTGAGAATGTTGTTAAACGGCTACAAATATACGTGCTGAAAAATATTGCAGGCTATTACATATTATTCCTGCAAGATTTTTGCATAAAAGTACAGTATTTATTAAGTTAGTTAAATAGACTCCACTTGTTGATCGATTTTGAGAGAGATCGATTTTTAAACAGACAGACAGACAGACAGACAGACAGAGACGGAGAGAGGTATTAGATGATACGGCGATACTTCCTGAAATGGGAACAAAAACGTCGGCTGTTTATAAAAACGGCAGTGCTATAAGGTCCCATCAGCATAAAGATGACTTACGTGTCATGACTGTGTGGTGGGAATAAAAAGCCAGGCGATGGATACTTTTAAAGAATATTGAAGAAAGGGATTCTGGCACTATCGACAGGCATTGTTCTC
Organism: Unio delphinus; assembly: GCA_029339505.1. Classification (NCBI taxonomy): domain Eukaryota; kingdom Metazoa; phylum Mollusca; class Bivalvia; order Unionida; family Unionidae; genus Unio; species Unio delphinus. The sequence continues at coordinate 10,653,283 of JAQISU010000177.1, read as the reverse complement.
TTTTTCTCTCGAATATTTTTCATGTTTTGTCACCTTTTACATTGTAAAACTATTTTTGACTTAATCCAGCCTGGCAATATGATCTGAGTCATCTTGTATCAAAGCATATCAATGTCTAATTTGGCAATATGTTCTCTATCATCTTGTATCAAAGCTTGTCATGGTCCAATTTGGCAATATGATCTCTATCATCTTGTATCAAAGCATATCATGATCCAATTTGGCAATATGATCTCTTTCATCTTGTATCAACGCTTGTCAAGGTCCAATTTGGCAATATGATCTCTATCATCTTGTATCAACGTTTGTCATGGGCCAATTTCCAATATGATTTATGTCATCTTGTATCAACGTTTGTCATGGTCCAATTTGGCAATATGATCTCTATCATCTTGTATCAAAGCTTGTCATGGTCCAATTAAGCAATATGATCTCAATCGTCTTGCATTAAGGGTTGTCATGGGCCAATTTGCCAATATGATCTATATCATCTTGTATCAAAACATATCATGATCCAATTTGGCAATATGATCTCTATCATCTTGTATCAAAGCTTGTCATGGTCCAATTAGGCAATATGATCTTAATCGTCTTGCATTAAAGGTTGTCATGGGCCAATTTGCCAATATGATCTATGTCATCTTGTATCAAAGCTTGTCATGGTCCAATTAGGCAATATGATCTTAATCGTCTTGCATTAAAGGTTGTCATGGGCCAATTTGCCAATATGATCTATGTCATCTTGTATCAAAGCTTGTCATGGTCTAATTTGGCAATATGATCTGAGTCATCTTGTATCAAAGCTTGTCATGGTCCAATTAGGCAATATGATCTGAGTCATCTTGTATCAACGCTTGGCAATATTTTCGTTATGTATTGTGTAAGACATAATGTTACCTACTGGAAATAAGAACTTGCATCTTGGCAAACGTTTTAGGAAAGATTGATACAAAATCTACGTTAATTAATAATACTTTATAGAGATAAATGTGTCAAGTATTACCAGAGACGCCGCAAACTGGCAGTATACATAACTTACTTAATATTACACACATGTCCTAAAGAATATACTGTCTCTGCTATTCAAGATGCTGAAAGGATGCGACATTTATCTAAACTGTATTTTTTTTTTAAATGTACACATACCAGTTTTTGTTTAATACGCGGCCATTTAATATCAGTATGAATGTCAGCTGCAGTGTTGTAAACATTTCGATTGTTCGCTATTTTGATTATCTGTTATAATAATCGATATTGGATGTATTATATACACAGTGTGAATTTATTTTAATTTGTTTCTCCACAGGCGTGCCATTGATCAAGTTAATTTTTTATCGAATAATTCGCCTTAAAGTATTGACCTTAAGAGTACGCCATCTCAGCTGTGTAGGTACTGGTGTTTTGCTAAAACATGTAGAGTGCTGATTATTAATGGTAATTTGTGGTCCACATTTTTCTAAATAAAATATACACTATATATTGAAAATGGATGTTTGAGCACCTGTTCGTGTTGGAAGGTAAACAGATTATTGAATACACGTATCTGATTATGATACAAGATTTCTATCAAAGTACTACTACTACTACTACTATTACTACTACTACTACTACTACTACTACTACTACTACTACTACTACTACTACAAGTAAACAGTTTCATCACCCTTTCCCAAGTTGTTTATCTGGTTAAAGTAAGTGAGATATAAATGCTATTTTACTTTCTATTCCTGTTCAAATATTCTAAATTATAAACAGAAACATATTTTTCAAGTTATTTCAATAAAACAAACATTTTTTTGAAACATCTATTAGCGCTCTCATTCTGTTTGTCTGTCTGTCTGCCCATCTCGACCATAAGAAGGTAATTTCATGACCATAAATGTATTTAGACCAGAAAACTTGTTAATTTTAAAAGCATTCAAAAGAGTCCGTTATTTGGGAATTCATTTTATACTTAAATTTCATATGTGCTGTGCCGTTATCACCATTCTTGACGGAAATATGTTAAAGAGAAAATAATTAATAATGCAGGTTCACTGCACACTTGGTTCCATGCAAATAAACTTGTAAATAACATGTTGAATATTTTTTCTTAGAACATTTACACTATTTAACTGTGCATTAAAACTGGACTGATTCTGGCTATAAAGACCTTGCCACAGACGTGCGGTTTTTATTGCATTTAATTGCGTCATAATTTATTCAGAGACCATACTTGGTTTGAATCATACACCTTTTACGCGACATTAAATATTTATTCCACGTGCTTCTCTTGTTTATACTAGAAGGTGAAACTCCTATTAGAAATGCACTGGTATTTGTTGCCTCTTAAATACCTTCTAAATATATCTTAATATGAATTATGAGAAAACATTATCTGTTTTTCCCCGATTTTTTTTCCCTCATGAATGAGGGATAAATGATTCCTTCTGGCTGGTAAGTGTATTATTTGTCAATAAATATTTGAGGTATATTCAGCTGGTGCACAACGGAGATGCTTAACAAAATTATAATAGATCATATTTGACATTAGACATTTCTAGCTGTTCCAAAGTTTTCCATTGTTGTTTAGAGAGTTGGGATGCTATGAAGTGTATAGGTATATTGTCTTATGTGCATGGATCAGTGTTTTCTGACACTTAGTTCATTTCAAACACCATTGATAATTGTATCCTATCTGTAGCACAGTATATTTTCAGGTCAGCTTCATTAAATGTAGCTAACAGTATATACAATGTTTCACGCGAAGTGTTTACAACTAGTTCAGTTGCTTTAGCTACATTTAATGATCTGAAAATGTACTGAGCTAGTCCTGCATATAGGATAAACTTGACCATGCTAGTTTAAACGAACTAACATAATATCAAAACCTCGAAGTAGTACGCGTGCGTGTATTTGTCTCTATGAAAATGTTTTTGTTTTGTTGTGTTTTTAAGACAGATTGACCTTAATTAACTATGTTTTGGTTATATATATATATATATATATATATATATATATATATATATATATATATATATATATATATATATATATATATATATATATGTATTATTTGTTGTTGTTGATCCTGTTGTTGTTGTTTTACTTGAAAACAACTATGGCACAGCAAAAGACTAGAAGGGTTTCTTTTGTTAAAAGTAGTTCTCAGCGTGTGGACACCATGACTGAGACGATAGGTCTGAGATGACTAGACTGAAAAGTAAGGTTAGCAAAACAGCTAGATTTCTCTCTCGCTAGGGTGAAATATTGCAGTCCAATCCACTTATTGGCATTTAATGGCAATTAAATATGTTTAAATGAAATCATGATAGTGCTGTATCTATAATTCAAACGAAGCATCTTGAAATGCAGAAATCAATAGTTCAGCGGCATTGCTTTTAAATAATATTATTTTGACAGAAGAGAAAACGGACTGTGGACGTAATAGCTACAGTTAAACAATTAGACGCACAAAATAATTTCAAAGTGAAATAAAAAGATATTTATTATTAAAGAGCCATAAAAGATTAACGATTGCATTGGAAATGATTTTCTTGCACACTGTATCACTATTTGATTCAGGCTATTTCTGTAAAATTGAAATATTGACAAACATTAAGGGTAATTGTTAATGAAAAATTCTATTTTGGAAGTTTACTATTTTGATCCCAAAATTTAGTATCGTTTATATTAAAAAAAGGAAAGAAAATGTTGCTAGATATACTTGCCAAATTGTATTGCTGGTTCTGGCCAAGATATACATATTTCATTGGTTCGTCGCTTGTATCTGATGTACAATGTAGAAAACTGTAGATAACGATATATTAATATAAATAAAAGATACTGAATTTAGCGAATTATAGTTTCTTCTCAGGCCTCCATGGCACTTTACCCCATTTCATACTGTCATTTTTTGGGATAACATTAACTATGGTAAGGATAGGAGTCACCCTAGGGACCTACGAATATATCCATGTTACGGACATCTATCCATACCTAAGTCACATAGGAATATAACATTAAAATAATACCACATGTTTATCACTGGGTGGGTTGTAGTAACCGTCGAGAATTTCAAATTAAGGGACACTCTAGTGCATTATGGTCATTTAAATTTGCTCTCATTATGGACATAACGAAATGTTTAGTAGGTTACATAGACAAGTGTAATATCGTAGACGATCCTATGGATACGTTTGGGAATTTAGCATTGTGGGTGCCTATAGGAATGGAATATTATGGGTCGGTATATTGATATATGATAATTGACCTGTGTAGGTCGATGTGGGTATCTACTGGAACTTAACACTGTTGGTCACTATATTTACACACGAGGATTCGACATTTTGCAGACATAATCATGGTCCGTACTATATAGCCATGTTACATCATATACGTAGATGATGACAAACATCCATAAATGGCTACCAACACATATACATGCGTGTCGCGAGTAACAAAACGTATCAACTAGCTCTCATGTTCCATCCCTCCGATCCATTTAGACATACGTTCAGCCACCTCATAACGGATGGAAACAGATCTAACCTAAAGGTTTTAGATGCACATGAACCAACTTAAGTGTAAGTGCACTGTGTGTTTATTTTAAGATTCGAAGTTATTTTCCCTTAGGTACAGTAACCAATTGTTTTGCAGGCACCCATTCGTATAACGCTAGAAAAATACCATATTAAAATAAACAAATTTAAAAAGATACCATCCCACTTGAACAATGGGTTGGGAGAGGGAGAATTAATGGAAATATTTAAATAACAATACAAAATCATCTTCGAGGTAAGTCTCATCTCATCTGCAAAGATGTCCTATATTATTTAGCTAAGTAGGACAATGTCACTAATGTGCAGCACTACAATCGAGCTATTTGAAACCGTAGTAAATTAAATGGAGAGGATAAAATGATGTATTGCGGCACTGAAGAACAATGAATCATGATTTACTTAAGAGAATGACTGTTCTGTTTTCATTTTGTGGATTTGGTTGCAGACGACAAAAGGGTACTCTCTCTCTCTCTCTCTCTCTCTCTCTCTCTCTCTCTCTCTCTCTCTCCATTCGTATTTAGGAGAGTCTAATAAGAATGACTGGTACCAAGCGTATCCGGTTGCATTTATTTGGATTACAGGCCTTTTTAATGACGGTTGCGTTTATTCGGATTACAGGCCTTTTTAATGACGGTTGCATTTATTTGGATTACAGGCCTTTTTAATGACGGTTGCATTTATTTGGATTACAGGCCTTTTTAATGACGGTTGCATTTATTTGGATTACAGGCCTTTTTAATGACGGTTGCATTTATTTGGATTACAGGCCTTTTTAATGACGGTTGCATTTATTTGGATTACAGGCCTTTTTAATGACGGTTGCATTTATTCGGATTACAGGCCTTTTTAATGACGGTTGCATTTATTCGGATTACAGACCTTTTTAATGACGGTTGCATTTATTTGGATTACAGGCCTTTTTAATGAGAGGTGCAGGTTATATATTCTAGATGTGTTTCTGTTAAAATTACTCCCGGAGCTCATAACCTTTCATTTCGACCTAGTTCATCAAATGGGTTGCATTCCGCCTAAATTTAAATTCGGCATGTCGCTTGTTCAACGTGAACAATAAGTGCATTGTTTAGGCCTAACAATATTGGTAGTGAACTGTACATAACTGTTTACCACTAAATATCAATGAATGTCAACAAATATCCAAGGTCATACAATACCAAGAACGAAAATACGTATTCTTGTTTACACGCAGATGTAACGTTAATTGTCTGTAACAAGATAAAAGTAAGTAAATGCAAGGTTTAATGTTATATTGCCTATATAATATAAAAATATAAGAAACTAAACAATGTATTTAGACATGTTTCTCTCACGTTCTTCCGTTCATCAAGCACTGTTCTGCTAACTGTTGGCGCTGTTAAAAAGACAGGATGCCGTCGGAGAGAAGGGGGAGGGTAGCAACCGACAACTCTGTGAATTTTATACCAGTTATTGTATAGTGTTGCATGATTTAATCAGATAATTAGACATTAAATTTCATCAAGAAACATATACATATTACAGCATGGGGATTAAGTGTATTTTGGAATACTTCCTGGCATTCTGTGACAGTTTGTGACAACCAGCTACATCTTTTTCACTGTCCGAAGTGTTAGGTGTACATGATCCACATGTTGTCCATACTCGACAAAGGCATGCGGAATTTAACACAGCATGTGAGAAGCAAACACGTTAACGAAATACATGATTTTGTCACACATAAAGCAGAAAGCAAAGCGACCATTATGTTACTCATGATGCGGTAAGAAACAAAGATGATAACAGCAATTTAATTTGAGAAAAAGTGTGGAAGAAAGACTGGCGTAAACAGAGAGCAAAAAACAAAAGAAGACATACAGGCTACTGGAAAAGAATATAACCTGCAAATATATTAAACTGATAAATGTATGCAGTATTAGGTGTTTTAATAAGATTGGAAAGATATATAATTTCGGAGAATTTAGAAGTTCGTTATAGTGAAAGCAAGCTTAATACAAATATGGGAATCCAACCTGCAAGTACAGTAGAATTGTGCCTATCTATAATGATAAACGTTAAACACGATATAATCCAAATAGGTATATTGAAGTACCCTCCTCCATTCCCCACAAACAGATAAAGCCATATTGTAAAATTGTATGGAAGGTTTCATAGTTGAATTTAATAAAATAGGATAGAATTTTGAATTAGATAACAACAAGGGTTCCATAAAACCTAGGTTACTTAACAGTTTTGTCTAATCGTTATGAAACAAATTTCTGCAAATTAGAAATAAAGTGAAATATTCGTCGCCTTCCTGGATATAAAATTATATTTAATCCATGTATAATTATGACCCTTCTTTTCAGAATGTTTTTAGTCGAAGTGTATCTGGCAAAATACTGTTCTATAACAAAATACATTTTCCCATATTAATGATTCAGGACATGACAGCGCCAAATACACGCAGCAACAGCTAGAACATAATATAGAGTTATATCGTTTGTTTTTTACGATTGTAAACTTGAACAAATCTATGAGCGGTTGATATAGAACAATTAGAATAGTTTCAATATAAATGAAAACTCCTCGCAATAAATGCCTGTGTTCTCAACGTTGATGATACGCTTTATTCTATATAATGTCGATAATGCATGCGGTCCTAATTAACTCCAGCGAAGAGTTTGATACTGTCCATGTCTCTGGGGTCATTGAAGTGGGCGGTTCATCTGTATCGTTTTCTTTTTTTATGGTGTATGATAATAAATCGGCTGCATCCTTGATGAGCCTAACTATATCATTTTTGTTTGTGGATGGTTCATGCTCAACGCTTTTGCGCTGTGGTTCAATAAAAGTATTCGCTCTTTGCAAAGCGTGTTGGCCTTTTGATGTTTGATCAAGTGTTTGATTTGATTATTGTAATTTGTTCGTCTATCAATAATGCATGTGTATATATGATGTACATGATAGTGTGTCTTGAATTTTTCCGTTCTTACATTATATAATGTTAGGTTAATCTCATTGCATGTTAATTAGTCTTTATTTATCAAGCATGCATGTTTTACCGTAGTTTTGCTAGCTGTATTTGAAACGTATTTATTTTATTTTAATTTATTTTTGTAGCGATGTATATCAATACAAGGCTCCAATCTGTGTGCCTTTGTGGATTTAACGCCATTATTCAGCATATGTTAGGCTGTACATGGTGGCCAGTATTTTCGGCTGGAGGAAATAACCTGGGAAAATCCCGAGAAAACAACCCACCCATTGATATCCACTGGAGCGTGTTCTCACATACTCGTATGGTTTCCAGCAGAGAGAGGTGAGCCGTCAGTGATTGGTAAAGTTGAATACCTTGACCACTCGTCATTCGAGCCCCACGAATGTTTGAGAAGAAAAGAAATTGTGTGTTCTTAAATGTGATTACACTATATAAATCAAAGAAAATAATGTACTCGAATACGACTTATACGTTTTTGATAAGCATCTTTTCAAAGGAACTTCACAGCAGTAAGTTAAGTTTGAAATATCAACTAGGGTATAGGCCCTATGCAAAGGGGAAAAATACAGATTCTGATATGCCGTAACTTTAAACGCCTGCAGATCTAGGTTTTGTAGTTTGTTTTAGCTTATCGCTAAAATAAACAACATATCACCATAAAGATTGGTATTACTTAATAGTACACACATGTCCTAAAGAATACATGGTCTCCGCAATTGCAGATGCTGAAGGGATGCGATATTTGTCTAAACTGTATTTTTTAAATAATGGAAACTACCAGTTTTTGTTTAATACTGGCGCAATCTGCACGAACATCTCTGAGTGGATGCTTTTATTTCATTTGGAACTTCTTATACGGATTTTTAGATAGAAACATGCGAAGATTGAGGAAAAGTCAAAAGCGCCTAAAGACGTGCAGCTGCGCATTGGAAAACACCATTTGCTTTATTCAAATATTGTCAATTTTTGTAATCTTCATCAAATTTTGTTTTCAAATTTTTTGTGTCCAACAGACATAGTAGCTTTGTGTTCGTTATGCGGAGATAATTAAAAAAAAACAGATTAAAGACTCTGGAGGAGCATTATCTCCCTTTGCGAACCAAATATTTATGAATACAATTGAATTAGTCTATGAGTATCAGGGTCTTGCCACAACTGAGAGCAAGAGCCACCATGCAGGTAATTAGAAAACATGCACTTAAAAAACACCTAGCTGCCTGTTATTATCCGCTACTGACAAAATGTTTGAAGAGAATAACGTTATTTCCTGTCGGTGTGGTACAGACCTTGCACAGAATGCATTTTCATTGCAAGGTATTTTCCAAGTCATTGATTTTTAGAGTGCCGTTTATACCTAGACTGATAGTCGGTTCATTTTCTACAAGATTCAATATTTTATATTATTTATATCCACAACTGTGACTGGTTTCCATTGTTCCTCAATAGTTAATAACTTAGGAGCTTTCTGTTTGTTAAAGGCTTTGGAGTGGCATTAAGTTATCTCCCAGTGAGAAGCAAATATTTATGAAACTCGTAATGGGTTTTAAATTGAGGTCTTTCTCTTGTAATTCAAGCACTCATTTCTGGTTGTAAGCCTGCATAAATGTTACGTAATTTGTTCATTTAAACCTCGCATTCTTTGTCGGCTCCATTCAAATCGCCACTCTCACCTTGCTATGCAAATCTAAGCCCGTCTGTATTTCGAAGATATTTTCAAGACATGAACTCAACTACCATGTAATAATATTCATGAAGGGATCAGGTTCATCTGGATATCCAACGGCTCATACTTTTCACTCCCATAAGCCATTTTAATGGACAGTGACTTGTGAGAGCCCTGAACTTGTTACCAAATTGGATTTTGTCTAACCCCACCCCGCAAATGTCTCCTCCACACCACTGCTAATGTTTCTCTTTCAATTACAGAGTAATTATTGTTTCCTTTCTTTAATTGTCTGTTATCATATGACATTGTTCTTTTAATACCATTTGTATTGTGATGGCCCAATCAACTCCAAAAAAAACCCAGAACTTTCACAAGACAGAATGGTCTGCAAAAGTTCGCAAAAGCTAACACCGTGGTCAGTTTATCTGTTATAATGTTAAAGGCCGATTCACAACCATCATTCCACCTCCATCCCCACCCCCACCCCACCCAAGGTTACATCAATATTAAAATGCCGCATCATTGGTTATGCAATATATACATATACTTTGATAAATAATTTTGACACGAAGCAGGTCTGAGAAATGCGCTTAAGGTCCGTTCTATTACATAAGTTGGATTCTGTAATCAGAACCTTTACAATCTTATCATTAGTTACTACATGTCCGAGAAACTGAACTTAATGTTTGAAAAATATACATTTATAAAGCTTTGATTTGTGATTTGCTGGGTTTTTTCTCTTCTTTCTCTCAAACACTTCTTGTAAATGTGGATGAAGATATTATTACATCATCAGTGTATAATAGAATACATTTCCAATGAATTTATGATAGTAAGTCTACACTGCAAACAAATGCAATTTCTCGTTTTCCTGTTCTCCAATTGGTTCGCGATGGCAACCAGAGAAGCGATGAAAACAGCTTAAGATGAGAGTTTTGCTGAGAGCTTATAGCATATTTTCCTGTTTGTGAGATAGGATAGACATCATCCTTCATGTACATCAAAGTCAAACTAGTATGGTGTCTGTTGTGTCAATGATCACTAAAACACTGGTTGGCCAGTGTAATCAATATTGTTTCATGGTTCATTCGAGTCAGGCTAATAGATTTGAAAGCTTAGTACGTACGATCTTATAAATCAACATTGTTAACCGGAAGAAGTAATTCGCACTTCGATTTTAGCTTAGCTACAAAATAACTGGATGTCGAAGTCTTCGTCTTTCCGAAAAACTGAGATTAACGTCGTCTAAATTAAAATGATGTGAGTGACGCGTCTGCACTAATATTATAAGAGTGACGCGTCTGTACTAATATCAAATAGTGATGCATCTGTACTAGTATCGTAGGTGTGACGCGTCTGTACTAATATCATAGGAGTCACGCGTCTGTACTAATATCATAGGAGTGACGCGTCTGTACTAATATCATAGGAGTGATACATCTGTACTAGTATCGTAGGTGTGACGCGTCTTTACTAATATCATAGGAGTCACGCGTCTGTACTAATATCATAGGAGTGACGCGTCTGTACTAATATCATAGGAGTCACGCGTCTGCACTAATATCATAAGAGTGACGCGTCTGTACTAATATCATAGGAGTCACGTGTCTGCACTAATATCATAAGAGTGACGCGTCTGTACTAATATCATAGGAGTCACGCGTCTGTACTAATATAAGAGTGATGCATCTGTGCTAGTATCGTAGGTGTGACGCGTCTGTACTAATAGTGATGCATCCTGTACTAATAACATTCGAATGACTCATTTGTATTCATAATATGGAATAGATGCATTTGCTTTGATAACATGTGAGTAAAGAAATCTTTGAATATCCTTCGAGTGATGCATCTGCCATCCTATCTTGTTTTAGGGTTTAACGCCATTTTTCAGCACACGATAGGTTATACATGGCGGCCAGTATTAATGGTGGAGGAAGAACCCGGGAAAACCCCTAAAAAGAACCATGAACCCCCGAGAACGTACTGGCAAGCTTTCTCACATACCCACATTGGCCGAATCTGAGACTCGAATCCACGCAGAGGTAAGATGGCAGTGATTCATAACGGAGAGCGCCTTAGACCACTCGGCCACTCGGGGACCCCTGTCATCCAATCATGTGACGCACAAATGGTAATATCATGTGAGTGACTCATATGTTTTAAGATTGTGTGAGTAATGCATTAGTATTAAGTCACAGGAATTGGGTCACATGACGGCAAATTTAGATTTTATCAGTTAGTGAATCTATTACATGCACACAATTAAACCGACGTACAGAATAACGTTCTCTTTAAATCTGCCAAACCTTTTAGTCTTCACTAGCAATACGAGCATTAATCTCGGGCAATTTAAAGATCGTGCAATAATGTTGAGGATAGCTAACTCATGTCTATTTAAATTGTTCCTTCCAATCGTGAAATTGAATAGTCATCTAATGCAGTGACCCGTCGTTTGCTTTTACATTTAATTAATCTTAAGCAAGGCGCAGTCGGAATTTGAGTTATTACTTAAGGTTACAGTTAATTCTAATTTCAGTATTCAACGGTAACCGTCTGTGTCCTACAATTCCGCGAGTGACTAGCTGAAATAGGGTTTCATTACGACTACATTACCTTTTTGCACTTCAAGATATCCCAACTTAAGAATGAACACAGTAGTAGGGGCAAATAATGCAGCTGTCCAAACATTAATGTTAGGCAACGTTGAGCTTTCATCTTATGTCAAGTTTTTTGCAGAAATTATTTAATTGCAATTATGTTCATTACAGTAGAATATGCATAAATGCATATATACTCGGTGTAAATAACAACAATCTTAATTATAAACAATAGGTAACTGATTCAGAAGGTGCACAAATAAGTGCTTAAAGATATGAGTACTTAAAGAAAATGAGTGCTTAAAGATATGAGTATTTACATATAATGAGAACTTATATATATATATATATATATATATATATATATATATATATATATATATATATATATATATATATATATATGTGTGTGTGTGTGTGTGTGTGTGTGTGTGTGTGTGTGTGTGTGTGTACTTAGAGTTATGAGTACTTAAAGATAACCAGAGCTTATATGAGGACTTAGATGGATGGATGGATGGATGGATGGATGGATGGATAGATAGATGGATGGATGGATGGATGGATGGATGGATGGATGGATGGATGGATAGATAGATAGATAGATAGATAGATAGATAGATAGATAGATAGATAGATAGATAGATAGATAGATAGATAGATAGATAATGAGTACTTGAAGATAAACATCAGATGACAGATGACTACGCCAGAAAGATGAAATGTGAAACAGAAAATACAAATTAGAGCAATAATTTTTCGTACCTCAGTTTACTTTTATCATACCTCATTCCAGTTCATGCGTATCACTATAGTTTCATTCAGGTGATATCATTTCTCTTCTTGTCTTTAATAACATTTCGAACGTTGACAACACACTCTACAATTAGGAAGTCATAAACTAAGTTTTGCTGGAAATATTTGTTTCCTGAACCTGACTATTATAAATTAAAATTACTTCGGTTTCTTGTTGGTAAGTTAATATTTCATTTTTTTTATTACAAAAAATATATCTGATTTTTTGTAGGTTCAATTATATGACATTGCTGATACAATTAGTTCTTTCAGTGAGTAACTTTATACATTATTTCCACCTCTACCCATGACCAACTACTTTGTAATATCCTTTCCTTCAGAAGCATGTAGTCCCCAATTAGATTAGTTTCAGATATGAATTGGTGACGTCGACGTGTAAATAAAATGGCTCGGGCAATCGACATCTTTGCCTGCAGCAGGTTTTTCAATTTGGTTTAATTACAATGTCACTAATAAACCTCAATTGAATTACTGGCGGAAATTTCTCTCATTGACCTGATTAGTACTTGATGTGTTGTAAACAAAATCCTTCATATTCCCTAACTAGTAAATTATTAAAGCACTATACTGTGGTTTGGCCCATGTAACTCCCACCCACCCCCACCCCCCCCCCACCCCCCACCCCCACACACACACAAAACCACCAACATTTTAAAGCTTTAAAGATGCCGAAGAGCCGTTAGAAACAAGAATTTGGTTTCGTTAATATTTGAAAGCTAATGAAATTGTTATTTAGTTTACTGAGATAAAATGAGTTTTAATTCCAAGCATGCCAGACTTTACCGTAGCTTTTTAGACACCAAATAATGGATAATTCAATAGGTTCGTATCGTCACTCAAAGAGAGCTAATTTTCTTGAAATTGTTAAATAAATACGTATCTATACGTGTTGAAATTGACAAATGCCTCTATATGTCATACACCACTTGCATACAAATGGTGATGAATGCGCGAATTTGATGTCATCATATAATGTGGCAACATGTTTGCCTTTCCTGTATTATGTATATCTATATTTTTGTAATATCTTGGTACATGATTGTGTCACAATTATTTCTTCCTTTTGTTCATGACTATAATACAATTCCCATCAATATTCAAGATATAATATGTTTAACGTTTGTACACGGGTATAACATTCTATTTTAAGATATCATATTGTATAGGATCCATAACTACTTACTGACGTAGGAGATTTAATAATAATAATAATAATAATAATAATAATAATAATAATAATAATAATAACAATAATAATAATAATAACAATAATAATAACAATAATAATAATAATAATAATAATAATAATAATAATAACAATAATAATAATAATAACAATAATAATAATAATAATAATAATAATAATAATAATAATAATAATAATAATAATAACAATAATAATTTCCAGAAAAGAAAAAGAAAATAAATAAATAATAATAATAGTAAGACATGTTTACTAATTTGTTCATTATTTACGATCGGAGTGTTACGTCAGGTGAAGTTCTTAGAAGAATTAAGTTCTTTCCCATTGGATGGGCTGGGTCTCATAAACAGATAACTTGAAATAATAAATTGGAGACATTTGTTATAATTGTTCATTGGAATTACAAATTGCTCATTGGACTAAAACGTGATTATGGGAATTTTGTGATTTATTCAAGGGAGTTTTGGACAATATCAACGGGGTACGTACATTTGAGGATCTAAAATGTTCAATTAACGTCATACTACTGTATGATTCTCTAATATTTTCATTTTATAGCTTGGATAATTTTAACATTTGTTAAGGTTTAGGGATTTGATTGTTTTGTTTCTTTCTGTTCTTAGTTTATAACCACAAAGTCGAAACACCTTGAAACTTGTGTACATCATTTTCAGAACAGTGTCTAATTTGGATTATTCCATCATCATAACGAGTGGTGAAACAAGTGCATTGTCCACGACGGATTGCATCACCTTTCTCTCGACCGTGTTCCAACGCTTCCTGTTTCCTCGAGTTTTCTATTCCGACTGCCTCATTCTTCTTGGACTTCCGAGTCATTTACTCTGAACTCGTCAGTTCTTTTTCCGGACTTCACTCAATTGCAAATCTGCTAATGAAATATTAACTGTAAAATTAAAAAGATAAATTGCATAGCAATTCTAGCATCAACACATTTGCCAAAAAATTTATTAAGTTAAAGTGCATAACATCTCTAGCATCAAAATTTCCACGAATTAGAATAAGCGATACATAACATGGAACCTATTCATATCAACCAAATTTGAATGCAACAAATAATAAAATAATAGAATATTATATGAAATTAAAATTGCGTGCATTCATGCTGTTAACTTTAGAACTTGTGCATCCAGCACTAACCCGTCTTTGCCCCAAGACAGACATCTGTTCCATTCCTTGTTTATCAAGAAAATCGCTATTCTTTTTATTGGATTCCTCGGAGTCAAACTTCTCTCTCTCTCTCTCTCTCTCTCTCTCTCTCTCTCTCTCTCTCTCTCTCTCTCTCTCTCTTAGAAATTTCGATCAAGGTTGTCGCTTTAAATTCACATTACTTCCAAGGTGTACGCCTTAATTCTACTCTGGCCAATCATAAGCAGTGGTTTTTAAAATATTACCTAAGACAATTATTTGTTTCGTCAGCCAGAACTTTCTAAAATACGTCATATAATTTTGTGTGTGTGGAAGAATGACTATTTGACACGGATTTGGAAGTTCAGCTGTCTCTCTCTCAAACCCGTGCTAAGATATCAGGTCAATTTCATTGAGTCGGAACACTGGTCTCTTTGAAGATTAACACTGATATGAAAGAAATCAAGAATAAACGTAGGAGTGACCATTCACAAAGACTCACCCGGTCTAAATGTGATACAATTGTTATGCTGAATGCATTCAACTTTGAGGTTCAATGCTTATTCAAAACTCAACACTTCCCAGTCTGTCTCTCTTTCTTTCTCTCTATATATGTAGCTATGTCTGTCTGTCTGTCTGTCTGTCTCTCTGTCTCTCTCTCTCTCTCTCTCTCTCTCTCTCTCTATATATATATATATATATATATATATATATATATATATATATATATATATATATATATATATATATATATATATATATATATATATATATATATATATATCCTTGGTTTGACGGAGAATAGTCATTTATCAAGAAGTCATATACCAACTGGTTAATATAATACATACTTAGAGATATATCAACCTGTCTTAGATAAATAATTGGTATATGTTATTGCTGACTAAATATAACTATATGCCAGATATATTGTGCTGAAAGACGTCAATTTTTCATGGCTTCGTCTGCAGTACAGACTCTTATGAAGGTTTTAACTTGACATGTAACTTGTCATATTGTTAGGAGATTATACATTTCTAGCATATATTAATATTATTTAATAAAATCTAGTAAGTCAGAAATATCGTTCTTTCGCTTCTATATAATTTAGTTGTTTCGCATCCAAACAGGACTTATTTATTTCTTAAAAAGATAACAATTGTATGTGTACGTGAATTTCTGAAGGATTTTGCTTTTGCTGCACTAGCAAATGTGGTATATCGAAAAGATGACGAAAGTAGGCCGTAGAAGATGAATATTGGATGCGTGCTATACATGTTTTTTATTTGAGTAATGCTCCCGTAGTTTAAAGTTAACATGCACCACCTCCCACATGACGTCTTATTATCGCACTAATGTTTTGTCAGATTTATTCCCAGAGATGCATTCAAAAACCGCAGGCTAATTATTAATTTCCAGTGTATATACTAAGATTTGAATTGCTCATTTGGATTATTGTCCATGTGACAAGGTCATTAGTTTTTTTCTCTCACTAATTTCTCTCTAAAAAAAGGCACCCAGGGTTCTCAATATATCCGATACGAGTATTCCTATCCTATATTGTCTATTGCCACTTGCGTTGCAGTAAGGACCTTGTCAACTACTTCTAGTCATGCTGGTTCAATATTGTTCATATTTATAGGACGCGATTAAACCACTTACGTTCAGGAACAATCGCTGGTTAATTGACACGGGTATCAAATATCGTTAGCAAAAATAGAACAGTAAACGTTCAACTGTCAAATATGATTCAGGGTAGTTCAAAGAAATTATTTGACAGAACTTGAAAATACAAAAGCGCTCTGATATAATTGCTTTAACCACATTGATTTATTTGACATACCTCTTTAACGATTTCTGTTGTGTAGCAATGTCTGTTGATTTTTAACATGAATGATTAAGGATAAATGCATAACCATCAAGTCCTTTAATGTTTTTGGAATGTCTTCTGTGTTTTAGTTCTTTACATTTAAATTAGTCTCGCGTTGTCTCATTGTGTAAATAGGCATTAGTGGTATAAGTTCCCTTATTGTGGTTCAGAGTGGCTGAAGTTAAGAAGCACATCATCTTTGCCAAAATTTACGGCAACGGATAAAACTGCCTTTAAAGTTGTCTTTGAAATCAGATATATTATAGCCATAACAAATGTTAACTGAACTAGTAGCACCACTGTATAAATCAGAATTGGGAAAGACCTGTTAACACTAGGAAGGTTAGAGTAAATCTGGACGACCAAAACACTCAGATTTACAACAGCGAAACTCACACTGTTCAATTCCATCGATCTACCTACTGTATTTTATTCATGTGAAAACCGGAAAACCTCGGCATCATTAAAACACAAAAAAGTACTTTCCAAAAAAGATACTTAAGGCACATTCTGAAGATCACATCACAGAGATCACGTGATCGACACACATCTCATAGAGAAATTCTATCTAAAACCCATATTTTACACCCTCCAAAAACCAAACACAGAAGACTTTGTGAACTATTTTGCTAGAAGACCAAAACCGATGAGATTCGCCCACGAAGCAACAACATAAAAACCAAAGACATCACTCAATGGAGATGTCTCTTTGTCCAGTATTCCGATAGGAACAAGAACCTAACTAAGTAACTAGCAAAGTGACCTGCTAGAAAACTAACTAATTAATAATTGTCTTGTCAAATGTTTTCAAGTTGCACTTAACATTTATTTATTTTCTGGTTCGTGTTTCCTTGTTGAAAAAGAAAAAAAAAACAATTAAGCACAATTTTGTGGTATATATGTATCGATGCTCTTCAAATGTTTTCTTTCAGAGAAATGAATGAATCTATGATTACACTAAACATATATTTTGCTTCCCTGAGCCTCCAAAGCACATTTTTTCTTTAATTATAATGATTAATGATTGTTAGGCACGAGAAAGGAAGTTAAAAGTCTGTAATGTGACATTTAAGATCCTTACGAAACGTGAAAGTCACATTTATCAAGTTGTTGAATTATATTAGGTTGTGCTGGTTGACGATAGATGAAGTCACGAGAGACTAGATACCACAGTTATTGATTAATTTCCATTAATCATCTTATTTTGGACAGGAAAGGAAGGATCAATTTCATGTATTTGAGTAAGTTGGATTTAACAACAAGTTATGTGTTTTACTGATTACAGATAAAGCCCTCATGAATATAAACGTAAGAAAGAAAAAACATATGTCATTTTAGTGACTTTTATGTTGATTAAAAAACACCCACAGTAAATTACCAGATGAAAAATGAACTACACATATTTAGTACGTTTACGTTTAATGTACTTTTAAAAAGAGCCCTGAGGGACAGAATGAACTCCATATAGAAAAGAAATACAGAGAGAGAGAGAGAGAGAGAGAGAGAGAGAGAGAGAGAGAGAGAGAGAGAGAGAGAGAGAGAGAGATATTGTGGATACAAGTACATGAATGTGTCTGTTAATAACGTCCAGCTCGACTGGGTTCCGTGATTAACATTTAACTCTATAGGAAGGAAAAGACGCCCAGTTACTTGTATAATTCTTACAGATGGAAAAGAAGCCTGTTTATTTCTATAACTTTTAATGAGCAAAAGAAGACCGTTTATTTGTGTAACTCTGTATCACTGTCTATTTTCGAATAAAGGTTCTCAACAACAGAAGTTTTACATTGAAGATTTTCATCTAATACATGATAGTAAGTGTGATATATATTACAATCGATATTAAAAGGAATACCGTACAAACGTATAGTTACTTCATCAAAGATTGATGCGATAGATGGTAAAATATTTTTAGTATGTGACATTTTTAATATTACATCAAGACTGTTACATGTAGTGTAATATACAGTTATACTATTGCAAATAGATGCAAAGTATGTTAAAATATGTTAGTAATTAATTAAGTGTGAATAATTAGAGCATATGATTATATTCTAAAACATAGTAATTACGTGAGTCTTGTTTGGAAACTATGTTGGTGCAAACAATCCAGAAATCAATTATACCTTTGTTTTTCTGAAAGAAAATTATTGCTGAAAATATTCATTGCACAGCGCATCATTTCAGAAGTATAATGTATTATAAATTTGAGTTAGCTTTCTCCATGGTATATCTACACATACTACTATCTAACTTGACGTAACGTATTTACTTTGGCCGAAACGGTGATGACAAATCACTGATTATAACTGAAGAAATCTCGGTCGACACAAAAGCAATCTCGGTCGACACAAAAGCATGACTTTCATATCCATTTGAGCTTGAAAACATTTAAAAACTTAAAAAGCGCCGTGTCTGATGTACTAGTAATAAATTAACCTCACAACATCTAGCCAATTTGAACAGGCAGTACTTGTAAATATTACCGTGTTGTATTCCTAACGAAACGACAATAAATTACAACAAGATCAACAAAAAATTACACATTCATGTAGCGAACTAAATCAACCCCACGTTAATTGCATATCCATATTCAGGGTGGGTGAGTTTGATAGTCTGCGTCAAATAAGTAACTGAAGATATCCCTATTAATTTTTTTAATTTTATTTTTACTAGCAATTGTTTTGTTCATTGTATTCAATAACGATACTAATTCTTGAACGCAATAACGTTTCAAGATTAATTTTGCTTTAGATTTACATTTGTTAGCTGACGTCGTAAAGTGCTTTTAATGTTTCTCGCTATCATTCTGGAATAAAATGTTCGCACGGCACCGTTTCTAGTCGTTGTAATCGTCGTCAATCGTACCGTTCCCACTTTGTATTTCTGTCACCATCAAGTGTGGAACAATATGATACCTTTACCATGACCCGTAATTTTACAATTATCTCTTGATTGGAAGCAATTATCTTTACGTCGACTGGAAGCAATTATCTTTACATTGATTGGTAGCAATTATCCAGGATTGACTTTGGATACTAATTATCTTCCAAATATGTATTCCGGTCCTTAACATAACTGAGTATCATACATGATTTTGTATATTTTCTAATTCTTGGGCATAATAGCATGAAGTAGAAAATACAATGTCATTTTAATCTTCATGTAAGATTTTGATTTCATTAGTAAACGACAATAATTAACATATGACATGTTTAAATGTAACATGGTGAGCCTTTTCGTTTGTTTCTTTCACTCGTTTCTGTCAATTTATGACAGTCGGATGAAGTTTTGCTTGTGTGTATGTGTGATTTGGACTTTTAACGTAGCTTTAACAATATTTCGGTCCTATCGCTACGAGTTCTGCAGTATGTCAGTATATTGTGATGCCTAGCACATTAAAGTCGAAAGAAAGTTAGTATAAATTCAAGTTAATCCATTCCTGCTGAAGAGGATTCAGCGTGTATGTCTACGTCTAAATAGTTTACGTAGTTCTTACAATTCCTTCATGCAACATACAGTTGTAGACCACAACTGTAGGGATAAGGAAATTGTAAGACAAGCATCTACATTAGTCGTGTACAGTATTCTTCACCTCATGCTATCACTGATCTCTAAGTTTAGTCTCTGTCAAAGAGTGAAACTTTAAAATTTGAACTATAGCTTGACATAAAACTGTAGGCTTTTAAGGCGCTTCGAACTATTCTGCATAAAGTCAATGGCTAAGTGCGGCAAGTGCAAAAAAATCATTCTAATTTCTGAACATAAAAGGATTACATATATCAATTACTGTGAGTCTAATACAAGTTAAGTGATCAAAATTGTATGATAGCTTTGCAATATCTAGAAATCGTGTGGGCAGATCCATCATTGAAACATATATTGATATAGAAACAGAACAGCTGCTTCAGTGGAGATTGTCTAGCGTATTGACGACCAGGACAGCGCTACAGAGAGAAAATCAGTTAACGATTACCCAAATTTCGTAGAGAAAATCAGTTAACGATTACCCAAACGTCGTAGAAACTGACAGCATAACGTAGTTTCCTGCTTGAAGCAGAATATATGCTATCAGAAACTATTTTGCCCTTCATTGTCTACAGTGATGATACAATACTAACAATGGGCTTATCTTGATTCGCTAATGTCTATCATATGACCTATTGTAGTTGATAACAAATACAACTTCTGGCTTATAGGAGAGGCAGACCATGTTTGAACAATGGGGTAGACGGACTTGTTCCTGTCTGAGTCTCTAGTACTCAAGGTGCTTAAATGGATGTATTGGACGCAAATCACTTTGTCGCATGCAAGGTAGGCTCTTTATTAATGCATGCTTTGTCTTGTAACAAGTTTCTGAAAAGAGTTTTAAAGATTTAAAATCGAAGTTAAGACAACATTTATTATTCAACAGTAGTATTCTCTGCGAAAATATTATGTAAATATTATGTAGATATTGAATATATATATATATAGATGACACTATAGTTTAGTTATTAACAAACCCAAACCCCTGCTTATAAAGGCCTAACAGATCATATGTGAATAATGGGGTAGACGGACTTGTTCCTGTCTTGGTCTCTATACTTAGCGTATTGAACTGCATGTATCATTTGAGATTCAATGTTGTCTGATCATGCAATTAACACAACGTTGGTATTAGGAAAGAATAAATTAAAAGGAACAAACCCAAACTAAGAAATGTAATTACTTTTGCATTGATTTCAAACGTTTTAAATGGTAACATCTATTATTTTGGATATAACATCTACATGAGACTTGAGTGTAATTTTGTTTGTCAATTTATTTCGATTGGTGGCCTTGACTTACAATAGAGAATCTGAAAATGCAAAATTTATGTGTTCTTACGTTCACTCACAGACGCCTTGTAGGAGGGTTAACTATTTGTGATGCACAAACATCTTGCATAGTAAAAGGGTTCGTTATTTTGATGCAGCGACGCCTTGTATAGTGGAAGAGTTCATTATGTTAGATGCGGAAACGCCTTGCATAGTGGAAGGGTTAATTATGTAAGATGCAAAGACGCCTATCATAGTAGAATGTTCGTTGTTTTAGATTCAGAGACGCCTTGTATATAGTAGAAGGGTTCGTTGGTTTGGATCCAGATTTTCCTTGCATACTGTAATGTTTTCGTGGCAAAGGTATTCAAATGCACGTAAGAGGCACTTTAGGTTATTACAATTTACGGATGATGAACTCCTAGTTGTTATTTCCAAAGTCTCGGAACTTAAATGGAAGTTCTCGTGCACAGGTTGATTCCGTTTGTCACTATACAGCTTTCATATGTAAAATACATATAATCAGGTGATGCTGATAATTCATTCAAACATCAATTGTAACTATAGTTTTCAGTCCTGATGTTACCAAGGCCAGGGTAAGGAATAAATCCTTGATTGGGTGTTTCAGGCATGAAAACGAAATTTCTCAAATTCAAGGACTGTGTCATTTACAATTCAGAGTTGTGACATCATTACTATTTATATTTGTCCAAAACAAAAAGGATTCAAATCGATATTATTTAACAAAGGTCATGCGGGTACCCCTTGACTGGTTTGTGTGTTATTTCGGAATGAAACCTAACATGTATTGAATAAAAAAAATGTAATGTTTTTTTCGATGCAGTGTATTTGCCGTGGATGATCAACAATGAAATTCTTGTTTACATATTTTACCGTTATATATATATATATATATATATATATATATATATATATATATATATATATATATATATATATATATGTATATGTATGTATGTATGTATGTATGTATGTATGTATGTATGTATGTATGTAACCGATTTCTCTACTATCTCAAATCTGCAAACTAGTTTATTTTTCCTCTCTGCGAGAAGTCTTGTTTTGGATCGAGAATAAACGTGCGATAACCAGTGGCTAGTACAACGTACAGTCAGTTTTAGATGAGGGTACAAGTTCGTATGGAACGCACAGTTCATTACTAGGCCATCAATATTCAAAAGTGGTCGTAAAAAAAACTATATAAGCAAATATCAATATATGTGCACAGAAGGGCGAGAACACTATCGTCCGTTCGTTTGTATGACTTAACGTCTAAATATGAGACCTTGTTTGCAAGAAATGTATACGTATGTCCCGATGTGGAACTTGTACATCTAACTACAGTAAAGGCTTATGTGACAATTAAAAAGTAACTACGCGTTTCGTTGCCTGGATATAAACCTCGGGATTCGTAGTTAATTCATCCATGTTTTTTTTTTCTATATCCGCTTAGAATGCTTCTTGGTTAATTACCGTTTCATATATTTTGTCGTTAGGACTGGGGTTTCTTTTGAGGATAATTCTCATTTCCAAACTCTTTAAATATTCATATAACTTTGTTTTGATAGATCTAGATGCTTGATTAAAATGTTTCATGTCCATGCGTTAATTATTCTTTCGCGTGCAAATATTTCACTGGTTCGAGTGTTTCGTTAACGGAAAACGAGTAAGAGTTATTTTTTATTGACTGTATCCATGAATCAGACAAATTTTATACCATTCGCCTGCCATTTCAGGACGATATTGTCCTTCTTCATTTCGATCGTAGTATTTAGAAATTAATGGACTTGTCTTTTTTGTGATATAAAATCACAAAGTAACGTTCTTTATCTTTTCTTGATTCCTGTGGGTACACGAATAATGATGTCATAGTAACTTTGTTTCATCAAATTCGGATCATTAAAAAACAATGTTAAGATCCTTTTTAACATTAAAGCAAGTTTCGTGAAAGCTTTATCTAATCAGAAATAAAGTGGCACTAAATTCCGAATTTAATTCTTTTTATTTGCACCTGCTTCGAAATGTAAACATGCATTACTCTCGATAAAAGGGTATTAAAGGGCATCGAAGTCTAGCTAAATGATTTACTAGTTGACAAAGCTGCAGGTAATAAGTAAAAAGATAATGGATTTTATATTTGCATGTATAAACCAATATCTCACACATAATTACACTCATCTCTTCCTCTCACTGACCGTGTTCATTATATATATATATATATATATATATATATATATATGTGTGTGTGTGTGTGTGTGTGTGTGTGTGTGTGTGTGTGTGTGTGTGTGTTAGCGTTACTAAATCCATATTTACTTAATATATGACAGTTCAATAATGTAACGATCTCGAGACACCGAGACCTGAAAAAACATACCAGTATGACAATGGCAAATTCTGTCATACGTAGTACGTCATTCGGAGTTTAAATCTTCGTCTGTAAGGCATTTTAAGAGTGGTGTATATGTGATTTTAATGTATATGGGTGGGACGGGTAACGCTTTGTTGCCTTCAACTAAATTAAATATATGTCCCAAAAGTTACGTAATTACATTGAAAGTGTAGAGAATATCATTGCAACCACAGGTACAAAACAATAGCATAATGTTTTAAAAGATCTAAAATGTATCCTTGTTTAGATAATACATTATTATCGGAAATTTTCATAGACAGAGTTCATTGGAAATCGCTTCATTGATGACATATTGATGTCCTGAAATTTGTAGAATATTGTAATATTTAAAATTTTAGTATTATATGAAATACGTTATTTCTTCAGTCTTTTACTGAACAAACGATAGCCAAAATCTAATCTAGACATGGAAATGTGCTTTTTAGTTTTATTTGATTTTTGTAATAATTTTATATTTTTAATTTACATGAGGAAGAAGATTGTAACCGTCTTCGATAGCTATCACAAAGCATTACGCGATGACAGTGAGCACTTGTTTGTATGATTCCTTCTGTAGGTGTTTAAGCCTCTTTTATTTCTAATCACCCGTCTGAAAATTGACACATCAACCTACCTACCTTCCATCATATTTGCATGTATGTCTGACTTGTTTAATTCATCTAATGACTAACCCTTAAAAATGTACTGTAGAAGGGTTAATAAAGTACACGCCAAAAATGAAAGTATGGTCTTCACTGTTAAAATATATTAAACATGAATGCTTGGTTTGCTATCAGTTATTTTTATCAACAAATATAATACCATTGCATTTCCACATCGAGTTTCATATTTCGATGTCTTCGCCACAGATTAAAAGATAACCATTAGATAACAAAGTGACCATTTCGTGAAGCTACAATCGACCTTAAATGGCCAGTACTAGAAAGTATTTTCCCCTACGTCCGACGAATTTACTTGGCAATTTTAGTAGTGCAAATTTTACACCCGGCCTGTAACTATCACAAGAATCTGGCAAACACGCCGTTTCTTTGGTTTCAATATTGTTGAGAGAAGTCTTGAGTGGAGTAGAGGTTTATTGTATTACGGTACCAATTGTTTTTCCATAGACTTCAATGCTAATTTTTTGTGATATAAATATGCCTTTTATCCTACTTCGGCATGCATGTCACACACTGTCGCTGAGAACAATGTTAGATTGTCAATTTGACAAGTACAACCCCAAGTACTTCATTGCATTTAAGAGAGATATCTCTCCTGGAACTAGACAGGGGTAATAGTTGTATAATCACAACAAACCCGTTTTCACCCGTGTGTGCCACATTTTTTTTAAAATAAAAAAATAGAAAATATGATCTAGATATGAATTAACATAATCTCACATGTTGCCAAGAGCCTTAACTTTTTGTAAGCCTAACAGAAAGTACAACTCTTACATAATGCACCAATCACAGCTAGAGTTGTTTATTTCTAAATTTAATGTTCCGTACACCTTAAGCTACGCCCACCTGGGGTATTACAACTGGTACAGTTATACCTATATCTCACAGAGGCTTGTTCCGTTTTAAACCTTGCTCCACCAGCATATGCTTGTTTTCAGCATTTGCGTCGAACTGTCAGCTCGAATAATGCGTAAAAGATAATGAACGAGTTTATTACATTACAGCATAGCATTTTGCAAACTCCGTCCATTTGTATACTACAACTTTACTTTTCGCTCCATAAATCCATTTATAAACCATTGTCAGTTACGAAAGACGGTGAATAGCGTGCATCGGGAGCGAAGTAAAACACAACAGATTTCGCTACCAAAGGCAGAAAAATCAACATCATTGCGAATGAAATAAGACAAAAATGGTTCTTCCACCATAACTGGAGATGACTAACTTTGCCAATGGCTTCTGCTTAAAGTGTGTGTGTGTGTGTGTGTGTGTGTGTGTGTAAGAGAGAGAAAGTGTGAGAGAGAGAGGGAGAGAGAGTGAGATAGAGAGAGAGAGAGAGAGACAGACAGACAGGCAGACAGACAGATGGATTCTGGTTCGAAAGGAGATAGACAGACAGACAGATGGATTCTGGTTCGAAAGGTCAAAGGTTATGGCCACTATTACTGTAAGAGCTCGCTTTGTTACTACAATGTGTGTTCTCAATCATGCACTGTTACGAGATTTTCTGGATGGCTTACACATGAAGTAAGGAATACAACTATCGACTTGGTAGTGTAAAGGCATAGTCATTGTATATGAAATAAGAAAGTTTGATCTACGATCCTTTTTGGCAATAACTAGCGTATTATTCACACTAAAACAATGTAACATGCACACGCCGATTTTTGACTGATGTGTGTGTGTGTGTGTGTGTGTGTGTGTGTGTGTGTGAGAGAGAGAGAGAGAGAGAGAGAGAGAGAGAGAGAGAGAGAGAGAGAGAGAGAGAGAGAGAGAGAATTTCCATATTCATATATGAAAACATATTCACATGTTTTGTTCAAAATATAACCTGGTAATATTAGACACTAAGACAACAGGCTATAAAGGGTTTTCAAAAGTTCTGATTTTTTTAAATAAAAACATTGGTTTTTTTCTGAATACAAATAATGGCGATTGATAGACAAAATACTTTGTTATATAAATAGCAAGCCTGCCAAAGACTGATGTATGGGCGTGACGCCATAAGGGCAAATGACAGTGACGTAAAAATGTCGGAAAGGAAGCAAATCTACTATCAAGGAAACAACACATTTTAAATCAGGGCACTTTTTGGATACTGATATCGAGGTCTACTTAGATAAAGGCTGTTGGTGTAATTATCTGTCATATTCGACAGTTTGAAGGTGGTTTTGTCGATTTAAGGATGGTCGAAAATCCATCGAAGATGGTCATACGTTCTGGAAGATCTTTGTCTTCGACTGATGAATGGGAAGTTGATACCGTAAAGGTGCAGCTGCTGCAAATGCTCAATTCATAGTGGAAGGTAGTTATGTTCTCATGCGCATTACGATATCAGCTGTGCTTTATTTACTGAAGAAGATTTCAAGCCCGGACAAGTTTCTGCAAAACGTGTCTCACAGTTATTGACTGCTAATCAGTAATACACTTTGGTTGAAATAGCTGCTGGTCAAGAATGAAAAGAGCGGGTCAGCTAGTTTTAATGAGACTGTCACATCATATGCATTTGAATGAGAGTATCACACCATAAACGTTTGAATGAGATTGTCCCATCACAGACGTTGGAATGAGATTGACACACCAGAGACGTTTGAATAAGAGTGTAATACCTTCGACGTTTGCATAAGACTTTCACACCAAATACGTTTGAATTAGATGGTCACACCAGTGACATTTGAATGCAATTGTCACACCTTAAACCTATGGTTAAGATTGCTAGACCAGAGACGCTTAAATGAGATGTCACAGCATAGACGTTTGAATAGGAATGTTTGCTTGAATGCGATTGCCGCACAATAGACGTTGAATAATAGTATAGCATCAAAGAAGTTTTAATAAGAGTGTCACATGTGATAAAACATGGATGTATCTATTCAAACCCAACTCTAGTGAAAATAATAAAGTTTGGATCCGAAAAAACAAGCAAAGACATCAAATCGCTTGACGTAGTCGGACTCTCAAGAGTTTTCTACGCAAGATTTCTTCCTGCCAAATGACCTGGCTTCAATGCAGTTGCACCTCACGCAGCAAGAGTCACTGGAGATTGATATGCTCCCAAAGGGTTGCCAAAAGTTGTGTAACACATCCGAACACATCCGAAGCACCTGTTGGCACACCGTTAGTCTAGATATAACCTACTCCACGACGAAGCAGAAGACCATAGAAAATCCTTCTCTTCGAGAGACCTTCGAAAGTAGGACAGCATCTAAACATTGCCACTTCCTTCACACAATTCTTATTTAGCTCCAAGGTTGTCAAATATTATCTTAGTGGCAGACAATTTGAAAGATGCCATGCGGTTGGATAGTTAGTTTTTCAGTATATGAACAGCATACCATAATGTGGCATTTAAAACTTGGATAATCAAACCGAGAGATTGTGTTGAGTTGCACGATGATTACGTTAAGAAACATCGCTGACATGCTGTAAACTGATAACGAATATATGTTGCATATTCGCAACATTAACATACCCCTCGACGAAAGATGCAATATGAGTTGTTTTCTGCACTCCGTCTACCAATTAGTTCCAGTACGTGTCTTCACAATCAATGTTTCAAGTTCTCTTACTGCAAATATAACGTCAGTGTTCATTAAATAATGTGATGCATTTGATACTGGATTGGAACTCCATCAGACATTTATATCAGACTTTTTGTTATGTAATTACAAGTTATTCACATCACGTAATGTATTCATGCTAGCATCATTGATTCTACTAAATTCAATTACTGCAAAAGAGATGAACTACACACGACAAAGGAAATGTTGGCTTTTCCTTTAAATTTATTTCCATTGCATTCACCCGTCACGAATTTCAGGTTTTGCAAATAATCAAAAGGTGTAGTCTGTTATTCAAGACATTGATTTGACCTGTATTCTACCTTGATGAAGTTGATATTAACCAAACCTTTGGAATTATGGTAGATAATGAGTTAATTAGATCAGGATTTGTCACAAATAACGGATATACAATATCGCGCAGCAGACACAACGCGATTGTTGTGCGTTATTACTAAATGCACATCTACCATGATTTATTATCTCAAGCGTACATTAAAAAGAAATTTTATTACATTTAAATAAATTACGAACAAGAACTTAAATAATATGACTTTAGAGCCAACTTTTCAACCTAATTTCGTAATCAAAATATGTATAATTCATGATTAGGCAGAAATATATAACAAACAACACATGAAGTTAATTTTATCTTGACACAATATCGTTCTGGAGGTTTGATTGTAATTATATAATTATATCTATATATATATATATATATATATATATATATATATATATATATATATATATATATATATATATATATATATATATATATATTGTTACGTGCTTAGGCTCGAATAAATAGTGACATAGAAAGAGAGAAAATAACAACATTGTAAAACTTAATAAACAATTTATTGAGTACAAATATTTTTCAGAAACAAGATTTTAAAATGATTGGTTGGTTCCAAGGACAAAATGGAGTTTTGTATAGACATCTTTCTATGTTAGTTGGGTCATACGCTGTTTACGTCATTTCTTGAACGTAAAATTGTTCGGAGAGATTCTAGGAGATCGTGACCCCTTTCTTGTTACGTAAAAACAGGTATATAAACTATGTTTTGGAGCGAGTTATTCAGTAGAAAATTGAGCTGTTAGAATATTGAGTTGTGTCTTTTTGAGTTATTATAAATTACCTTGTACTGGAATTTTTTTCAATTCGTTTGGATCAAGAGGATTTATTTTGTTATTTATCTGGAAAATAATTGTGCTTATTGAATTTTATAAGACCAGAACTGACTTCATCACGTGACTTCGTCTTCCATCTTGGATGCTTCACTAAGATTCGAACTGGGAATTATTTGAACATTTTATTACCAGGACGTTTGCAATTTCACTAGTGGATTATATTTTGAATTATTTTTGGATTAATTTTGGAATTTATTCTTAAAACCGTAAGTTTATTTTTTCTTTTCTGGAAAATATTTGTGCTCAATAAATTGTTTATTAAGTTTTTACAAGCTTGTTATTTTCACTCTTTCTATGTTACTGTTTATTCGAGCCTAAGCACGTAAAAAATGCATGTTCATATTTGATTGGATAAAAATCACGAGGTTGTTGTCGTATTAGTTTTTTCATTGTTTAATATGCGTTGAGTGAGTAGAAGCCATATATCAATAACATCATCCAGGTTGTTTAAAGAAACAGCTTTCAGATCACGTTCTCTAGAAATTTCATTTAAGGATTGTTTTTTTTTAAAAAAATTGTATTTGTTTTCAATGCCGTTTCTCTCTTTAGTTCGTCAAGGCTGTTATTCGATCTAAATGCGTTCGTCTGATCCATTGGGATCCAATAACCTCTAACAAATAGTTCCTTTCTGTAAATACTAAACCATAGTCTATTTCTCATGCAAACATCATTACTGATGTCACCAATTTTTTATACACTAAAGGTTAGCTTCCGCAAACATATATAATTTATGTGTAAAAGATCTCGATATCAGGACCAGTTTGTATCCTGATATGAACAACGTCTAACTCGTAAATATCGTCAAGTGATATTCTAAGATTATGTTTGAATTCTGAAACTAAACTATTGCTCTCTTCTATACAAAATTTATGATATATTTGTACTATATAAACAGACTAGATTCCTTTGTCTATTATTGGTAATTTTTACCTTGCATTTGTTCGATCGCGATTCTGTATAATAAAGTGGTATATAAGCCTGGTTGTTGGTTAATATAATCGCATTTTGATGCGAATAAAAATGTATATAACTTACATTCAGCAAACACTGATAGAACAGTATTAAATTCATAAGCTGTTATCTATTTTCGAGATGTAATGTCTGAGTTAAATTATCCAGCAACCCATTCATTGATTGACATTTATTATATGTTTTAAAACTAGATATAGTATATCCTTGTCAAGCATATAATTGTGTTTAATGCGATATTTTGTTAATCCTGACAATGTACTACTTTACAATCGTAAAGCAATATCCATACATTAGTATAGTTTACATAACAAACTCCTGAATGTATGTCTTGATTTCGTCATTCATTGTTCTTAATATGTCAATCAACGGAATTTTATTTACAGTCATTTCCGTATTGAATTCACGTGTCTATCTTCATGTTTATTTAGGTTTTTGATAATTTTACAGCTGAATGAGAAACGACGTTTAATCAACATCAGTCATCAATGTCTGTTGTAAAATGTTATTCAAAATGACACGACGCGTTTCTCACACGTTTGATTCATTTCGTATATTTCTTTAATTCTGTCCTGTACCAATATTATTAGCTAGTTTTCGATCAACATATTCTTTCGTATTTATTTAGATTGTTCGGCCTGAGTGTATAGATGCCACATTTACCAGACGTTCTTAACGTGTACATGGTTTACAATAACCGAGACGGTCGCAGAATAGAAACCGAATGGATTTTAGATTAAATGAATAACTCAAACACAATATGTGAATGATGAAACTTTATGAACATAATTAGTAAAAAAAAAACATATATGATGTATAAATACAAATATTCTCATAGCTCTCTACATACAATTGATCCAATCACTATATACAAACATTCACACATTGAAAATAAACCTAAAATCAATCTGAAAAACAGATTAACAAAAACCTCGTTTCAAATAATAGTATGCACTGTAAGATATTCACATAATTTCACGTATAGACTAGGATTGAGATTCAAACAATCTCAAGGTATTCACATGCGTTTCAAATGTTCTGCACTGTAAGTGAGATTCACAAATCTCCTGGAATACAACTAAGATTCACAATAATCTCATAGAAATAAAAATGTACAAATTGAAACAAAACTTTGACCAAACATATGCTTTTTGACTCTTGTACAGTCGTGCGATTCATACACTGATGAACCGCACAGTTTCACCAAGTCTTTGGGTTGACCCAGACTTGTATCGGCCGCTCGCACCCTTCACGGATCCACCACATGTACAGTCATATGTATACACACATACATACAGCATACATCACCTTTTGAATTAGCTACATCTACGGTCGTGGCTCCACCAGATGTACATACATACGTACATACATATAGACAGCTGAAGATAGCTCTACATGTAAGCTAAATTCGTCAGCAGCTAAATTCATCAGCTAAACTCGTCAGACTCGTTACACCCGTTAGACTCGTTACGCTCGTTAGACACGTTAGACACGTCACCCTATGGCTTAAGAATACGATGGGGAACGTGCGCTCCTCAACAATATCCAGAACGACCAGTGTATCGGTTATACATTGATCTTGCTTAAATTCATTGGACAGTGAGTAATACTCAGGGTAAAAGACCTGTGCATATCGCGATTTTAATGTCCCTCGTCGCAAGTAATTTCCGGCGACACATATGTTGGTTCCGTCACTTACCGGGATAAACACTTGTTCAACCTAGATAACGTTGTACGCATGCACAACGAAGAAAAAGGAAAAATATTTTCAGGCAAAACAAACGTGTTTTCTTCTTCTTCTAATTCTGTTACAGAGACGATGCCATTTAATCGCAACTATTAACAATTCCTCTCTTATCATATCACTCCGTTTGGTTTGCTAAGCAATTGGCTGCTAATATAACGTGCATACCGTATTTTCCGCAAATTATGATTGTTTCATTTTGTGCACATCTTTTCTCGCTTATTATGACATTATTCAGATTGTAATATCCATCTTTGTAGACAATTTAAGTACAATATAGCATCAGCCATGCCAGCCTCATATGTTTCCCACTTCTTCCTACTTACATATCCTAAAACATATACTTATTGCAATCCGAAATATTGTGTGGACCTGCGCATGGGATTAATTTGTAAGTACTACAATCACTAAACAACGTGATGTAGCTTAAACACTAGAAACAGGTTTTGTTTTAAAATAATAAAATAATAAATGTTGCTAATTAAATGTTCTGCTATGAAACATAGTATCCAAATATAAAATATGTAGGTCAAATAAATGATTTGGCTGCAACAGATTCTCCTCAACGTATTTGTCTTTAAAAGCCATATTCAATGTGCAATTCCTTTCTTTTATAACCACAATAAGCAGAAAAATCTTACTTATTCGTTCTATTACGCAGAGATGTTAAAATATAGATTGGAATTGTGTAATGGATATATATATATATATATATATATATATATATATATATATGTGTGTGTGTGTGTGTGTGTGTGTGTGTGTGTGTGTGTGTGTGATAATCATTTGTTCTCACTGGCTTAACACTTGAATGATAGTAGATACAACATGGGCAGTCTTTTGGAACAATCTGTCCATATTTATCTAAAGTGTTTTCCTCTTAGTGCTAATGTGTTTTACTGGCAATTACATTTTATTACATCTTTCAGTACTTTTTTGTTTGATCGATGCTCATTTATTACCATCATATTTCCCATGCATTTAAGATCTTACGAATTTATGTATCAACACATCTTCGTACAAGCCAACTATTATCTGAATCGACTTATTTGTATAGAGCCTTCTTTACATATAAATCTGTTTATCATTCCAGTGTATGGTATCGTTAGTCTTTTATCAGAGCGAGATTTAAGTGTCATCACTATTTTTTTTATCAATCTGGTAATATTCGTATTTATATTGACCGTGCAGAGATATGGAGGAAATTTAATAATTAACCATATTTCCAATAAGTAATGTCCAATTGTTCCAACGGTTTGCCTCCAAAGTTAGTGTAATCAAAACAACAGAAACAAAACCATATGTTGAGGGCCCAATTTCGCGTTAATTTCAGTGAAAATATGTTTAAAAAGCATTAATATTTGTTCGAAAATCAGCGTGTCTTCCGTGTAAATATGAATAAATATAAAGCCTGTTAAAGATATACGCTTCTCAAGAGTCCAACGATTCCACATACATCTTATGTAACTCCCCCAATCATGAACAGTACAATGAAAATTGAACAAAGATGGCGACGCTTCGATACCAATATGTATTCCATGTATCATTCTGGCAGGTTATTATGTCTGTTACTTTTCCTTTTTCGAACGAGAGTAACAGTGTTATTTCCAGTTTTGTGCAATAATAGATTCGTCACTGTTTCTACTCACCATGTTGCATTTATCGCATCTGTACAAACGTGGCTCACGGAACCAAAATAAAACCTATTAAAGACTTCTGCCTGGGCTTGGGGCCATTTGGTTAGTACAAAGCATTTTACCAAGATAAATATGCAAGATTCTATCTAATATGTCTTTTTTCGCCCTAATTGCCAAATTTCAGTACACATTTTTAATTTAAGTCATGGTTACATATCCGGTACATATATTGGCCCTTCATATAAGAGTTTTGGTTGTATTTATTAACAACCATATGTAGATACATCTTAAGGAAGGAAATCGATCGCAAATGTATGTTATTTTTCCGACAGTTACGACACACACACACACACACACACACACACACACATATATATATATATATATATATATATATATATATATATATATATATATATATATATATATATATATATATATATGTGTATTGTTTTGTTCATGTGTGTATAGTAATTTATTAATTTCTGATTTTTCCTTATTGCTATGCTTTTCTTATTTTTATCAATCATTTTTATGGATTATAAAGTAAAATATGACAAAAAGCGAACAAATGAAAAATTAAAGAATATATTGTGATTTATTGTAATGCCAATTAGTGCGTATCAAGAAAAGGGCATGGAACCAATGCTTGTTTTAAAACCAAGCGCAATGAACTGGAATAGAAACTACGTTTAACATAGATATGTCACTATAGCGAAATTGATACTGTAGCTGAAATAGGGACGAGATTTAATACAGACGCTTTTATTGCTATAGCTGATATAGGGACGAGATTTAATACAGACGCTTTTATTGCTATAGCTGATATAGGGACGAGATTTAATACAGACGCTTTTATTGCTATAGCTGATATAGGGACGAGATTTAATACAGACGCTTTTATTGCTATAGCTGATATAGGGACGAGATTTAATACAGACGCTTTTATTGCTATAGCTGAAATAGGGACGAGATTTAATACAGACGCTTTTATTGCTATAGCTGAAATAGGGACGAGATTTAATACAGACGCTTTTATTGCTATAGCTGATATAGGGACGAGATTTAATACAGACGCTTTTATTGCTATAGCTGATATAGGGACGAGATTTAATACAGACGCTTTTATTGCTATAGCTGATATAGGGACGAGATTTAATACAGACGCTTTTATTGCTATAGCTGATATAGGGACGAGATTTAATACAGACGCTTTTATTGCTATAGCTGAAATAGGGACGAGATTTAATACAGACGCTTTTATTGCTATAGCTGATATAGGGACGAGACTTAATATAGTCGATATTATTACTGCAACTGAAATAGGGACGAGATTTATACAGTATCTGAAACAGGGACGAGATTTAGGATAGGCAGTAAAATAACCATAACTGCGATATGAACGAAATATTATATAGATAGCATTATTACTATCGCTGAAATAGGGACGAGATTTACTCTATAGCTGAAATAGGGACGAGATTTATACTGTATCTGAAACAGGGACGAGATTTAGGATAGGCAGTAAAATAACCATAACTGCGATATGAACGAAATATTATATAGATAACATTATTACTATCGCTGAAATAGGTTCGAGATTTACCCTATAGCTGAAATAGGGACGAGATTTACACTATAGCTGAAATAGGGACGAGATTTACACTATAGCTGAAATAGTGACGAGAGTTAATATAGAATGTATTGTTACTATAGCTGAAATAGGGACGAGATTTAATATGGGATATCTACTATAGCTGAAATAGTGACGAGAGTTAATATAGAATGTATTGTTACTATAGCTGAAATAGGGACGAGATTTAATATGGGATATCTACTATAGCTGAAATAGTGACGAGAGTTAATAAAGAATGTATTGTTACTATAGCTGAAATAGGGACGAGATTTACACTATAGCTGAAATAGGGACGAGATTTACACTATAGCTGAAATAGTGACGAGAGTTAATATAGAATGTATTGTTACTATAGCTGAAATAGGGACGAGATTTAATATGGGATTTACACTATAGCTGAAATAGTGACGAGAGTTAATAAAGAATGTATTGTTACTATAGATGAAATAGGGACGAGATTTACACTATAGCTGAAATAGGGACGAGATTTACACTATAGCTGAAATAGGGACGAGATTTACACTATAGCTGATATAGTGACGAGAGTTAATATAGAATGTATTGTTACTATAGCTGAAATAGGGACGAGATTTACACTATAGCTGAAATAGGGACGAGATTTACACTATAGCTGAAATAGGGACGAGATTTACACTATAGCTGAAATAGGGACGAGATTTAATAAAGAATGTATTGTTACTATAGCTGAAATAGGGACGAGATTTAATAAAGAATGTATTGTTACTATAGATGAAATAGGGACGAGATTTACACTATAGCTGATATAGTGACGAGAGTTAATATAGAATGTATTGTTACTATAGCTGAAATAGGGACGAGATTTAATAAAGAATGTATTGTTACTATAGATGAAATAGGGACGAGATTTACACTATAGCTGATATAGTGACGAGAGTTAATAAAGAATGTATTGTTACTATAGATGAAATAGGGACGAGATTTAATAAAGAATGTATTGTTACTATAGCTGAAATAGGGACGAGATTTAATAAAGAATGTATTGTTACTATAGCTGAAATAGGGACGAGATTTAATAAAGAATGTATTGTTACTATAGATGAAATAGGGACGAGATTTACACTATAGCTGATATAGTGACGAGAGTTAATATAGAATGTATTGTTACTATAGCTGAAATAGGGACGAGATTTAATAAAGAATGTATTGTTACTATAGATGAAATAGGGACGAGATTTACACTATAGCTGAAATAGTGACGAGAGTTAATAAAGAATGTATTGTTACTATAGATGAAATAGGGACGAGATTTACACTATAGCTGAAATAGGGACGAGATTTACACTATAGCTGATATAGTGACGAGAGTTAATAAAGAATGTATTGTTACTATAGCTGAAATAGGGACGAGATTTACACTATAGCTGAAATAGGGACGAGATTTAATATGGGATATCTACTATAGCTGAAATAGTGACGAGAGTTAATAAAGAATGTATTGTTACTATAGCTGAAATAGGGACGAGATTTAATATGGGATATCTACTATAGCTGAAATAGTGACGAGAGTTAATAAAGAATGTATTGTTACTATAGATGAAATAGGGACGAGATTTAATATGGGATATCTACTATAGCTGAAATAGTGACGAGAGTTAATAAAGAATGTATTGTTACTATAGCTGAAATAGGGACGAGATTTAATATGGGATATCTACTATAGCTGAAATAGTGACGAGAGTTAATAAAGAATGTATTGTTACTATAGCTGAAATAGGGACGAGATTTAATATGGGATATCTACTATAGCTGAAATAGTGACGAGAGTTAATAAAGAATGTATTGTTACTATAGATGAAATAGGGACGAGATTTACACTATAGCTGAAATAGGGACGAGATTTAATATGGGATATCTACTATAGCTGAAATAGTGACGAGAGTTAATAAAGAATGTATTGTTACTATAGCTGAAATAGGGACGAGATTTAATATGGGATATCTACTATAGCTGAAATAGTGACGAGAGTTAATAAAGAATGTATTGTTACTATAGCTGAAATAGGGACGAGATTTAATATGGGATATCTACTATAGCTGAAATAGTGACGAGAGTTAATAAAGAATGTATTGTTACTATAGATGAAATAGGGACGAGATTTACACTATAGCTGAAATAGGGACGAGATTTACACAATAGCTTAAATAGGGACGAGATTTACACTATAGCTGAAATAGTGACGAGAGTTAATATAGAATGTATTGTTACTATAGCTGAAATAGGGACGAGATTTAATATGGGATATCTACTATAGCTGAAATAGTGACGAGAGTTAATAAAGAATGTATTGTTACTATAGCTGAAATAGGGACGAGATTTAATATGGGATATCTACTATAGCTGAAATAGTGACGAGAGTTAATAAAGAATGTATTGTTACTATAGATGAAATAGGGACGAGATTTACACTATAGCTGAAATAGGGACGAGATTTACACTATAGCTGATATAGTGACGAGAGTTAATATAGAATGTATTGTTACTATAGCTGAAATAGGGACGAGATTTAATATGGGGTATCTACTATAGATGAAAATGTGACGAGAGTTAATAAAGAATGTATTGTTACTATAGCTGAAATAGGGACGAGATTTAATATTCATGGTATTACTAATAAGGATGAAATAGATACGAAATTTGATCGAGCCAAAATTTAGATAAGTTTGAATACCTCATTGTTTCAATAGCTGAAACAGGGACTAGTTTTAAATAGACCTATTGTTACTGTAGCTGAAATTGGGTTTGGCTTTAAAATAGACAATATTGTTATTATATCTGCAATTTCTTTGATAAATGTTCTGCCCCGTTCCTTTCCTATCAATGTTCGTAAAACTAATGTATTTGAAAATTGATGACAGATGCGCTGTAACTTGAACGAGTTGGCGCAAACAAGCAGGGTTGAGTGTAAACGAAGCGGATCGACAGTTTCACGTGAAGTTACCGTTTTATCTCTGTGCCGACCAATGCCATGTTAGAGCGACTAAATTAGTCAATGATTACCAAAGCCATGCTCTCACTCACAGCAGATAAGCTGCCTGCTATTCCAAATATACTATAAACAAATGCTGCGATGCACAGACCTACAACGGCAGAAAATCAATGATTCAAGTGTTAATCTCGATTCGTCAATATTTGTCACATGACCTCGTGTAATTGATGGCAAATACATGACGACTGAATACGAATAAAACATATGTGCTGCAGTCATGTGGACTTAATCACGGTCGGGTTCTCCACTCGTTTTATTTATTTGGATTATTTCTCAGCAGAGTCTGTGCTAGGCGAAAATTGCTTCACGACAGGTAAGCTGTTTGTAAAGGGCTTTTCTTAATACAGGTGTCGTTTGTTTTCTTAAACTAGAATACAAGCCTCAAATTCAGAAATACTATTCTGAATACAGATCAAGTATTAACAAATCACATTGATAAATTCTCATGAATTTGAGTCCTTAAAATACATATTATTATTAGAATTGTATTCGCGAAGATTGTGAACAAATACATTATCAATTAATAAACATACTTGTAAAATCACAGTGAGATAATATGATGTAAAGTACAAGACAATATCAGAAATATAAATAATTTAATCTATTTGTTTTTATAATAATTTGGTGAGAAGAAAAACATTATATTGTTAAATACATTAAATGTACATTCAAAATTCATGACGATGATGATAAAACAAAACTAATAATGGCTACTGGTGTGAAAATAAAGAGACATCTGTCTTTATTGAACTAATTTGATCACGAGTTCATTTTTAATTAGTAAATTCATTACCAAAATGATCATCATCATCACTACCAGCAACATCTCATCGACCATAATCGCCACCATCATCGTCATTATCATCAGCGTCTTCATGGCCATTGCCGTGTGTGGCTGTGATATTTTGCAGCATTTTGTACCTTCACATTTGATATTATCTGTAGTGTGAACAATATTAAACCTTGAAGAAAAATTATATTAATTTGCTCTGGGTTGGGCGGTATATAACACTTGGACTAATACGAAAATTCGATAATTATTTTAAATCATATAGAGACAACAAAAATTTGATACAAACGTCAAATCAAAACTGTCTGAATAAATAGCTTTAATTCCTCGATCTTCTGCGCTGAATTTAAGTTGCCATAAAACTAAAATCATGGATATAGTTTAGTTTCCTCCGCTAGGATTCATTTTTGTAATAGTTAGCCCACCCTCGTAGTGTTAATACGTTGCTTACAAATGTTGTTTCCACTACAGAGAGTCTCAATGCACGTTCATATTTCAAAGAGCGTAACAGCAGGAGTGAAACCTATACACAGTTATTATAAGCCACCAAAAACATAAACCTATGTTATCCAGTTGATGAATCTGATGCTTTTTTTTCTTCTCACGATTCTAACACTTCTGCAAACAATAACGAATATTTGTTGAAGAGGAATGGTTGTTAAGTTTCTAAACCTTTATGTTCATACTTTTAATCATGTGCCAGGGGATTATATTGTTATTTATAATACATATTTTATGACAAAAAAAAAACGATAAAGGTCTAGTATCAATTAATCAATCTATCAATCATTCATTTAATCGATAAAATTTGACAGACATTGTAATAGTAAGAAACTGTATATAAAGTAAATGAATAGTTGGAAATATACTAAATGACTAATAACATTATCAAGTGTTAAAAGATATATACTAAATGACTAATAGCATTATCAAGTGTTAAAAGATATATACTAAATGACTAATAACATTATCAAGTGTTAAAAGATATATACTAAATGACTAATAGCATTATCAAGTGTTAAAATATATATACTAAATGACTAATAACATTATCAAGTGTTAAAAGATATATACTAAATGACTAATAACATTATCAAGTGTTAAAAGATATATACTAAATGACTAATAACATTATCAAGTGTTAAAAGATATATACTAAATGACTAATAACATTATCAAGTGTTAAAAGATATATACTAAATGACTAATAACATTATCAAGTGTTAAAAGATATATACTAAATGACTAATAACATTATCAAGTGTAAAACGATATATACTAAATGACTAATAACATTATCAAGTGTTAAAAGATATATACTAAATGACTAATAACATTATCAAGTGTTAAAAGATATATACTAAATAACTAATAACATTATCAAGTGTAAAACGATATATAATAAATGACTAATAACATGATCACGTGTAAAAAGATATATACTAAATGAATAATAACATTATCAAGTGTTAAAAGATATATACTAAATAACTAATAACATTATCAAGTGTTAAAAGATATATACTAAATAACTAATAACATTATCAAGTGTAAAACGATATATAATAAATAACTAATAACATTATCAAGTGTAAAACGATATATAATAAATGACTAATAACATTATCAAGTGTAAAACGATATATAATAAATAACTAATAACATTATCAAGTGTAAAACGATATATAATAAATAACTAATAACATTATCAAGTGTAAAACGATATATAATAAATGACTAATAACATGATCACGTGTAAAAAGATATATACTAAATGAATAATAACATTATCAAGTGTTAAAAGATATATACTAAATAACTAATAACATTATCAAGTGTAAAACGATATATACTAAATAACTAATAACATTATCAAGTGTAAAACGATATATAATAAATAACTAATAACATTATCAAGTGTAAAACGATATATAATAAATGACTAATAACATTATCAAGTGTAAAAAGATATATACTAAATGAATAATAACATTATCAAGTGCAAAAAGATATATACTAAATGAATAATAGCATTATCAAGTGCAAAAAGATATATACTAAATAACTAATAACATGATCACGTGTAAAAAGATATATAATAAATGACTAATAACATTATCAAGTGCAAAAAGATATATACTAAATGACTAATAACATTATCAAGTGCAAAAAGATATATACTAAATGAATAATAGCATTATCAAGTGCAAAAAGATATATACTAAATGACTAATAACATTATCAAGTGCATATATATATATATATATATATATATATATATATATATATATATATATATACTAAATGACTAATAATATTATCAAGTGTACAAAGTTCCCAGTTGCAAACAATGACTTTTATCGCGAGTACCGAAAAGTTTAAATTTAATATGAATGCAACGTATTTGTCGAACACTTACCTTATCTAGTTACGCATATGTTGTTAGTGATGATGGGTCACAGGTATCGAACAGGTAAAACATGACATTTTAACTGCCAATACATACACGATGATTTACCGTTTTATAGAACAATAGTAAAGTATTGCCTTTCATCGTAGCAGAGGTACAAAATATACACGTGTTATGTGTTTAGCATAGCAAAAAACTGCTAAAGTTATTGCTATGTCTCGCATTTAATAGCAAAAAACTGCTAAAGTTATTGCTATGTCTCGCATTTAATAGCAAAAAACTGCGAAAGCTATTGCTATGTCTCGCATTTAATAGCAAAAAACTGCTAAAGTTATTGCTATGTCTCGCATTTAATTATTTAGGTATACCATTCTTCGCACCACACAATTTCTTACTCACTGTACTTTTGTTTATCAGTCCATTT
This sequence comes from Unio delphinus, assembly GCA_029339505.1. Lineage (NCBI taxonomy): Eukaryota > Metazoa > Mollusca > Bivalvia > Unionida > Unionidae > Unio > Unio delphinus. Next base: position 10,611,191 of record JAQISU010000177.1, on the reverse strand, counting down.
CTGTCACTGTCTATTTTGCAGTCGCTCGTGCACATACACGCTACCTCACACAATGACAAAATTACCCAAACATTGGTTGCAAAGATCCCCTGTCTCTGCTGGTCTGTCTGTCTGTCTCATTGACACAAATACAAACGCACACTCCACATTCAACCAAATTTAATTTTATAATTTGGTAATACTCATTGCTCTTTGACGTCGTTGTTGGATTATTACATAAACGAGACCTTGATTATGTACAAAGCGTTAAACCGTGGCACAGCAGAATGGAAAAAGAATATTAGGGCGTGAAATGCTTGTTGTAAAGAATAAAAAAAATTTAAAAAGGTGATTATGCAATGTCCATGATTGATGTTTGTGCAAGGCGAATAAATATGCCAACACCAATACTGTTGAACTTGTATACTTTTAATGCACGTTTAGATTAAATACACTTGATTAGCATTTCGTTGCAAAGGGGTTGATGATCGAATGTCTAAAGAACTTGACTTTGCAGAGCACTGCCATCTCAAATCTCCGCATAGGTTTTTGTCTCAGGATCGACCTATGGGTATGTGAGAAAGCTTACCAGCAGCTTGCCATAGGTCGATGGTTCTTACCAGCGGGGTTTTACCGGGTTCTTCCTTCACCAGTTTAACTGGCCGTGATGTGTAATATATCGTGTGCTGAAAAATTGCTTGAACCCAAGACATCAACAACCACAACAACATATATTTATGGAGCCTTAAAGTACAAAATCAAAGCTCCCCCCCCCCCCATTGTTTTTTTAAAATGATCTCACTGAATATAACACACCATAACATGTAAATGAGTAGGTCAAAGGTTGTTTCATAGTTGAAGTTATCATCATAGCAGTTAAGGAAACCAGTTTCAAACATACTCTGTTTACAAGCCAGCAATGGTTTCAAATTTACCAAAAGGACGCCCATAAAAGAAAATTTTGCCGGGTGCGCGAGTGGCAAACATGCTATGGGCATCAACGAAGTTTCACGAACGCAGGTCAAAACATGTTTGGAGGTGAAATCGAGGAGGGGTCAAATGCTCCTCTCCTGCCTTAGTGTTGGCGTCCATGTTTACGCATCGTAGACACCTATATGCCCTGTGTGAGATAAGCAAAAGCCGGTTAATAATCGATCCTGTCTTACTAAATTTATCTGCATGGACTTGGATTCATTGACGTATGTATATAACTTACAAATTATTATAACATTTGGTGGCGAGTGACGCTCTATGAATATATACAAGCCTCATATTTGACGTGGCAATTGCTTTCATTTAATGGACACTAGTTTTTACAGTTGCACAAGAAATTATGAACGATTCTTACTCATTTTTTTTTTCTACGCGAGGCTGCAGTATGTTCGGAATACAGTATTTCTCAGATAAAACAAATTTGTATTTTCTCTTTCTAGTGCAGAAAATCAGCTAATAATCCAGAAATATTATCTTTCTTTCCTCTGGGGGCGTTAGTTGATTTTTGATTTCCAATACGATTCGTGTTGAAACGGATGTATTTGTTTCACCATTAGCATGAAAAATTTCTGGTGCGATGGGGTTCAATCTTTCTGCATTGAAACTTGGTAATTTCTCGATTAGAAAAGGGTGCATCTTTTAAAATCATTACTTATTAAATATTTCATTTTCTTAAACGATGAAAACGAAACATTACTATACCTTTGTTCATTTTGAGAGAATACACAAATAAGAAAGGTACTACCAAGTATTCCCATGTATTTTGTCCCACCCTGCGAGCATGGATTTGCAGTAAGAAGTATGGCGTAATGGAAAATTACTGCACTGTTCCCACAATGTTGTTATCAAGGCGAAAAGAAAAGAAAACGTCTCTACAATAGATATAATTAATCAATGAGAGATTTTCACCTGTTTAGCCTCAGTAGGCAACGAATGGAGAAAAACATTTCTTTTTTTTTCTTGTATAATTATGGTATCACTATGACCGTATCGCATCCTTTATTTATATATAAATAATTTAGAAGCTGCATGTTTAATTATTATGTTAATTTAATGGATCAAATAGTCGTGTAAAGTATTTTAATTTTCTCTACATGTTGCGACCAATATTTGAACATTTACGGCTGAATTGTGGAAATTATTTATAATTTAGAGCAAACTAATAAATCTTTGGGATAATTTTTTTTCAGATAGGAATATCTATATATTTCGTGATAATTTTTAACCTTGCAACATCGTGTCATTTGACTGTAATTATACAAATTCCAATTGTTCCTTAAAATTGTTAACGCTAAATTCCCCGCTGTGTATCTATACTTAATATATTATACATCTATTTATAATTAAGCATGATAAGCTCTTTATGGTAATCAAACCCTAATTGTAAAGATAACAATGTAGGTATTTAACATTACAAGTAATTGACAGCAAATTATTACGTCACTTGTCACTTGCGCCAACTATTTATATATTAGCAGTTTTCTCACTGAATAAGTGCGTGTGTGTCTGTGTAGGTGCGTACGCGCGTGTGCGTGTATGTGTGTGTGTGTGTGTGTGTGTGATACAAATGCAAAGAGCTAGATGGAAGTTAAGTTTCTGGGAATACTGAATTACACTGAAGCCTTTTGCAAAATACAAACGAGATTATGCCAAGTCATTGTAGATAAGAACGACTGTGTGTGCATAATTAACGGTAATAAAAGGATACACCTACAGGTAATAAAAGGCCATGCTTATAAGAAAGAAAAAAACGTTTATACGTATAGGTAATGAAATGTCATACTTATACAAGGTCCTACTTATAGGTTTCGTTTGTTTGCTTGACTTAGGATTTTTAACGTAGTTTTAATTTTTTTTAGTCATATCGCTACGATGTCTGCAGTGAGGCAGTTTATTGTGATGTCTAGCTCTAGGGCATCATGCCACAGACTTGTAGTATGATGGCATCATGTCCCACCCAGTCACATTATCCTGACCCCAGGCAGACCAGTCCTAACACTAACCTCTTAATGCTGAGCGCCAAGCGAGGCAGCTGTTAGTATCATTTTTGTAAGTCTTTGGTATGACTCGGCCGGGGATCGAACTCACTTCCGCTCCCGCGACTAATGTTATAGCCATTAGGCCAACGGAGCGGTCTCCTACTTATAGATAATGAGAGGTCATAATTATGGGTAATAAAAGGTCATACGTAACGGTAATAAAAGGGTCATACTCAAAGGTAATAATAGGTCATACTTACATACTTATTGGTAATGAAAGGTCATACTTATGGATAATTAAAGGTCATTTTCACAGGTCATAATAGTTCATACTTATGGGATATATATATATATATATATATATATATATATATATATATATATATATATATATATATATATATATATATATATATATATATATATATATATAAGGAATAAAAGATTGTAATTAGAGGGAAATAAAAGGCCATGCAATGTCATGATTACTCACTGTTACTTTCTAAAACGGTATATAGCAACATTTATTCTTAGTAGACCCACAAACAACTGGCTCATGTCCATAAGTAGGTGCCCGCTGGTTCAAGCAGATATAATATAATATACAATAATATCAACGTACGTTAAGACACGATTTATTGCATCTTTGTGACTCATGAACTCATCTGCTAATCTTCTGTTTATATGTACTGTTTTACATGATGTGGGGAGGTAATGTTTAGTGTCTGAACAAAACACTTTTTAAGTCCCTCTGCACGACGTGATCTTACTTGTGCTGATGTGCTGTTTAGAATTGATCAACCCTATTTAATTTACTGTGTACTAATATCAACCCCCTCCCCCACCCACCCCATGCACCCCAACCCGGATTGAAACTAAAACTATAATTATTTTTCAAAATGCACACGACTATTTTAAACAAGGAAAACACGCGAGTCAACGATAGTCATAGTGCTCTGTTCAAAACATCACTACCTACCACGATGCTTTATTACAAATTTGCTATGTTGAAACAGGACGTAAATAGATTTAACGGCCTTAGTTAAAGCAGCCAAATTAGTTAATGAATTGCATCTACGTAATTACTTCACTTTGTCCCAACCATGCATCAGTTCATCTATTAATTCATCCATTCAACCATCATCCATCCATCCATCCACACCTAACTACCTAATTACTATCCATCTACCTGCATCTATACATACCTACGAGAACTCGACATAAAAGCATGCATTAGTACACTTAAGAGCCTTGGCATTTATGCAGACACAGACAATATATGGTCTTTCCGAAAAGATCAGCAATTTAAAAAAATTAAAAAATAAACTGTGTCTTTGTAAGCCCTGATTTGTTAGCACTTGTTTAGATGTTTCGATTGATTAGAATTATAACCACCTCGATATACTGGACATAAAGTTCCATGCTTGTGTGCGTTTGTCCGTATTTATCAATTGTCAAATTGGTAAATTTAATTTTCTTCTCAGCAACATTATTAAGTAGCTTGGTCTCTAACGAAAATCCATTACAAGTTAACTTATTAAATTACTTTCATTGCAGGTACGACTCCCAAAGGAAAAACTGCGGAATATTTCGAAGGACAGGAAAGACGACATTAATTAAGTACGCAACACGTGAGCAGCTAAATCAAAAGTCTTATACTTTCGAAACAAATGACAAAGCACCAGATTCAAGGTTTCGTTTCACTTTCGTGCCAGCTTAATCCATACTTCGTATCTCCGGATATATTGACAGAGGACATACTAAATTTTTTACCGACTATCATCATCGCCAGTCTAGCTTTAAAATCCAACTCTGCAATGTTATAATCCGCTGATCACTGTAATTCAATTTCACTGTAATTATTTTCAGTGCGCATGTGAATACAAAGACTTTAGAGCGGTCTTAATATTATTTCGGTTATTTGAAGGGCTATCTGAACGTGGCAGAATAATTGATTCATCACAACAGAAAAAAAAAAGTTATGTGTGATTCATTTACAATGAACAAGAGCAACTCTCTAGGTCGTTTCTCGGAGCGAAGTAAAAATTGTGAATCCTATCATGGAAATCGTACTCTTGGACTATCTATGTTCAGCTAGGAGATGAGACGTCAACTAGTATTATTTTTAGTTATTACCCCCTGAGTACATTGTGTTTAAAGTAGATAAAGCTATTCCACGGAACACAATGCTTTTTATATGGAACATGTCTGCGTATACAGCCTATAACACAACACATTCCGGATTAGAAGAGAATATGATCACTCTGTCCCTTATGTGGAACAATGCAAGTGATCCATCCGATACCTGGGCTCAAAATGTTTCTAGTACCGAAGAGAGCGTCACACACACTCCACTTTACTATCACATTCCAAAATTCAATGTACCATCTCTCGTTATGATCTGTGTTTTTCTGTCCTTACTCATTCTCTGCACAATTATTGGGAACGTCTTTGTTATTTCTGCGATAATTCTAGAAAGAAGCCTTCATGGGGTATCCAATTACCTCATCCTTTCATTAGCTGTTACAGATCTTCTGGTCGCCATTTTGGTCATGCCCATCAGCCTTGTAAATGAAATCAGTCAGAATTGGTATCTCGGTCATCAAGTCTGTGATATGTGGATATCAATGGATGTTTTATGTTGTACAGCTTCGATTCTTCATCTTGTCGCCATTTCATTGGACAGGTACTGGGGAGTTTCTAATATAGATTATATAAGAAGGCGATGCTCTAAACAGATCCTACTGATGGTAATAGTGGTGTGGATTGTGTCTGTGTCGATCTCGATACCCCCTTTATTCGGATGGAAAGACGAGAAAAACAATCCCGAGAGGACTGGACAGTGCATCATCAGCCAGGACTGGGGATATACAATTTTTTCAACAGTTGGTGCCTTTTACTTTCCAATGATATTAATGATTATACTGAATTTAAAGATATACATGGCTGCTAAGTCACGCATTCGGAAAAAGAGTTTTTCTACAGGACCTCAGTCTGGGCCAAGTATGTATGCCAACACTGACATGAAAACAAACGGCAATGTATCTTCAGGAAGTGAGATTAGTCAAGACGGGTTCACGGTCTATAATGCGTCAATGGCTATTTCTTGCAATATGAATGGTGAAAGTGTTTTTCACGTATCTGACCAACACAGTTCTCAAACTGGGCGTAGGCATAGTTATCTAACAGTTCCTTCAAATGTTTACACTGTATGCAGACATGGTAATGGCGCGAAGCGGCATGACAACAATAATCACAAAAAGTTCAGACATCGGGACCAAGAAAAGAAAAGAAAAGAAAAACTTGAGATGAAGCGAGAACGTAAAGCAGCCAAAGTTTTGGGAATAATCACTGGTGCCTTCATCGCGTGCTGGTTGCCTTTCTTTATAATTGCAATAACGGCTCCATTTTGCGGAAGCAACTGTCATTTTCCTGATGCAATATTCAGTGTAACTTTATGGCTTGGCTACATAAATAGTTCCCTTAACCCTGTTATTTATACAATATTCAATCCATCTTTCAGAAAATCCTTCCAGAAGATTATATATGGAAGGTATCGCCGTAGAAGATAGTAATAATTTCACATAATTTACGTAATGATACATTAAAAAGGAGCTTCCTTGAAGAGATAGAGGTTTCAATTTCGTAACGTAAAGGCGCTACGTTTTATATATATTTTTATCTGAAGTTACGACCACTGTCATAGATTGTTTACATCACTTGAGGAACTGTCTTGAAAATACATGAAACTAAATAATCATTTTGAATTTCGAATGATGAAATTGTTTCATTTAAGAAAGACGACTACACCAAGTGGTTACAGCGAGATTCTGGCAAAAGTTGAAGAATGGATCGTTTTAAAAATGCCGAAATACGATCCTTGGGAGAGCGGAATTATTTTTTCTGTGAGTTTAACTGTAATACTGCCTTCTCGACTGGATTATCCATAGTGTTGTTGGGAGTTTGACTAAGATCGGAGTTTTGCACAATATTTGATATATTTTATCTATATTTGCACATAAGTTATAAGAATTAGTGAGTGATATCGGCTGTTGAAAAACGAAGACGATTGTAATTGAATTTAACTGTAGCAATATGTGTGTGTGAGCACGCGTGCGCAGAACATTAAGCAGTATATACTGAACGTAAGGAAGGCATCGATACGCATGCGGTAATATTCTTTCAGTATCAACTTCACCATGCAAAAAATAGTATATATCGTTTTTGTGTCAAATTGACATGTGTCAAACTGACATATCAGTTTGATGACCTTGTACAAGTTTTAAGGATGTGAATTAAGACCACGTTAAGATAAATTCGTTTCTGTACATAACTTATCTGTTTAATTACAAGTTAAAGTTTACAAGTTTCTTTAACGATTATATTAATGGTGTAATAGCTGCCATAAACTGGTCGTCAATTTATCAGTCTATTTCTATCATCCTAAAGCTTGTTCTCTGCGATGAGGATGTTTTCTTTAAATAAAAGAATCATGATATATTATTATTATTATTTATGTATTAAGGAAAATAAGATAACAATGCGAAACATCTGCTTTTTGATACGTTCGATTCCGTTGCATCCACCATCCATTAATGCACTATCTTTAATCCATCGATTCATGCTTATGCACATTTAAACTTGATGATAAGATCAACTGTATATAAATGCCATCTGTCCATAAATAAACTTATTCAGGATCCATAAAGAAATCACTTTTATCAATGCCAGTTTTAATAAGCATACACGTCTAACATATAATTATAACCCATGTTTTTGCCTTTTTCACACATAATATCACATTCTAGAGACTCTAACATATTTACGACACGTGGATATTTGACTTGCTGTATCTTATCCTAACTTTAATGATCAGCGTAGTTCTGATTTGCCGGAGATTTAAACTATGTCCGATCTAGCTCTGCACCGATTGCAGGTGAGTGCATAATATTCATAGACAAACCGATTGACAGCTCCAATGCAGACGACATTACAACATGCATTCAGGACAAACTAAACGTAGTCCTCGATGCAAAAATTGATTGATTCGTATTTCTGATTACTGATCTACGTGAGATTGAGTCTGACGGAATTCGCGCTATTTAAGTCAGATATAGCACGATTATGTTACCTCCTCTGCTGCTGTACTTAACGGAAAAATATTATTCTGGTCTGGAAAAGTACACAAACAACGGAATTATCAGTCGCTAAACAGGAAAGGAATAGGGACGCCCTGTATTTATAACGTAAAGGTCAGAAATCACGCAACATTTTAGCACTCCTGGCTAAAATAAAGAGGGCTTGAAACGCACAAATAAACGATTTCTCAACTGTAGATGAAGCTATTTGTAACTGTCTTTGTGTACAGATTAGATAACAGTTTAACATACATTAGTAATAGCACATACAATTACGCGATATTTTGTTTGCCATAATTTTCCTTCAAGATTATTATCTTAAGATGCATTTTGTAAGATTGAACCAGCAGGAGAATTGCTTAGAAGAAAGCCCAATAAACGATTAAGGAGACGCATAATCCCAATGAAAACCTCCACAATAGCACGTAAAAGGAAATCCTCAAAATGCGTTCGAGAATTCACAAAAACAGCAATAGATGACGAAAAATCTCTTGATTAAACTAAAAGACTGGGTTGCTTGGAGGACGAGAACACACTCTAGCTTGAACGTAGAGAGCATACTATATTTAAGCCCACAATGATTTATTATCGCTCAGAAGGCTCCTTGATGTTGTACACATGTTGGAAGCGCCAGAGGTGCGCCTTTGCAGACAGGCATGATGGAAGCCCGAAATTTAAGCCCATCCATTTCACGAGGCATCATATCATTTTCACCCAGTTTCTTCTGGTTTGGAAATCGTTTTATTGTATTTGTTATTAATATACGTTTCCAAGGGAGAGTGCGATACAAGTAAATCATGTGTGGAGAAAAGACAACTTTGCCAGTACGTATTATAACAGGTGTTTTCACGCGTTTAACTCCAGTTAGGAAGCCGACTATTACATCCTTTGTTAGCAGGCACTAAACATTACATCCGTGATCATTCATTGTCAATGAGAATTATAGTGTATAGTTCAGAGCGCTGTTTTCACTAAATGTCCTTTTTTTAAAAATCCAACAGTGATTTCGAGATTTCAGATATTTTTCAGATCTCATACCCACCATCTGCCATCGACATCGAAGGCCATTATGGATATGTACCGGTACATGAGTTACTCAGTCCATATATGGCCCACGCAAGTTCATTGCATTTGTACAACTTTCCCCAATGCGAAGTTCTCCTCACTGTCTACGTAGTTGCGAGTCCTATTCCCCAATGAACACAAATTTCACTCACACAAATTATTTTCTTTGCATTACAGCTATTTTGAATAATGGCGTATCTTTGACACACATCTGACAACTCTTTCACCTTGAAACCATAACATTTGTTTGATAAATAAAGGAACGCAAAGGCGTTTAAGTATTCGTAAATTCGTAAATTCATCTTGGATTTACTTTCCCATTTTATTCTGAATAATATATATATATATATATATATATATATATATATATATATATATATATATATATATATATATATATAATTCCAGCGAAAATTGTAAGACCAAGGAAGATTGAATATTGGCATACATCACTTTGGTATCGTTCTATACTGTAATGATGCCCAATATAAAAAAAAATATCAGAGTTCGGTGAAAATATTTACAATAACAATTTTGTGTGATTCAGGAAGGCGTTATCCCGGCACCATTTTTCAATAACAGGTACAAAAAACCCAAAGGGAACGCGTAAACTTGAAAAAATTATTGAAATATTTAAATTTCTGGACACACTTTGAAAATGACCAACGTTGTTAGGATACATAAACAGGAGAGAAAGAGTGCTAACCGAAATGTTTCACCGATTGTAAAATTAGGTTTATTGGGAAAAGTGACGGAATGAGTCATGTTTAAGTGTATGCATGATCCTTGAGTTTAGGATAATGATAAAGAAGCATTAGTCTAGCTTCCTACCTGGAGATTATACAAACAATTAACTTGCACATCCTGCTCAAGCATTCCTCAGTTCACGTCACAAATATGAATATATTCATGTAACAGTCTTTGGCATAGTAAGACCTTTGATCCAATATGGCACCGATAGAGTATTCTATAAATGATGCTTTTGACCCAGAGTGGCACCGATAGGGTATCAAATACAAATCAATTAAATATATCAATAAATTAAAAGTACTTTGCAATAATAATGTACAAAGAGCGGTGATATTGATTTGTACAGTTTTTAATGATGGAGATTCTCATAGAAAAATGAGGAAGTAAAATCTTTGCAGACAAACTGGAACTAATCGCTGTAGATTTACATAATAAATTGTATGTCCAGAATGCATTTACACTGATAACACGATATCTTATATCTCCATACTTATGTACATTATCCATATTCCGTCCAACATTAAACTGTTTTGTTGTGGTGAAGAAATATATCACAAAATTCAACCACTGGGGTCTATAGCACAAACCCAGATCATGTTTCATAAATGCTTTCGTTAGTGTTAAACATTTGGACATAGAGAGGTTAAGTCCAGTAATTTGCAAAATATTAAGTTCTGTAATCCAATTTTAGTGTCTGAAGTCTCATTCAAATTGGGTAAGAACATTTCAAAGTTGGAGACATTAGACTTTGCTTCTTTTCTACATTGCACTATTAAGCTAAGTAATCGTCTCCTTTAATTGAATATGGCTAGACAGTAGGAATAATATCCCATTAGATACCGTAAGCTCATCAATGACAGTCAGCATTCCTGCATATGCGGAAGCATACGTATTCACGCTAGCCGGTGACTTCCTAAAGCTAAATGATGTATTGCGCTCCATTAACACGTAATCTTGAGATGATTGTTGCAGATCCACCAGATCGTCATTGGCATTAAACTATTGGCATTTCAAAGTTGTGTTTCTTGCACAAACTGTATGATTAAACCTGCTCGTTTAGGACCACAGAATAAGACATTTGTAATCGTATGCATCTCACCTTTGGTTTTCTGTTATTTTTATTTCTGCAATTTAAACTGTTATAAATTGGGAGTAAATGGTTTTCCAGATTGGTGTATGTGACAAAACTGATATCTCATACACTTCATGTGATTGAAAAAAAAAATCAACATACTGTTACTAAAGTAAAGGACAAAATAAAATTTAACTGCATAAACCAAGTTACTAATTCTGTCAAATGTTACTGTATTTCTTTCGCAATATGTTTTTTTTTATAATGAGCAAAGCTAACGTTTCGTTGCATATCGTTAGGCAGAGTCTTTATTTGTGAAGCTTTCACCATGTATTCCATGCATTATCTTTTCACACGCTTAGACAACGAGATTTTTGACAGCTTCCGTATAAAGCTTGATAGCACTAATACCTGCATTTGGCACCTGATTTTTGTAGCAGGTTCTGAAACATATATACTCAATCAGCTTTATTTCACAACATAACTAATCGATAACAAAATGATTTCTCAAACACTGTTTTGGATGCTTCGTCTAAGTAAGAATCCAACGCATATTTTTAGATCAACATTATTATAATCATTAGTCTAATATATATATCTCCTCATGATTGTCGTGTCTATATGGATTCAACAAACGAAACCAACACCACATACAAGATGCGATTAAAATTATTTATACTGATCCGACCTCCAGGAATACCGGCATGATCATTCGTAGCAATGTTGGTATTGCTCCTCGCGATTACCAGCGTGTCATATCGTTATGGAACTTTCACGAAAGAATTTCGTGTAAACGATGCTGAAATTAGAATGACAATGATCTGACTTGAAACACAGCCACACAACAAACTACAATGTCTTCTCGAACGGATAATTGTATTAACATGAAGTTATTACGTGTTATAGTCGTTTTGTGATTAACTCCATTAGTCCGCACAAGATAAAACCGGTGAAGTATCACATGGGAAGGAAGAACCCGGGAAAACCCCAATAAGAACTACCAACATGTGGGAAGCTACTGGCAATCTTCCCACAAACCCACATTGGCCAGGAGTTCTAAATAAATTAAGTTGTTATGGGGTTGGCTGTATATATTTAAATGCGGAAAATTGACAACACTGTACATCTGATAGTATGCCACTATATGAATATAACCTCCAAAACTCGTCAGCCCCATGCTATTTTTTTATTTTTTTTTAATACGGAAGTGATTAAGTTTAATTACAAACGCCAGTAGGCTTTACATCATATTACTGGCTTTAAATTAACAGTTGCAAATTCAAGGCTGTTTATGTATTCAAAATGCATCAATTTTACATTTTTTTCAAAAACAATTCACAATTTTTACAAATATTATAAAATGATTAATTTCACGGTTATACCTTGCAATATGATTCATTTTTATCTTTCCTAAATCACTGGCTTTCAGTACGTTAGTTATTACCAGAGGTCGAAAACTGAAAGAGAACAAACTCCAGCCTGCTCATCACTTCTGATACTGACAGACATGACCGTATTGCAACGTACATTTCCGAACTCTCGATCTGGAAAGGCGCTTTACACGGAGCCAAAGTGCTTTGACTGGTAGTAGCATATTACGGTCTAGTTCTCGGTGGTATGATCTAACCCAACATTTCATCTTATCAGAAGATTAAATTAATAATTGAATACATCTGACCTACGGTAACAGCTATTAAGGAATGCGTTCTATTCCATGCCCTGGCCAAGGTTGTGTAAAATCGATATTTGAAGCACAGCAAATACAAGGAGCAATTGTGAGTTTGCAAATTGTAGCTAAACCAACATGTGTTCACTTATGTGCAGATGACATACATCAATTTTTATTATTATTATGAGAATACAACTTTCGAACTTCTAACCTGCAGTAATAATTTGTACAACCGGTGTCTGTATTTCAGAGGTTTATTTTCACATTCATGCAATAGGTTTATAACTTGTGCTGTAAATAAGCGTTGAATTTCCTCTATGACCCGAGATGTAGTGTATCGATTTTTTTTCTTCCAATAAGAATTTAAAAGTTTTCACCGCGTACCTTAGCAAGTCATTCAACCTGTTACCGGTCCTTCAACCTGTTCCTAAGACTAATTATAAAGTAGGGCAAATAAATTAATTATATAAAATTCCTCATTTGTTATACCATTTGTTGTCAATTTTTGGATGCCCTTATGTCTTGGTTTAAACGTCACTATCGTCTTTCCCACACACACACACACACACAAACACACACACACACACACACACACACACATATATATATATATATATATATATATATATATATATATATATATATATATATATATATATATATATATATATATATATATATATATATATATATTCTTTTTTTTTCTTCTTTTTTTCTTCCTCATCCTCCTCCTCATCATCAGTCTCTTGACCTAGTGTGGTCATTGAGGCACTGTGCTGATGAACAATTGACCAGTTCACACCACTTATCTCGACTCAATCATGTGCTAATATCTGTGTCTCCGCAAAACGTTTCCTGGTCCATTCTGCGATGTTGTCAGTCCACCTTTTGCTCTGTCTACCTCTCCTTCTGCCACTCTGGACGCTGCCCTTCCGTAATGTTGTGGTTAGACTGTTGGCTCTAGTGACATGGTCATACCGTTTCAGCTTTCTCTTTTTAACAGTGTTAGGAGGTCCTCATAATGGCCTACTTTGTGCCTGATGGTGTTACACACTTCTTCATTTGTGATGTAGTCCATAAAAAGTGATGCCAAGGATGGTTCTGTAGCATCTCATTTCAAGTGCATGGATTCTGTGTTGTAAATATGCTGTCAATGACCATGCCTCACATGAATATAAAGATAGTGAGATGACCAGTGTTCTCAATAGTCTGATTGTAGTTTTCAGGCAGATAATTTTGTCTCTCCAGATGGGTCTTAGCTTTGACATAGCTGCCGTTGTTTGTGCTGCTCGAGATACAATTTCTCCTCTTGAGCACGTTTCGGTGACTATGAAACCTAGATATTTGAATTGGCCCACTGCTTCTCGTTCCTGTCCTCTGATATTAATCTTGGCTGAGATTTATTTGCCACTATTTGTCATTAGCTTTGTCTTCTCGACACTGTTCTGCATGTCAAATCGGGACGATGTTTCATCCAGGTTCTTCACTAAGGTGGCAAGCTCGTCTTCACTATCTGCCAGCCCATCAATATTGTCTGAAAGCGTAGATTGGTGATGTTACGCCATCCAATGCTAACTGTCCGACAGTGCTTATCCAGGGCTTCGCTCATGATGCGCTCTAAGTAGATGTTGAAAAGCGTGGGTGACAGGAGACAGCCTAGTATTGGTCAACGTCTGTACTTCTTCATTTTTGCCCACAATGCTTCATGCCGCAATTTATTCAAAACCCTGTTTTAAATCTATGATAAATGTCTTGTTGATGTTGCGAGTACTTTTCACACAGAACCTTAAGATTGAATATTTGTTCTCTTACAGTATTAATACACACAATTAACACACAACAGTATGCTGTATTAATACACAACTTTATGCTGTATTAATACACAACTTTATTCTGTATTAATACACAACGTTATGCTGTATTAATACACAACTTTATTCTGTATTAACACACAACTTTATGGTGTATTAATACACAACTTTATGCTGTATTTATATAACTTTTTATGCTGTATTACTACACAAATTGTATGCTGTATTAATACACAATATTAATACACAACTTTATACTGTATTAATACACACTATTAACACACAATATTACGCTGTATTAATACACAATTTTATGCTGTATTAATACACAGCATTATGCAGTATTAATAGACAACTTTATGCTGTATTAATACACCTTTTTATTCCGTATTAATACACAATATTAATACACAACTTTATACAGTATTAATACACACAATTAACACACAACAGTATGCTGTATTAATACGCAACTTTATGCTGTATTAATACACAACTTTATGCAGTATTAATAGACAACTTTATGCTGTATTGATACACCCTTTTATGCTGTATTAATACACAACTTTATGCTGTATTAATGCACAATATTAATTCACAACTTTATACTGTATTAATACACACTATTAACACATAGCATTATGCTGTATTAATACACCATATTACTACACAACTTTATGCTGTATTGACACAACATTATGCTGTATTAATACACAATATTAACACAACTTTATACTGTATTAATACACACTATTAACACACAACAGTATGCTGTATTAATACACAACTTTATGCTGTATTAATACACAACTTTATTCTGTATTAATACACAACGTTATGCTGTATTAATACACAACTTTATTCTGTATTAACACACAACTTTATGGTGTATTAATACACAACTTTATGCTGTATTAATATAACTTTTTATGCTGTATTACTACACAAATTGTATGCTGTATTAATACACAATATTAATACACAACTTTATACTGTATTAATACACACTATTAACACACAATATTACGCTGTATTAATACACAATTTTATGCTGTATTAATACACAGCATTATGCAGTATTAATAGACAACTTTATGCTGTATTAATACACCTTTTTATTCCGTATTAATACACAATATTAATACACAACTTTATACAGTATTAATACACACAATTAACACACAACAGTATGCTGTATGAATACGCAACTTTATGCTGTATTAATACACAACTTTATGCAGTATTAATAGACAACTTTATGCTGTATTGATACACCCTTTTATGCTGTATTAATACACAACTTTATGCTGTATTAATGCACAATATTAATTCACAACTTTATACTGTATTAATACACACTATTAACACATAGCATTATGCTGTATTAATACACCATATTACTACACAACTTTATGCTGTATTAACACAACTTTATACTGTATTAATACACAATATTAACACAACTTTATACTGTATTAATACACACTATTAACACACAACTTTATACTGCATTAATGCACAATATTAATTCACAACTTTATACTGTATTAATACACACTATTAACACATAGCATTATGCTGTATTAATACACCATATTACTACACAACTTTATGCTGTATTAACACAACTTTATACTGTATTAATACACAATATTAACACACAACTTTATACTGTATTAATACACACTATTAACACACAACATTATGCTATATTAATGCACAATATTAATACACATCTTTATAGAGTTTTGGCACACAACCTTATACTGTACTAATACACAACTTTAGCCAAAACCAATCCTCGTTTAAGGATAATCTATATGGGAATCAGTATAATTAATAAAACAGTTATTTCGTTTTCGTGTGGCTTATTGTAATTGTTTTGTAAACTAAGCATTATATAAACTAAGCATTTGAAGTGTGATGTTGAAAGAAAATGCACTTTTAGAATGTTATTTCGCTCTAAAGAATAAAAAGTTCTTTTGGACTATTCATCTGCGTATCAGCAGTATTTTGCTGAAATATCCGTGAATTTGAGCCTGGAAATATATTGTAAATCATTTTGTATTTTATTATCAGTGTCAAATTAATGAAAAGGAATTTTAGATCGCAAATGTGTGAGAGGGTCACAAAGCCTATGTGAACTCCTTTTGAAAGCAGAAAAAACAGTCTGCATATATTCATTATATTATAGTCTGATTTAGTATTTTACTCTACCAGATGTACATGCTTGTAAGACTTCCAGCTTCACATATTTTTTATTGGAGTGTTTAATTCGGTTATTAGTATTCTCCATTTTTTTTATATAGAATTTAGTTTCAAAGGAGACTAATTGCTAATCATTCATGGTAATTTTCAGATCAAAAGTCTTTCAGCCGGATCATGAAACTAAAATGTATTTCTCATTAGATCGACAGAATGGTCATAAAACCGAAGGAATTGTCCTTTAATGAAGAAAAAGGATTGATATTATTCTAATCTAAGGAAAGATAACGTTCATTATAGCTTTCGCACGGGAAAGCGCTACCGTCAAGCCAAGCTAAGTGTTTCCTTATTGCAAATATGATCGACTTTTCAATCGTCAACGTTCGTGACTGGATACAGCCATGGCTTGAATCTATTGTGTAAATGTGCAATGAAAATAGAAATAGGGAAAAGATCAATTGCCACCTTCTTCGTTTTCTGCCGGACGGTGTATGTATGTATGTATGTATGTATGTATGTATGTATGTATGTATGTATGTATGTATGTATGTATGTATGTATGTATGTATGTATTAGGAGTTAATGGCACATCAATACACAGATTTATATAAAGTCCCATATATATTGGGCGAGAATACCTAAAAGTTTCAAAATCAAGAGTTGCATACATACTCATCCCCAAATCATCAACCATTAAACTTTTATTTCAATGGATCAGCATTTTCCATTACATCATTCAGGAATAGCCTTTCAAAATAAGAGACGAATGAATTCACACAAAAATGCAATGAATAAAATAAAGGGTCACTCATACCTTGCACTTGTGTCTGGGTCATTTAAGTAATGACGAACGCAAATCGCACAGATTTTGTTGTTGTGCGGAATAATTCTTAATTTTGTATTTTATGGTGTCAGAAAATGAATATGAAATTAACTAACAGTCCTTACTTTGGTAATTGATGTTAGAGTTGTATCTACATTAAATCTCACACAGCGAGGTGTGATTTTAAATCCGGCCTTGCAGTAACTTTTAACAATTGACATAGATTTGATCGTAATCAGAAATTAATTTGAAAAATGGCCTGATACATCTAAATAACTATAGTTTTGTCTATCAATGACGAAGCAGAGGCATTACTTTTCAGGCGTTCTTGTGGTTAAAGACAGCTTTGTCCGGGTCCTGTAATGACGTTTTGGAAGTCATGTATGTGTTTATATCTCTTGCGATACTTGAAGCGTAACATTGAGATACACTTGATATATGTTATGATTTGTACTCTCATATACTAGGTGTTCCTGTTTTATCTACGTATGTACATATCTAGTCTCAAAAGTATAAAGAATGTTAAGATGCTGAGCAAATATTTTTGAAATTCCCTCTCTATCATACTGTAAGACAGGATCCTGGTCGCCGTGATGTCAATTAAATCACCTTTACAGAGATCACTTGCATTTAGCCTCTGTCCGCGTGTTCGATTCTCGGGCCGGTCAACCCGGATATGTGAGAAAGCTTGGCAGGAACTTCTCGTGTGTCGTTAGTTCTTCCTTCCTTAAATTTCTTTGGCAGGTTCTTAGATTATATTTTCAGAATTTTGAAACCCTTCATTATCTTATGTTACATCACTATATTAATGATTATTTTCTTATATACTCCGTATGTTGCACATTCTCAAACATAAATGTAACGAAATATTGTCTTGTATTGTCACTTTATTTAACTGAATCGTTGAGAAGTTCTTGTCTCGCCTGCTGGGAAATCTTGTCTCGCCTGTAAAGGTAGAGAACTGATGACATCTTTGGCACACAAAACAAAACTAAGATGTGTGAAGGCTTTTAGTTTAAGAAATTAAATGTTCATATAAGAATTTATAACAAAGAACTATAGGATTAGGAGACAGGCTTAAATGAGTTATATTAGTTCTTTACCTGCCTTATAATATCAGTTTACATGAACGTTATATCACATTGTAAATCTTAGATTAGAAAAATAGCATATACTGGTAATTAATTGCTTTATTACCCGTCTTTGCAAAAGAAACTGCGACATCCATTTTGTGTATATGACACTACTGAATTTTATCCTGGAGTAGATATGTACAAAAAATTAATTACACCATAACTGAAATCAGGAATATAACTACGCTAATTATACAAGCTTAACCAGCCGTTAGTAAAAACTGTTGATGTCAACTGTTGTCAGAAATGTTAAAAAATTATTTGAATTTTATTTAAACAGTACGTATTAACTTCTATCCAGTTTTAATACATGTTTCATATGACACAAATATTGATATGAAGAACATTGTTCAAGCCCTAGTATGTACTCATAGACGACATCGGATTTTAATATTCCTTTAACAATAATATTCCTAATTTTCTTTGATCAAACCCTCCAAGATGATTGCGGACTATAAACATAAATACGTGTATATGTTTTACATCATTACGCAATCGACGGTAAAATAATAATATTCGACAGTCTCGACGCTGCGATAACTGCATCAAGGATTTGATATAACGGTTGGCCTATGCAATTTCCTTTTACTGTTGTGTAGCGTGCATATATATATATATATATATATATATATATATATATATATATATATATATATATATATATATATATATATATATATATATATATATATATATTGGTACGTGCTTAGGCTCGAATAAACAGTAACATAGAAAGAGTGAAAATAACCAGCTTGTAAAGACTTTATAAACATTTTATTGAGCACGAATATGTTCCAGAAAATAACAATAAACTTACGATTTAAAGAATCAATTCCAGAATTAATCCAAAAATAATTCAAAATATAATCCACTAGAGAAATTGCAAAAATCCTCGTCAGAAAATGTCCAAATAATTCCCAGTTCGAATCTTAGTGAAGCATCCAAGATGGAAGACGATGTCACGTGATGAAGTCAGTTCTGGTCTTATGAAATTCAATGAGCACAATTATTTTCCAGATAAATAACAAAATAAATCCTCTTGATCCAAACGAATTGAAATAATTTCCAATAGAATGTAATTTAAAATAACTCGAAAAAATACAACTTAATATGCTAACAGACCAACATATACTAAATAGTTCGCTCCAAAACATAATTTATATACCTGTTTTTACGTAAACAAGAAAGGGGTCACATGATCTTCTAGAATCTACACACCGTATGACCCAACTAAAAAAAGAAAGATGTTTATAACAAAGCTCCATAATATCCTTGGAATCAACCAATCATTTTAAAAGCTCGTTTACAACTCTGAAGCCAGGTCAGAAATGAGGTCAACACCTGGTGTTTATTCTTTAGTACAGGTCATCCCACATTCTAAAAATTATATGCACTCGTAAATGTGAAAGTTTCTGGTCTAGATCTTTCATAATTTCTGAATTACAAAGATTCGTCATTTCAATATCAGTAGAATCTGTTGATATTCCTTCACTGAGTTGGACAGGTACAACTAAATTAATTACATGTTTAGCATGGCTACCTCTTTCAATATACTCTTTTAGCATGTTTATATCGCAGAGGTGTTTTTTTTGCGCCTCCCATGAGTATTTATGATGTAATTTAAGTCATTAATTTTCCTGTCAACTGTGTAGGGATCATAATATTTGGCCTGAAGAGGATTTTGTGGCATTCGTAAGAGAGCCAGGACTCTATCACCAGGCTAAAAACTCCTATCCTTCGATTTTTTTTATCATATCTTGATTTCATTTTAGATTGAGCAGAGTGCAGATTTGCTCTTGCGACCTCACAAGCCTTTGACAACTTGTATCTAAAATCGGAAACATAATCAAGAAGATTGATCTCAGTATCTTCATTAGAGAGAAGTTTTTCTTTCAATAACTTCAATGGTCCACGCACAGTGTGACCAAAAACCAGTTCAAAGGGACTGAAGCCTAAAGATTCTTGAACTGATTCTCTAACAGCAAACAAATAGTAAATTAATGCCTTCATCCCAATTTTTATCCGTATCAAAAGAATATGATCGGATCATATTTTTCAAAGTCTGATGGAATCTTTCTAATGCCCCTTTGCTCTCAGGGTGATAGGCAGAAGATTTGAATTGCTGAATGCCCAATTCATACATAACTTGTTGGAAAATTTTAGACATGAAGTTTGAACCTTGATCAGACTGAACCATTTTGGAAGACCATACTGAGTAAAAAACTTTATCAAAGCTTTTACTACTGTTTTAGATTTTATAATCCTCCACGGAATTGCCTCTGGAAAACTTGTTGACGCACACATAATGGTCAACGGGTTTTGGTTACCAGACTTGGTCTTGGGTAAGGGACCTACACAAATTACCATAATTCTACTAAATGGTTCGTCAAAGGCAGGAATAGGTTGTAGATGAGCCTTAGGTGTTTTCTGATTGGGTTTTCCTACCATTTGACAAGTATGACAAGATCTACAGTATTTGGGAACATCACTTTTGATTTTTGTCCAATAGAAGTGAGTCAAGATCTTGTGATAAGTTTTATTAATCCCTAAATGACCAGCCAAAGGAGTTTCATGGTTCAGATTAAGTATTTCCTGTCTGTAAGGTTTGGAACTACTATTTGATAGTTCACCGACCACTCATCACCAGCAGGTACCTCGGGAAGTCTCACTTTTCTCTTAAGAATTCCATTTTTAATGAAATAACAGACGGGAACTTCAATGGCTTCAGTCTCACTAATGGCCCTTTGAAACAAATAGGAGATCTCAGGATCTTTTTCCTGTTCCACGACAAGTGACTGTCGTTTATCACCCTGATTAGAATAAAGAGAATGAGTTGTTAAAAGTGGATCACTATAATCAATACCTTCTGATTGATCCAAACAAGGAGTAAAAGAGATCTCATCAAAAGCCTGACCTATACACGTGTCAGCTAAAGGAATACTGTCTTAATCAACATCATTCTCAAGAGCTTTCTTTGCCATAGCTCTGGTAACTGCACAAGCTTGAAATATATCAGGGAATTCTTTTTCAATTGGATCAACTTTCTGATCCAAATCAGGCTTGTCAGTTACAAGTGGATTAACCACAACCTTGTTTCCAGCTAAGTCGTTACCTAGCAATAAATGAATGCCCTCAACGGGTAAACCCGACACTGTTCCGACTGTAATAGGTCCTGATACTAAGTCTGATGACAAATTTACACAATGGAGAGGAACATTATCAAAGCCGCACTCTACTCCCTGAATAAGAACACTTTCATTAGAAGAAGACTTCTCAGAAAAAGGCAAAGCACCTGACAATAAAAGACTCTGGGAAGCTCCTGTGTCCCTTAAAATTTTAATAGGGGTGGGATTGGCTGAATCACCCAAGAGTGATATAGAACCCTTCGATATGAATGGTTCCTAATTCTCAAAAAGACAATCAGACTGGGATTTATTAGCCCCAACAAATGTATTGCTTTCAATACATGACCGTGACCTCGACCTCTTAGAAAAAAGAGCATTTGGAACAGTTCTGTCTTGATTCTGATGCTTATTTGTAAATTTGTAGCAATAAAAAAACGTGTCCTTTTTTCTTGCAATAGGTACACGTCGGAAGAGACAGGGATCTAGAATCAAGCTTCTCTGAAGTTTGAGTTTTGAAAGTTGTACTAGTTTGAGTTTTAAAAGGGCTGGTATTAGGCTGAAATACTTTTCTGCCAGAAGACTGTTTAGTAGAAGTCTTGTTAACAAAAGGACCTTTATGTGTCAAAGAATATTCGTCAGCAGCTCGAGCAGCATTCTCCAGGTTTCAATCCTATGCTCATCAAGATAAGACTTAACGTCACTATGGACACAGTTTTTGAACTCTTCAATTAATATAATTTGCTTGAGATTTTGATCATCTTGTTCGACTTTCTTGGCTAAGCACCATTTCTCTAGCAAATTCGAAATGAGTTTGTCCAGCTTCTTTTCTGTAATTTCTGAATGTTTGCCGATAAGCTTCAGGGACTAAGTCATAACCTCTTAGAATGCATTCTTTAACCGCATCATAGTCACCACGTTGGTGAACAGACAGTGAAGTGTAAATCTCACTAGCCTTACCAGTGAGTACACTTTGCAATATCTGAGTCCAATGCTCCCTTTGCCACTTTAAATTTTCTGCAACCTTTTCAAAACGAATGAAGTATTTGTCTACTTCTTTTTCTCTGAAAGGGGGCACTAATCTAATATTACTTGCTAAATCAAAACTTAAATTTGCATTTGGAGTATGAAAGTGTTTTTTACTTGCCAGCTCTATTTCTTTCATTTTACATTGATATTCCCTTTCTTCCTTCTCTCTCTTTTTATCAGTTTGTTTTTCTTGTAACCGAATGTGCATCTGCTCCTTTTGTAATTCAAGTTGTCTTTCTTTCTCCTCTTTGTCATATTGTAATTGTCTTTCTTTCTCCTCTTTTTCATATTGTAATTGTTTTTCTTTCTCCATTTCCTGAAATTCCAGCTTCTTCAACTCTAGATCCATCTTCAATTTTAATTCTATTTTCTTTATTTTAATGTCAGAGTCTGACGCAGACTTACTGACCGAAATCAAAGCACTTTTTTTCCAAAACATTCTTTTCTACCAAATATTGGACCAAAAATCTTGTTGGTATCTTGTTTCGTTAAAGAAGCCTTGACTTCAGAAAGATAATATTTTCTGGCAAGTTGAATCAACTCATCCTTTTTGAAAAGATCTAATTGATCCTGAGTAGGATTAGAAAGAAATATTTCTACTTTAGATGTCATTTTAATACAAGCCTGTCAATCTCACTAAAGATTTTAAAATATTTCAAAAACTAGGGGAATTCAAATTTAAAACAAAAGTTTTCTAAAAACAAAATCTAGGCAAATTCCAATTGATCCCAATCTCGGACGAGGCCACCAATTTCTATGTTACGTGCTTAGGCTCGAATAAACAGTAACATAGAAAGAGTGAAAATAGCAAGCTTGTAGAAACTTAATAAACAATTTATTGAGCACATATATTTTCCAGAAAAGAAAAATAAACTTACGGTTTTAAGAATCAATTCCAAAATTAATCCAAAAATAATTGAAACTATAATCCACTAGAGAAATTGCAAACATCCTCGTCATAAAATGTCCAAATAATGTCCAACTAATTCCCAGTTCGAATCTTAGTGAAGCATCCAAGATGGAAGACGATGTTCTTGGTAATAAAATTCTATGAGCACAATTATTTTCCAGATAAATAACAAAATAAATCCTCTTGATCCAAACAAATTGAAATAATTACCAATACAAGGTAATTTAAAATAACTCAAAACAATACAACTTAATATTCTAACAGCCCATCTTCTCCTAAATAGTTCGCTCCAAAACATAATTTATATACCTGTTTTTACGTAAACAAGAAAGGGGTCACATGATCTTCTAGAATATTTAAGAACAAATTTAAGTTCAAAAAATCTCGTACACACCGTATGACAAGTAAAAGTAGAAAAATGTTTATAGCAAAGCTCCATAATGTCCTTGGAATAAACCAATCAATTTAAAAGCTTGTTTACAACTCTGAAGCCAGGTCTGAAATGAGGTCAAAACCGGGTGTTTATTCTTAGAGTACAGGTCATCCCACGTTCTAAAAAAATATCTCCCAATGAATGAATCCTAAACTTAAAATGTCAAATTTGAATCTGACAAACAAGCAATTAAAAAAAAATGAATGACTTAAATCAAATATACGTAACTATGTATATATATATACATATATATATATATATATATATATATATATATATATATATATATATATATATATATATATATATATATATATATCTATATATATATATATATATATATATCTATATATATATATATATATATATATATATATATATATATATATATATATATATATATATATATATATATATTCGGGCGTCTGAATCTGCAATATAGTTTGGGGGAGGTGAGGTGCAAATAAGTAGGCAAGGTAATTTGGAAGTGAAATCCCTGATGGGGGCCCACGGGAGAGAGAAGCTACTTGAAGTACTTGTATTTTAGTATCTAGGGTATAAGTTTAATCATCTGACTGTATACAAAATATATCTTCGTTGAAGAAACCTTCCATATCTTTCGCGATAATTATTTCGTGAAGGTAGAAGGGATAAGGTGGTACGAAAGTCATTTAGAAACATTTTGAGCTAATGAAACGATTTCACTCATGCAATGTACGTTGTGATAAAATGCCAGCAACTAATGACATGAAAAGCTGCATTCGAGATAATGTTTCCTTCTGAAATTTCTTGCTGACTCCTTACGACGCCTTTTGTACATTTCACGACGATTGTTCCTTGAAGTAACTGAAAGGGCAAGAAATTCAAGGACAAAATGGACACATTGTTGTTCAGATATAATTTCAGGTGCGAACGACAACTCACTGTACATGTTTGTACTAATTAAACCAGTTTCTCATGATCTGATAATAAATAAAGACACATGCATATCCTTTATATATATATATATATATATATATATATATATATATATATATATATATATATATATATATATATATATATATATATATATGTATATATATGCTGCAGTAACAATATGACTCAGAACTGAAGTATTACGTTGCAACAATGTCTTTTAGAGTATAGCAGTCACCTGTAAAACATGATTGCTCAATAAAATGAGTGTTGAAAACATCCGTCTTACATAGGTTGTCCAATATTTGCCATCTTGTTCAAGTGGTGAAATTATATTTGTTTTCTCATCTCAATAGTTGATTTATTTTCGATGCTGTTATTTGAAGTTGTTCACGCCCTCTTTGATATCTCTGACCTCTTTATCACAGTACTGAGTTTTAACGCTCCAGTTTTTATATTACAGTCATAGCTGTCCTTTTTACGACAGTACGAATCTTAACTGTCCAGATTATAACAGTACTGAGTGTTTACTGTTCAGTTTATCACAGTACTGAATCATAACTAAGAAATGTAAACTTACCTCTATTTGTCTTAAATTGATTACAGAGTTTTTGAGAATTTTCGTCGTGCAAGTTTGCTCATCCATTTTTCATTGACGTATAAAAGATCAAATTTGATTATGCATCCATACAGGGCCATGTTTATCTTTACTATATCATTGGGATTAGGAGCAACTTTTGATTCTGCTTTTAGAATGCAATTACAAGAAAAGCGAAGTCATTTGCACTCAATTTGCTTCCGCAAGAAATATTAGAGGAGACAATAATTTTAACTATAAACCTATACAAATGAAACTTCACTGTTTTATGTGGCTGAAGTAATTTACAGAAAAGGTAATTTCAATTATTAAACTCGTGCAAAGCATCCATTGCCAGACACTTTGATCAGTGATACTTCTACTGAGCTGATGCTGTATTCTTTATAAGGCAACAACGCAACGCTTCTGAATGCTGTTTTAAGAATACAATTTTAAGCAAACAAATGACATTTTACAGTTTTCGGTTATTTTTAAAAAAAAATGCAAGACTATGATGAAACATAATTACGTACGTGTTAAGTCTCTCCATTCATAACACGTTGACTCCTTCGGAAACAAGACACGGGTTCAAGCCTAACTTCAAAAGCAGAAAAATATGACCGTTGTACAATATTAGTCCTGATATTTGTGTTTGTTTTCGTTTATGTTTTTGTGAGGTTTTAACGGCACTGGTAACAACATAATCTCCGTTATGGTACCAAGGTAATGGCAAAGGCAATACAATGCACACTACTTAAATGGTTAGAATCCGGCCAAGATATGTGGTTCTTAATAGTTCGTTGCGATTTACTACTCAGAGAGTTTTGCATTCCATACAGTACAATTACAACATTTATGGTTAATGGTACAACAGCATCAGAAATCAATGGGTAAAACATATTGTACATATTGAATTAATGAATCCTGATGCACATCACTAACTTATTGATTATAGACATTTGCATGTAAGTTGGAGACGATAAACGTCTCTACTTTTTGTTGGAACGAATCGCTGTCAATTTAAATCAACAACAGCCTGTTTCGATGTGCAGTACATGTACGTCGTTGCAATCCTGAAGGATGATAATAACAGAAACAGAAAACACATAACGTATTTAACAATAATTCTTGAATAACTAGATTTCTATTTTATGGTATAAGTATATATCATATTCGGAATCTAATTAAATAGATAATGATTTTTTTTTTGCCTAGCGTGGCAGAAAACTGACGAGGAAATTAGGCAAAGCTAATATCAGAAAACTGACGAGGAAATTATGCAAAGCTAATTTGTATTCATAATGGCTAAACATGTCTTTTGTACTGAAAGACAGCACAATATCTGACAGTTACATAATGTGTATAGATTATATATACATGAGTGAAGAGTATGCTGAAGCGAATCACAAGCTATAGTAAAAAAATTGACCAAACTATGGCAACTGAACATGCGAAGAGTATGGTTCATATACGATTGAAATTGTCATGGAGAGGCCTAATCATTGTCAATAATAAATTATCTCCAATTCAATTTTGCTTCCTATGATGGGCATGCGTATTGAATATTTCACATGTGGTGAAATTCGTAGTTCTTGTTTTTCGTTCTACTATGGTATGATCGCAAAACACTAACCGATACGTATCTGTCACATGATAATGTAAACATATCAGCTAGGTCTGCGTCTGCGTTTCTTGAACATACCAGAGGACAGGAAACAGTACCCTCATATGCCATGCAAACTATGTGCACATTATGGGAAAATAGATGTCATGATGCTTGTGTGTGACTTACTAAAGTGAAAAGATTTATTGGTGTCAATTACTATGTATTCCTTTGGAAAACTGGTGCAGATTGTTGTTTGTCTTGTCACAGTGTCAGCCAAATAATTCTAGTTCATATTTTGTCTGATATTTACTAAGGACATGAATTCGAACTGCCCCCAAGTAGAGTTGTCCAAACTCCCAACTTAGAGACCGATTAGCAGAGCGTTTGGTTATCTACGTACGTTCATTCTTGACCAAGCAGATTCTTCCGACTTCCCGTTTCCCGCACAATGAGCCTTTGGGAATGTCCGATATGTTCCATTTGATTCCTGTATGCTACGGAACAAAAGCAGAACAGCTAATCGTACAGTAAATCAATTAGATCTTCAGTGGATTTCATTGGCGTTTGAAATACCTGTCTTGTGCGCAAAATGCAACATTCAAACGGCTATTTTCAGACCACAAAGAAAGACATTTATTTCCTGCCATTTTCATTTCCACCATTCTCGAAACTGGTGTAAGTATAGATTATTATTTAATACACTATCTCTAAATAATTCCAATTTTTATGAATTAAACGAATTTCCTGTAATATGATTGGATGTAAACGGTCACGTGA
This sequence comes from Unio delphinus, assembly GCA_029339505.1. NCBI lineage: Eukaryota > Metazoa > Mollusca > Bivalvia > Unionida > Unionidae > Unio > Unio delphinus. The sequence goes on along the minus strand of JAQISU010000177.1, from coordinate 10,583,202 downwards.
TGTTGATCAGGAATTGTTTACACTTCGATACATTCTGGGACTACTTTCGGTTTTTGAAATATAAATAAACATTGCAGACACGTTATTGTGACGTAACAGATGGGACTGACTAAAATTGAACAAGAATGTTGTCAGTAAACAAAATGTGTTAAAAACCACGGTGACCATTGCCTATGATGTAAAAGATGAAGTTTATGAATAAACGTAACTGTGGCTGTAGTCAATTTCTTCGTGTGATTCTGTACAGGTTATGTATTACGGGGCCGTGTAAAACGCCGAATGAAAGATAACTACGCGCTACGTAAATTCGAATGCATTGTTGATGGAATAAGTTAATTTGACGATAGAAATGATGAAATTGGAATTATAAGGATTAAATGATCATGGTTGGGTATTTATTGATGTGTAAATTTTACCTAATCACTCACAAAGTTAACATAAAGTCCTTCGGACTTTATTTACTTTGTGAGTGATTAGGTAAAATTTACACATCAATAAATACCCAACCATGATCATTTAATCCTATAATGAAGTCAAAGTCACCATATCGACCCATCCGAGCAAGTAAGAAATAATTTGAACTGCATAGAGTATGTTACATCATTCTGTAAAGCTGAATTCGTCCGATGTATCCACTTTTCCAAATCAGATTTATCGATTTCTGTCAAATGTTACTGAATTTCTTTCGCAATATGTCTATTTTTTAAAATCTGCGAAATGAAATCTGAACAATACATTACAAAACATCATTCTTAAACATATTTTTTATAATAAAAAAACAGGCTTGTGATAATCTGGCACAAATACGTTTGGACAACTGATGTGAGGTAGTAAGTTGCAAAACAAGCACACTCAATCATCATAAGCAAGGACACAATAATATTGAAAAAATATTTTTAAACATGGAATAAGATTTTTCAACGTCAGAACAACCGCCAATTACTTTATCTGCATTTTGAGCATTAATATCATAGAAACTTATCGACTTTTGCTGTCATCCCATGTGTGTGTATGTACATGTAATAGATAGATAGATAGATAGATAGATAGATAGATAGATAGATAGATAGATAGATAGATAGATAGATAGATAGATAGATAGATAGATAGATCGTATCTACATTTATTTTAATAAAGAAAGAAACACTTCTTGCAAATGTCATTACAATGAAACTGGTATTCATCTGACCTACATCAATGGTGACATGAAAGTCATCTAAGAAATCATGATGCCGCTAATCGTAAGTAACAATAATTCGATATAGAGGAGATGAAATGAAACTTACCACTATCACTTACCACCACCACTGACCACGACAATTGGATGCCTTTAACATGTTAATGACGCTTCTCTTTCTGGATTGATAGCTGTGTTGAGAGAGATGCCATTATCTCTAAAAGACTAATGACATAGTTCAAAATGTTTTGATCCATTACACAAATGTGTTGATGAACAGGGCTGCCAAAGTTACAATCTTAAAAATCATTGCATTCTTTTCTCTACTTAACGGATAGCCATATCGATATCTCTTAGGACATTTCATAGCAATCAGATAGTTTTAATTAAACTGGTATGTATTGGGAGAAATATACCTTACAAATAGGTAATCACTTCACAAAACTAAGTATTTCACATTTGTCAGTATTACGGTGAATGAGTTTTACAAGTTGTCCAATTTGGCCTCGAGGCCAATGTCAAAGGTCACTTTTATAGATTGGTGTTCTTCGCTGAGCGTATGAACACAATTACCTATAAATATATACACCTACTTTGATCAGACTTTAGATGTGTTTCAACAATTGATGCTTACAAATAGCAGTCTGATATCAATTTCAATGCAAAAGCTTGTGACCTATGTTTGTGTTGTCTCTTATGAGAATGCTAACAAATGAAAGGATTACTGAAATTAATAAAAGCAACCCTGTTTTTTAAGAGTTTAATCCTGCAGGACATTTGGGTGTATCTTAACAGTCTCAAAGACGAGGTAAATCTTCTATCGATGATATAAGATTTCATGGTAAAGCTTTATGCCTAAGAATTTTGCACTTCACTCAATTTACGAGCATGTTAACGCAAACCTAAACTACGTTTCTCATACATGTCCCAAACGATAATGTTCAGCCGATAATCAAACAAAAGCGTGGAAGAAAGAAACTTCTCATAGATTTTTCTGCTTCTTTCAGAATAGAGCATCAGTCCTCCTTTAGCGAGACTATAATTTCGCGTGTAATTTTGTTTATTTCTTTAATTCCTCTCTTCTATTTAACAATTTATAAAAGTATGATAAAAGGATTATTGTCAGTTATATATTGCAATATGTTACCATTAAAAACAATTTTTAAATTTCATGACTGTTTTATAGTACTGACGAAACGAGAAAAAAAATCCAGCTTGTCCATCACTTATAGTATTAAAGGACATGGCCGTCTTGCAATCCAGATCTCAGAGCTCCCGTCTTCCAAAGTTCTTTGCATGGTAATGGCATATTGCCCCCTACGTATTGGTGGTACGGTCTAACCTTATTTACCATCTTTTCAGAAGGGTAATTTAATGAATACAATTAACCTACCGTAACAGCTATGACGGAACACATATCAGACCCTACCAAGATTTTTCTGAAGCAAGGAAATAGCGCATTGTTGATTATACAACATGTACGTAAATAAACAGGGTCCATAAATGAGCAGATAATACGGTACATCATGCGCGTCTTACTTGATGACGCCTTGCATTGCTGACCTTACGTCACGATAAGAGACTCGATTACATGTGTCTTGCTTGCCTAAACTTTTCATAGTTAGCCTTACGTCACGATAAGAATCCCGATTACATGTAACCTGTTTGTTAAGCTTTGCATAGTTGGCCTTGTGCTAAAATAATAGTCCCGATTAATTGTGTTAAATTGTTGACCTTACGTCACGATAAGATCCATGAGTACATGTGTCTCGACTGATGACGCCTTAAATATTTACATAACGATAAGACTATCAGTTATGAAATCCAATCCAATCCTCGTCAATTACACCAGTTTTCATATAGTGTCTGTGCAGCCTTATGTTTTTGTATGCACATGTCTCCCCCAATACGCATTATGTTAACATACATAAAAGACAAACTGATTACTTAAGCATCATATATTACTATGCCGTTAATGTTTTATGTTCAATAATGGTGCAAAATATGTATTGTTTAACGGAACTATATTCATAATGATTAGTATAAACTGTACTCCTGATTGTGTAGGGCTCTTTATCTCCTGTGTATGACGATCAGACCAAACAGCAGCGGCATATGGTATACAGTTTTGACCAATGTACTAATTTTCTTTGCTTTTCTATATTGAATTGAAACTAATAAGATTCCAAACAATCTGAGAGAAACATCCCGCAAGTACAGGTACAGTTTCAACAACAAGATTTGCACATACTGGTCCTTGCAACGGCATCGTTGAATACAAGAGTGGTCGTCGCCGACGGGTGCTGATACCCCGTGTGTTACATATATCAAGAACTACACGTGGCGGTGAAAGCCAGTATGACTTAAAATAACAAAGATACTGTGGTATATATATATATATATATATATATATATATATATATATATATATATATATATATATATATATATATATATATATATAAGGAGTTTAAGTACTGAATCTGAGTTAATCATGCACATTTCTATGATCTCCTGTACAATGATACCTACGTATTTCTCTACATTTAGTGATTATTTAATTTAGGAACGGGATAACAAATTAATTTCCATTTTCAGTATCATGCAATATAAATTAAATGTCACGAAAGCTAATGTAATTATTACAACTGTAGCTTTAAACAGTAACCAGGGAATGAGGTCAACGTAAATAATGCTTGACAGGTTAGAGGTCTTTACTGCAAGGACTATTACTGTCTCCTTCGAATACCATATTCTATTCTATCATACCTTCTTATGTACACGTGTTCTACGTCTGGCACAGCGCGTGATTGGTGCTAATGAAAATGGTTTGTTGCACAAAGAGACTGTCTCTAATATTATAATTATAATCTTTGTTTCTCTTAGTTCCTTGCTATATTCTTATTGGATGCTCTTCTTTATACGAAAAAGTTCTTTATGCTGAACTATTTTCTCATTTATATAGCTTAAATTTAAGAAAAGAAAGCTGCATAACACAATAATATTATATAATATGTGTCGTATTCATTACTATATCATTCAAAATTTAGTACCTAAGACTGTTCGTGGTCTGTTCAGTGATCGTACTATCATTGTAAAGTTAATCCTTCAGGCATGTTATTGAATAATTATTGTTACTAGACTGTGTAAATAACTGAAAGCACTATCATCAGATGGAATATAGATCCTGATTCCCACCATCATGAAAAGCTCTTTAGATTTAGTGAGTTCTACGATATTTATATATAATGTTTCTTACTTATTTCTTCTCTTAACATTATTTTTAAAATTTAAATTGCTGAATAAACTAAATGCGTGGTATCTTCGTCGCACAAGTAGACAAAAGGTTGCTTTAGGAAGTGTTTCTTAGAGCTGATACACTTTGAAACATATGTCCAAGAAACAAGTGAAAATGATAGATTTTTGGAAACGATACTGCAGGCGAATACACAAATAGAAAGAAACATGCAAAGCTGTTTAATCATAAGGTGAACAAAATAAATCACAACTCTAATAAATCAACCAGCCCACACACATCTTTACGGCTTCGTAAAACATTGTGCGGTTTGGCGCACTGACAAAAAAACAAAGAAACTAAGAGAGACGCGTTTAAAAGTAGTTCCAGAGAATAGCTATGCTGATTCATGTTCTTAAAAATAAATGAGAAAAGGTCTCGACAGTTTACTTACTAAATAACAATGGTTTTGTTTACTAAGACCTCCAACCAACTGCTTTATAGTGTATAGTGTGATATAACTTTACAATACCACGGGGTATTTCCAGTACGTACAGCATGCCAATGAAATGTTATGACACACCAAAAGTAAGAATCTTTCATGATGGTCATATGCAGATCCAGGTACATGTACATGTATACATATTTAAACATGTTAGAGGTCATACAAATGTGTGTCGAATGCTCAGATATGCTCTTGATAAAATGATACGATTATGTACCAGTGTGATGTTTAATGTATCATTCCAGCTGGTCAATTTATTGGGGTTTAACATGAAGCAAAGGAATTATAATTTTTAATCGACAGTGGTATATATATATATATATATATATATATATATATATATATATATATATATATATATATATATATATATATATATATATATGTATATATATATATATATATGTATATATATATATGTATATATATATATGTATATATATATATATATATATATATATATATATATATATATGTATATATATGTATATATATATATATATATATATATATATCTATATATGTATATATGTATATATATATATATATATATATATATATATCTATATATGTATATATGTATATATATGTATATATATATGTATATATATATATATATGTATATATATATATATATATATATATATATATATATGTATATATATATATATATATATGTATATATATATATATATATGTATATATATATACATATATGTGTATATATATATATATATATATACATATATACATATATACATATATATACATATATGTATATATACATATATATACATATATATATGTATATATATATATATATATATATATATATATATACATATATACATGTATATATATATACATATATATATATACATATATATATGTATATATATATATATATTTATATATATATATATATATATATATATATATATATATATATATATATATATATATATATATATATATATATGCTGTTTACTTGGATTTGAGTATTAGGAGATTCTACCAAAATTTTCTTTACAGTTTCGGGCATATATCCATCAATGTGATGGGTATTTTTTTTTACGGTAAATGTTATTGCGGCGTAGATCAATTAGTGATATATATATATAAGGTTGTTTATGTCATAAGTATTCCTATTTAAACATCCGTCTAGTGGAATGAGTCTCAAAGTTGTTTAACATGAAGCAAAGGAATTATAATTTTTAATCGACAGTGGTATGGAAGTAAAAAAGGTTATATAGATGAGAGGATTTATTTATCTGAAGTGATTTTTGACGTTTAGACAAATACACGATTTTAGGATTATTGTGCAATTATTCAAAGACATTCTAGATATTATCATGGTGTCGATAAGAGTGTTACCGCATCGGCACATTCAAATAGATTGGTACATCAGAACATTCAAGACTTTAATTTATTCGGAACGCAATTAGAATTCATTCCGAGGACTCTAATTTGGACATGTGGTAGAACTTTTAGGATTATCTGGGATTTTATACACAATACTGTATGTTTCTCGTAAAATTTCATTTTGTTAATTTAGATAATTAAATTACTCTTTAATTTTTCTAAACATGTTTGTTTAATTCTTCTGTTAATGAATTTAAGACGACAGAGTAGAAACGAATGTCATGGTTACTTGAAAAAAAAACATGTATTAGTACTGACAGTCAATGCAGACGTGAAAAGGACATATTCAATAAAGTACAAACGAGGAAGATTCAGTTTGACTAGCAATACTTTCTTTGGAGTTCATCGGTTCTAAAACCATTATATTTTGACGTGTTTCCCCATATGATACAGCCAAAAAACACTTTTTGGCACTCTAATAGGTGCAGCACTAATATTCAATAGACGGCTGAGGCAGAAACGTTGACAATACTTTAAGAAAAGAATTCCTTTGGCGATCGATGTACAAAGATGAAATATATGTAATTTCAGCTGAGACAGAATCCAATGTACATAGGCACCATGAGGGCCACACATGTAATATGTTAGAGAAATTTGTGATGTGAACAAAGAAACTTGCATTTTATGAAAATGTCTTATTTCCGCGTGCCTTCTAGGATGTTTACTATTTACTTTACAGACATTCAATCTGATTAAATTCCGATCTACACTGCACTGGGTGAAGATATGACAGCGACCGCTAAAGGGTAATGCACTGGCGAATCTTTAAATTAGCCTATGGTAATACTGCTTTCAGAAATTTTAAAGTCAATCAAATCCATAGTCACACGCTAATGCACTTTAGTTATACTGCTCAGTATCCCAAACGCAAAGATAAAAGACATTGTCTGACTGGCTGAATAAATTAGCCATTATGATATAACACAGGTCACCAGAACATGGCTCTTAGCGGTCGCTGTCAGATCTTCACGTATGACAATGGATATCGGATTTTAATCAGATTGACATATATGATAAAAATTTAGAAAGTAAAACTGAGTTACTTTCAATGAATTGAGATTGACAAAGCTTACATTGTCATAAACTGGGGTCGACTTTTGTCTATACCAACCAATTTCTTAGTGTTTATTTCGTGATCTCATTATCACCAGTTCATTTTATTAGAAGGGTATTGAATCACACATAATCAGGTACATTTCATTTACGAAGGCACTTAGTTTGTTTATACTAGGCTCTGTAACATAAGCTTATCTAGTATTTGTGAAGTATATAACTATGTAAATAAGTGTACTGCAACATTACTATCGTTTGGTAGTAACAAAGAGGCGCAATGTATGATATTTACCAGCAGACATATCACACGTACTGTCTCTGTTTTGTGTAAGTCTACAATATCGTAGTTATATATAACAATAGCTCAGGTAGCAAAAGACATGCATTTCTAAGGACATTTCGTCAAATGGACACAACCACTGTCCCATTTCGGCTGAAGGACTATAATAAATATATGTGATTCCTTTCTTGTTTGGAGATGGTTATAATATTTGCTCATGTCCCAACGAGATAGTAATCGCTTTGTACTTCCTTTCTTCTTTATGTAGATGTTAATGGATTAAAAGAAAAAACAATTTATGATATTTATAGCTTCTACCGCTGGGCAAGTATTTTACATTTTCGTATCCGTTTTAACATATACATCATTCATGTAAAACATGCATAGCTTTGATGTGGTCAATAAACAAGCGATTAATACAAATTATTGAATGAAATGGAAATTAATAAATCAACATATACCGATTGTGTTTCTCCTCCTCTAGAGACAGACAGAGTGAAACGTTAACTGTCAATGATCTATCGGAACATGGATCATTGGCAACGAATGTCATATGCATACACATCAGCAAGAACGAGTCGCAATATTACTGTGGGTAAATCGATTTTCATTATCACTGATGGATCTTAAGATACTGTCGGAAGAGAGGCAAGTATTGACTGATCTATATCAATCACATGTCATAAATTATTGTCTAAATGTAAAGAAATGTTTGCACCATAGAGGTCTGATGTGAATGTATCTAAAAGTTTGGTTAACGTATCCAGGCTAATCCCCGTTTACATTTTGGTTGATTTTATGATGTACTGATATATCCTAAAATCAGTTTTTCAGTACTGAATTTCAAGTGTCAAAGACAATTTTGAATGTGACAAAGCGACTCTATCAGGCAAGATGGGCCTTATAAAAATTGTAATAACACTATTATTTAGCAACTTTGTTTTTCATTACTCATTAGTAATGCGGGTTGTAAGGTAACTATCTCTGTAGCAGACGATAAACACGTGAATGAGGCAGGACGTACATTTGAAAAGAGGAGAGTAACTATTATTTGCATAGTCCCGTTTATTCATTTGCTTCAAACATTCCCCTCCTTTCATTATTCCTTATTTCATTTCCACGTCTTCTTGATTCATCCTTTACTTCACCCTTCCTTCTTGTTTCTACCACGGTTCTGCCTCCTGCGTGCACATGGAAAACAGCTGAAATAATAGAACAATTGTCATAATTTCTGACATTCCGACCCTATCTTTCAAGAATCCAGCAATATCTCACAGACAATTTATCAGATTAAGGGGTGACCCATACTAGTTAAAAATACTAGTTTTGCACTGTTCGTTGTCAGTTTATTGCTGGATATAATGCAATTGAAAAGACTGTTATTTGCCATATGATTTGCATCCTTTTATATATATATATATATATATATATATATATATATATATATATATATATATATATATATATATATACAGTCAGACAGACAGACAGACAGAGCCACAGACAGATACAAAGAGAGAATGAGAGAAAGGACAACGTTGACCTGACGCCGATAGTGATTTTGTGAGAACCGGAAGCAATCAGATTATGATGACATGACAAAAATTTGAGTTCGATCAATCTCTTGCTTACATGATGATATTTGTTCTGTCGATATAACAGAACGTCTAATTGCATTTCGAAAAATAAATATTTTTTTCTATTAGAAAGTGTATCATTCAAAAGTCATATTCAATTTCATTTTGTTTAGGTAGTTGATTAAATTGTTATATTGTACATACGGCTGCTTTTCTTGTTTTATTCAACAGCTTTACTCAGATTTATGTTATTCCGTTCCTTAATGATATATTCTATGTTATTAATTGCTCCATCTTGGCAATAGCACCACGGTGGATCATCTCCAAAGAACAACATAAACACGCACCCACCAAGGTGGGTTGCCCGTTCGATGATTTGAACAGTTTATTCGAGTGGACAGTCTGAGTAAATATTGGATAGAACGTACGCAAAAAGTGTTAATTTCTGTATTGTTAAAGAAAGATCGATTTGAAGTGACTTGAATTACTTCCTATCCATTTGATACCTTTGATATGTTCAACGTATACAATTTTCTTGCCATTTATTTTCATGTTGTGATGATAAAATTGTTAGGGATTGACACTTGCCTTTGCTGCAATTTTGTACTTTGAGAAGGATGAGTGAAGTTCAGGGATGGGATAATTACCTTTTAATTTTCTTGAAAGACGCGTTAATTAGGTATGCCTGTATTGGATTTACGCCTTCGCTGGTGTGTAAGCTTTAAGCAGAATAATGGGGATAAATTTGGGCTTTTACTGCCTGTTATTGATTCTTTGTGCAAGGGATAGAGTAGTTAAGTGAGTCAATAGGTAGGGCTATGTAAATACATATCGGGCTTAAAGAGAATGGCAGTAAGTACAGCGTCGTTGGAGAACTTAGCTGTTATGACACCATACAAGTAGACCGAGGTGGAGATTGGCAGATATTTAGTCAGATGATTAAAGGCGATCGGTATGAACGAGTTTGGTGACTTAAGGGGCAGATTTAGCTTAACAGAAAAGATGTATGCAGTTTTTAATGATCAATACGTTGCAAATGTCAAATTATGGTTTGCAACACTTTTTTTCTGCCTTTTTCAAATGATTCCTCAGCTCTTTCATGTAAGAGAAACATCGTTGCTATATTTTCATTCACACTCGTAAACGTAAAATATGATTTTTATGACTATTTTTTTATGACTAGTTTTTTATGACTAGTTTTTTTATGACTAGTTTTTTTATGACTAGTACTTACGTTTGGAATATGTCAGCATACATTCCAAACTGAAACACAATAATACATGTCAACAAGGAATGAAACTGAACCTTAAATGTATTAAATTACGCCTTTTGATTACAAATCTAAAGATAATTAGTATACTTGGAAATGACGAAGAGTATATTTCCGTGTGTAATCTTTATAATGCTATTAAATGTAGGATGAATAAAGTAATTTGGTCGTCTTTTTGTATGTCTAAAGAAAACTGTCAAAAGTGTTCCGATTATCCTGCAGTGAAGTAGAGTAGTGGCTTTAATAAGAATGTTTTGAATGTATATTAACTTGATAAACTAATAACAGTAACTAATGGCTAGAGATAAGGACGATACTAAAAATGGGGAGATTTGGTTCAATTATATCCCAAAAAATTCACCTGTTATGCCAGTTTAGTTTGCTTTACAACTCAAATAAATGTTCTCCTAAAATCTTTGCCTTTATCGATTAATCATACTTTTAGCAGAGATACTACTCTTATATACTTTAATCTGAACATTTATCTGTCGCTCCAAAATGTCTAACTAACATTTTGGAAAGTAAAACTTCATCATCTTTATTCAAACAACAATGACACCAGAACTATTATCCTACTAAAATAATGGATTCTTTATATGCTGCTAATCGAGATTAGTAAACAGACAAGACAGGACAAACAATAATCTGCTTTACTCTAATTCTTATCCGCTTCACCTATTTCCAAAAATCATCTTCAAAGTGATAAACAACTGGAGGGGTGTGTATTTTAACTTATTTGTGAATATACCTAAATTAAAGTTCGCTGTCTTCGACTGGTGCAAAAGTAAATCGTAAAATATGATGGAAAGAACTGTCTTCAAAGAGCTCACAGTCAACTAAATGGAAATTGTCCCCATGATCGTTTCCATTTCTGACGTTGTGATGACTATTACAATGCGTATTAAAATAGACTGTATATTGTTTACTTAAATCAAACGTACTTGTCATATATTTCCTTTGAAGGAGGGGTGCTTTTTCAGTATGCATGTTGAAATCCAAGGTTATTTCTTTGCATTTGCTTTGATCTTAGACAAGAACACTATTTCTAAAAGATTTTTTCCTTCGATCTTAGACACGAAAACTGGAATGTATCAAAGTTTCGGAGTCTGTGGACGTTAAGATAATAGCTATAATAGCTGCTATTTGCTGGTAGTTTTGACAAGTCAATACGCTAAGCGTTTCCTTTCAAGTATCGGTCCATTTTCTTTACGTCCGTTTCTACGAAAAGCAAACAACACTTTGATCCTAAAGAACAAAACTGAAATGTTTCAAATTTAGGAGTCGATGGACATTAAGATAATGGTTTTAATAGTTGGCATTTGGTCGCCAAGTCCTCAAGTCAATAAGCTAAACGTTTCCTTTACACGGCACACAGGCAGCATAATTACAAGTCGGTTTCCCTTTAGTGTCAGCACTTCCTTTTCAATAGAATAGAACATCGCAACACAAATATGTGCTTATGCATGGTCAGTTGTAAGACATTTATTGTACTCAGTACTACTGGGACTTCAACTTGATACAATTTAATATTGTAAACAAAGAACTATTTTGTTGTGTTTGTTTTAGCTTTGGTCATATTTTCGTAACACCTTTTGGTATTTTATGTTATTTGGATGTGTATTCTTTATGTTTGATTGTCAATCTTCTGTTGAATGAAATATTAATAAAAAATTTATTCAAGCACAACGAATCGAAGTTGGATATATGAATCGAAATTATATATATATATATATAATTATATATATGTATATATATGTGTGTGTGTGTGTGTGTGTGTGTGTCTGAAAAACTGAAGCAAATGGCAAAGATTATAATTTGTTATTTAGAGTGAACGAATCTCGTAATTAAGTGTTTCATTATTATTCGATTATATGATGGAAATTAATCAATTCATTTGGTTAATGTTTTCAATGGATTAATCGATTCCTCAGTTAACATGATCATAAATTGCACAACTAAGACTTGAAAGAAGCAAAATATAGTGACCCATTATTATTTTACAGATTTAATATCTTTTGGATGGAGCTACGCTCCCTCTTACGTGCACGTTTGACAACTCATAACGGACGACGCAAGTCGTTGGGTATTCTACAACTCCTGTTAGTCCCATGTGGTCTATTACTCGCAGGCACCAGACGCATTTGAACTGAAAGCGGAAAAGACATTCCCTGTCTGTCCAAAATAAAATGGACGTTGTTTTTCCCGAGCACTATATTTGTGTCCAATCAAGACATTAAGTTCAGTGCTGAGTTTCTTCATATAATTTCTGTAGCGGCAGTGTTATAAAATAAAGTAATTTCAAAGTAACGCATTATTGTATGAGTCACGTTGTATGTAAGCTCCGATGGAATGGAAGAGTAGACCTGTGACTTGATTAAAATGTGCATCTGGCACGAATGTAACAAACCATATTTGACTAAAAAATACTTGATCTATCGATATGTTAATTACCTATGGTACTATGCATACCGTATGTAAGATGCAACCTGCACGCATCCAGTAAAATTTAAATATTCAAACTATATCTTGCCAATATTTAAAATGATTGATTTAACACGGTTTAGGCTGTAATAGTGTGCCCAGAAAACATCAATGTATGCTAGGTTTACATTCACGGTTGTGGTAGTTGTGTATTCGAGAAAAAATAATGTATACCCGCAAACATGTACAAAGTATATTCTGAAAGTGCAACGATACAAACTGGTCTAAAATAACCATCTTCATGATTTACGTAAAACTGCTGGAAATCAGCCCATCAACTACGAAAAAATGAATCACTAGACGTGGCAGTGGTAGTTTGAAAAGAAATTCGACATTACAAGGATTAGTAAAAAAAAAAAAGAAAGACATTAAAAATAATGATTTGTACGAGTGGAGGACTTTCGACTTCCGACGACATTGTTCCAGATGAGGTAGGATATCAAACAGTTCTATGCAGGTTTTATTTATCCACAAAACTGATTTTTTCCAGGTCAATCATATATGGAAGAAACTCATCGTCGACATAAAGCTGGTTCTTTTTTTATCCCAGTAATCACAATTGGCTTGTTCTGAAAGCTTGTTCAATGTACATTAACCATTCCATAATGGCAGCCAAAGAATAAAATGTTCGATAATCATATTGAAATCAAAGCCAGTTTTTCTTCTGTTCCATCCTGAATATATCTTCTTATATGTTCGATTCGCTGCAACGAATGAAAAAGACAAAAACTAAAAGGGCTCGCTTTAAAGTACACACCGACGATGAGTCAAATGTTAATGGAGTGACATCGAATCTGATCAAATCTTTGATCAATAACAAGTGCAGAACATGATTTCATGCGAATAAACTGAATAAGTTATTTCTGTTCCATAAACGTTCTATCTTTTCTGACTAGGGTTAAATTCCACTGAGTAATTTGTACATATTCGGTTTTGGTCGTTGACAAGTAACTAGAAAGTCAAAACGTTTTTCAGCTCTGCCGTTCATAACTGTCCATATCATGACTTCAAAGGCATCTTTATAATTTCCATACTGTAATGCAATGTCTACACAGATAGGTAAACTTCATTTTCATTGAAAGGCGTCCACAAACGCAGGATGTCTACACGTGGTCGTTCCTTGCCGTTGGTTACGAATGTCATTTGCAATCCAATCCTCTTTTGTATCTTAGGTACTGACCAGTGTCCACTCCGCTTATTTACACCTTATGTGTTTAGTTTCCTTTCTAATGCTTCTCACGAGAACCATGACATTTCTCCTTTTAATGTTACTCTGTCTTCTTTCTAATACTGTTCTAGCATCTTCTTTAGGAATTAATTATGTGCCCCAACTATATTTCTTCAACTGCAAAACAGGTACAGCTAGATATAATATGAGAAAAGCCATTGCTACCTGATGTCTATGAAAATCATGTTAAACACGGAATGCCTATCAACTTGTCTTATAGTGATTATTTTGCATTCACTTCACAATACTGTTCGCTTTTCTCACCTTTTCATGTATTACTTTCATAATGTAATTATTTGTTACTTTTTCAAAAACTTGTTTGTTTTGCTTCGATCTGTTGCTTAGTTATGACCAATAGAGACGTGACAAAATGCATACAAGGTGTTCACGCCTTTCATGAATGTGAACATATACTGGTCTTAATGACCATTTACAGAGTCTAAGTTTACATAATAACCCCGTCTTAATGACTATTTACAGAGTCTAAGTTTACATAATAACCCCGTCTTAATGACCATTTACAGAGTCTAAGTTTACATAATAACCCCGTCTTAATGACCATTTACAGAGTCTAAGTTTACATAATAACCCCGTCTTAATGACCATTTACAGAGTCTAAGTTTACATAATAACCTCGTCTTAATGATCATTTACAGAGTCTAAGTTTACATAATAACCTCGTCTTAATGATCATTTACAGAGTCTAAGTTTACATAATAACCTCGTCTTAATGACCATTTACAGAGTCTAAGTTTACATAATAACCCCGTCTTAATGACCATTTACAGAGTCTAAGTTTACATAATAACCTCGTCTTAATGACCATTTACAGAGTCTAAGTTTACATAATAACCCCGTTTAGCGAAGTAAGATATTGCATTAAGAATCCTGATGATTCAAATGATTATGTTATCTGAATATACAATGACTATTTATATTTAGTTATTGTGTGTTCGCTGATTGATTGAATTGGTTTTTCCTTCGTCCACTGCGATTGTCTTAACTATTGTCATGTGTCTTAACGAATTGTTTTCGTGTTTTTTTTTACTGCTTGACATTAATCGTGAAAGAAGATAAACGTTGACAAATCGCTGACAATATATATCCTTACGACCACTTCTCTTACATCACGCTATATATATATATATATATATATATATATATATATATATATATATATATATATATATATATATATATATATATATATATATATATATGTATAGTTACGAGTCTATATTGTTTAAAAAAAAAGAAACAGAAAAGGATGCTAATAACCAGATTTCATATAATTCAACATCGATGAAGCATTCTGAGTGAATCGCAGTTTCAATCCCGATGAAATTAAAGCCAGCGCTATACTGATGTGTCAACAGTATATTTTTGAATCAATTAAAATATTATTCCAGCTTTTGAATTCCGTATGAATTCCGGTAATTGTCTTTGTTCAATATTTATCTGAGCACTTTTGTATTTCCAGGGAGAAAATATCAATAGAATTCAATACTTTGAAGAAAAATAAGATTCAGTCCAAGCTGGTCACAACAAAATACAACTTAACCTGTCAAATGTTTTAAGCCCAACTGTCAATCCTTTATCATAACATCAGTTCTTAGACTAACTAAAACGCAAAACAGATTCTTGGATGGGGGTCAAGAGTTCATTTCTATGGAAAAATAGAAGTTTGTTACAGTATAAATATCATGTAGTCCAGGTATGATCATGACGCGACTTTATGATTCTTACTCTGAGACAAATAAAGAATTTTTTAAAATAAACTTTGTTTATCAAAAATGTCACAGATGTTAGAACAATGTAAGATATAAAGTTTATATTATGTATGTATACATGTATGTATGTATGTATGTATGTATGTATGTATGTGTGTGTGTGTGTGTGTGTGTGTGTGTGTGTGTGTGTGTGTGTGTGTGTATGTGTGTGTTCCTTTTTATTATGTACATGTGATAGGGGTATCGCAGGCACTTAAAAGATATTTTTAAAATGTTAGAGTCCAGTAACGTTAGAACAGAGGATATAAAATGTTATCTTTTGCTGACATTACCATTGTCATCTCGATTAGCAAAGCATTTCCTCTATAAGATGTAATGGCTGTGCTAATGGAAAACTCGTGTTTTTATGCCTTCAATCTTCCTGCTGGACAGAGAGAAAAAGTAATAAAAGGTGTCCGTATCCTTGGCTTATATTTGAAGATCATCTGGAAAGTGCTCTCATCCAGCTCTGAGATGTAAAATAGCCCCAATGCTCTCTCCAGTATGTCGTGAGAAAAGACTAATGGAAACGACCATTTTTACTCTGAAATGTGACCCATGATGATCTTCAAGGATGTTGTAAAGTAGTACGAAAGTGCTGATAAACTCTATATATGTACATAAAGCTTCTGTATTCGTTCTGTCATATTCTACCAACCAGCACGTACACACAAGACCAATGTTGTGCTTCCTTGTTGTTTAATCTCAGATTCAGTTAACACGTTTTGATACGTTGTGTCTCCTTTGCGGTATTTATAAGAATGTATGAGTCAACATTGTTTGAAACGTAGGTGTCAAATTAAATTAAACATGCAAAGTCAGGAAATTGAAAGAAACATATAAGTTGGATTAACCTGCTGCTAAAGTGTATACAGTAATAAATCAACATGGTATTGTTATTAAAGAATTAGGTTGATCAACAACGAGTAAAATTTTGTATTAAATAATGTTTTGATACTTATGCAAAAAATGTTCTGTTTGCTAAAAAAAAATTATTAATTAAAAATATAAAAGTGGAAATATAACAAAAGATTTTTCTCCGACATATCACCTATACCTGCCTTTTTTATCTGTAGAACGACGATCCCGAAGCAGCCCCAACCTTGGCATCACTTATCTAGTCTGTAGAAATGAACTTTATAATAAAACGTTTTTCTTTTCAAGTTTGATTCGTACATGAATATTCACATTTAAATAGAATCTCACCCTTAAAATGAACGTACTGAAAATTTAACTTAAAAGTAAATTCGATATAAACTGATTCTTTAAAAAAAACATCTTCAACAACGCGTATATCACAGCAGAAGAAACTATCAGATACATTGGCCTTTGTCATGGCAGTATGGTGACACTCTTTAAAACAGTCATGCTATCAGATACATTGGCCTTTGTCATGGCAGTATGGTGACACTCTTTAAAACAGTCATGCTATCAGATACATTGGCCTTTGTCATGGCAGTATGGTGACACTCTTTAAAACAGTCATGCTATCAGATACATTGGCCTTTGTCATGGCAGTATGGTGACACTCTTTAAAACAGTCATGCTATCAGATACATTGGCCTTTGTCATGGCAGTATGGTGACACTCTTTAAAACAGTCATGTTAAAGTTTATAACGCATGTCAAAGCAAGGTTTTCATATCTTAAAAGAAAAAACTGATAATGTTTGCAATTGCATGATGTCACATCTTGAACATGTCCATTGAAAAAGGAAGCCTTTTGCCCCTATATTTAGCCAGGGGAAAACAATCGTTTGATTTATTCAATGTACTGCTTGCATATATATCCGTTCCAACGTGGAAGATATAAACGTCGTCTTCGTAGCCAAGACACATATATTTTAATGCATTCGTCACAAGTAAATTATATTCCAATATTTATATAAGTAACATATTCTTCAACAAGACTCACCATAATTGGCGTGGATTGGTAAAAATTCATTCTAAAATAAAATCTAATATTTCTAATGGAAAATATTAGCAGGAACTAATGTTTGATTACAAAATCAATAACCTATTTTCTCGGCTGTAAAAGTTACTGCATGAATTTTCCACTACATATCAAGGGATGAAAGCTCATGTTATGTGTGATTTGTCACTGGAAATATTGCAATTTGCATTCTTTCTTCATCTTTATCTCGCATATATTTCATGCACCGACATATCAGAGTGTCACTAAAAGAAGTGTATGTTTATATATATGATCAAACGTTCTTTCTTTACAAGTCCAGAGTAACCTAACCAGATTCATAGCTATGACTTCTGCCCAACCACCCCACCGGAAACTGCATCTTGGCAACCCTTCCCTTCTCACTCCCCGATGTAGCGTTGGAAGACTGGGGAGTTGCCACGTCACTGAGGCTAGCCGAACTAGAATTCAGTGAGCGTAAAACTCGTATTTAATGTTTTTTTCTGTTTTGAATCCCATCACTGAAGTTTAAACCTTATTAAATGTTCCTTAGGGCAAGGACTGACCAAGGGGTGAGTAACAGATGGGCGTGTTGATTTGTCTTATCGCGCTCTGTAATCATGGAACATATAATATGAATGAGATCTTAATAGTTTCCATGGTAATTCACCTTTAGAGTAATGATAACCACATTTTCATTAAGTGTATATATGGGTAGAGGGGGGATCTTGCACTCGATTTCAAGTTATTGCATCGTTCACACATTGCCCTTTAGGATTATGTAATATTTGTTAAGGCATGATCCATGGGTTACGTTAATGGCAATTAAGTGTCAGTCGCAATTTCAAGTCCATTCTCTTAAAACTAGTAACATACAAGAGTTAAAGACAAGAAGCTTTGTAGAATTTAAAACATATTTTAACTACCCTGGAATATAAAGTGAAAATTAGAAATATAACAAATTACGATATTAATAATTAAATCTTACATAAACAAAAATCTCCTTAAAATAACATTTATTGAATTTCAAGAAATAAATCCCAAAACGGAAGTAGATGACGTATATGTGGCAGATCTTAAAGTGTTGATGTGTCAACAGTATTTTGTGTAATCACAGTAATATAAGTCCAGGTGTCAAGATACTATAAATGCCAGTGAATGTCTCCATCCAAAAATTTAGTAGAGCACTTTTGTCGTTACAGAGAAAATAATCTATTCAATAATTTGAAGAATATACAATTCAACCTAAGTGGTCACGACATATTTACAACTTGAAAGTGCTAGATGTTAAATGATGAATGACCAAATACTCACAATTACAAGATGATATAATTCTCTGCTTTACTTCAGGTCACAATTAGTATTGTATAAAACGAAAAGCCTAATTTAAAATAACCTTCGAGAACGATCCTGCTGTGTATAAAATCAAAACCATTACCTGTTAAATTCACTTAGAAAAGTCCCATATCTTAACCCCAAAAACATATTTGCTTATATTACAAAAGATCTTGACATTAAGCCCATACACTAGGAGATAAATGTCGCTAGGTATTAGTTGTTTACAATGAATAAAAGAAAAAAGTCAATCCGGTGAAGCAGAAATGAACTCAATTTAAGACTCAAGGTCAAGTCCAGCATATAATGTTACATTACAATAGCACATAATTAAATATAAATAAAACAATTAAATTAAATATACATGACATTTATATCGGTAATTTACAAATGGTGATCATAAGACCCAAGGAAAGTTACTTTAGGTAGAAAAGACTCTGAAACATGCTCGTTGGGTCTCAGTCTGATATTCAGATTCACAATTGTTTATATTTACTATTTCATTGTACATTTAATAATTCTTTTCAATCTAATATACCTTTCTACTTGATTAGTAGCATTGCATTTATGCATTGGTCAGCACTCATCTCTTTCACAGAATCTGACCCTAAACGTGGCCGTTTAAACAAAATACCGATCCTATTCGAAATTATAATAATGAAACATTAGTGTACACAGTGTAATACGTTTTCCTGTAAACTTAGCCTTGAAAATAGATTTGACAATTTAGAAACGGCAGTTAATTACTAAGAAAAGTCAGACATTGACACTGATTTGATTTATGTAGACTGCTTTTTTTTTACATATACAATTATTGGTGCACTAGGTAATTGATGTGTATCTTTATTCTCAACATCATATAACCTATTCCATGTTTCCCAACTGTAATATATGTCATTTCACACAAAAAAAAACAACGGCATTTTCAAGACATAAATCAATGCCTAGTCAGCCTGTCAGTCTTCTAAAGACGTTGTATCATTGAGACTAAGGAGTAGAGATTTGCTAAGTGTATACCCTATCACTATCCAATAAAACGTTTACTTTCTCTCTTCTACTAGAATCAAGGTGTCTTGCTGTTGGCTTATGTTCCGGAAAATGGGAATTGCTTCTAATGAAAAAGGCACGTTTAGGTGCGAATCTCTCTCTCTCTCTCTCTCTCTCTCTCTCTCTCTCTCTCTCTCTCTCTCTCTCTCTCTCTCTCTCTATATATATATATATATATATATATATATATATATATATATATATATATATATATATATATATATATACATATTCGTTGATCATGTTGTGTGGGTAGGACTTAACAGCACATAATCAGAGTTCTTAGTACAGAGTGATGAACAAGGTTATTAGGTTAGTATCCTAAAAAGAACACATACACAATTTCTAAATTCCGTTCTTTGCATCAATGTACAGTATGCTTCTCAATTAATGTCATCATAAAACTGATTGTTGCGTCATGCTTTTTGGTATGGTCCACAAATGAACATACTAAAAGTATAAAAAAGATATAGGTGATTGATTTTGGATTTTTAACGTTTTGTGGGCGTACATGTTTGCATAGAATGTATATTTTTAAAAACAGTATCCGACCAGTGTTTAATCTCGTCATCATACCCTGTTTTCTCCTGCAAAAATTTGAATGTATGAATAATGTATTCTGTCTAGCAATATTGATTTCTGTGCCATCTATTTTGAGTATAGAACTAAGTTAAAAAGTAACCGGGATGGGATGGGCGAGTGGTATATATAGTACAGTCTCGGTCAGTTACGGACAGAGAGGCTATGAGTAGCAGACATATACATATCCTATTTCACATGTTTTCTACCAACGTTTTGCATCAGCATGGATATAATTTCCCCCGCAAATGATATTTGTTTTGTGTTATGTCCTATCATACGAACCGAACCACATGGAAGACCCTTGAAGTCGATAGTACTTACTTTTGGTAGATGTCACACTGATCTGAGCTTTCCAGACTACATTGGACACCTCAAGGATGACAAATCTTGAAGCAAATCAGCCAAGTGTGCATGAAGTGTTGATGAAAGAACATCCATCGTGCTCTACATCGTAGGGAAGATTCTAAAGTGATCTTTCCACTGATCTCACAAATGAGCAGATGTTGATGCGTAACATTACGACCATTGGATGACCGACCAGATGTTAGAAGTATGCCAGAACTTCAGAAGCTTGTCTAGGTCAATTAAATGACAATTGAAAAGAAATCGACCACTGTGCTATGTAATCATAAGCCGGTTGAGTCTTCTAAATGAGGGATCAAATCAAGAAATAGATGATGGAAACAAGAGAGAGAGAGAGAGAGAGAGAGAGACAGAGAGACAGACAGACAGACAGACAGAGACAGAGAGAGAGACACAGAGAGAGACAGATACAGAGAGAGATAGAGCTTGAGACAGAGACAGAGGCAGATATTGACAATACAATAAAAACTAGTACAGCTCTTGAAGGCTAGAAACCCATTCAGTTGTGAAGATCTGTCTTTTCGCAGTATAGTCTCAGGTTTGCTGGCACGGAATTGGTCAAAGTTCTGCACTGCAGCAGACCATAGGCAGAATTTATTAAAGTATTCGAATGATATGTACATCTACATATATTCATTCAAGACAAGTAAATAGGCAATCATTTTAGGTAGGAAGATTGCAAGTTCAAGTTCATCGCTAAAGCATCTACACTTGACCTCTAAACGTTCTTTAAGAGATTGACATTAATTGGCCGAAACAAAAACACATACATGGAATAACTATTTAAGTATGAACTTTGTAGCTGCTATGTCGCCGTGTCGGATGCATCAAATATGTTGAGGCGGGCAAACAATGCAGTACTTGCTGATGCGTAGTGGTAAGAAGAACACGACTGACAAAAACATCTTTCAGTTATCTTAAATCAAATGAAGTTTTAATATTAAAAGTAGCTTGGAATTAATGCACCAGTGACTACTGGCGGAGATTTATGTTCCTGACTGATATGTATATACGTACAAAGATAGATATTAATGCAAATTTTCAATACTTCCACAACATATTGTTTCCTATACTTTTTGCCTGACGTTTTATACACCTTGTAGAAATCCACTGCACAGTAGTAAACTGTATTGATATTGTTGTATATTGACCCAAACGTTGAGACACTGTTCCCAGACTAATTTGGAAACTGGCTGTTTAACGTTTTCATTTAATGTTAATAAAGTATAAATATGATAAAAAGGCATGTACTGACTTCTGTAGCCTGCTGTCCAGTTTGTCTTACATTAATTTGAAAAAATGGAAAACTTACTTCATAAAACCAAACTTTTGAGAATTTCTACATGTAAGCCTTTCGTCATTTCAGTAACGATAGAAGAATGTTAGAATAGAAATGGGTGTGGAAATCACACTGAACGTTAGAACTAATTAGTCCATATATTGCTGTGTACTAGAATAATAATTAATAACAATAAATACGTAATAAATATGTGTATATCATCCAAGGTCAAAGAATTACGAATATGTATTCCATCTTTCAAACCTGGGGTTATGAGAGGATATGACTCTCGTTTATGTTTTCTGGTCCTATTTTTAATTTTAGTTTTAGGACAAAAAATCGTTTTCAAACCATCATATTTGCATGGTTACGTAACAAATGTTTAGAGTTTTCTTTTCGTTTACATTTGAAAATGATATTATTTAATATTTGTAAATATCAATGGGTTAATTGATGACAACATTATGATTCTCTGTGGTATTGATTTATATATGCCATTTGTATTATTAAACGACTGGACTAAGCAAAGAAATTCAGTCTGAAAATTACCTGTCGTATTTGCTTGGAAATTCAATAGTAGGGCCATACTATGGCGCTTTAATTTGAATTAAGTTGTATTCCCGACGATGAGTCCGTGAATAATTGAGTGCATTTGACCCTTTTACGTTGTGTTTGAACAAGAGAAAGATTACGTGCTAAAACCTCTAAACAGAACTGTAAAATTCATATTTAGAGCAAACTAAATCCACACAGAGCGGATACATATCGACATCGGTGTACATAATGATCCTTTGAAGGCAATTTCATATACAAAGTTTTCTGCTTTTTGTGTTCGATTGTATATTTTTGTATTAACATGAAGCACTTTCATTGCTGGGATTGTCATTCAAATAAGGACTATGAAATGATTAGGATTACATATAAGTGTACTGATATTTAAGACAAATGCTAGACATAGATTTCTATTACAAAAATTAGACTTCTTTTCAGGAAAATGAACATAATTAATGTGTTATTGTTACTAAGGGCTATGCATGGACTGCTATGCTTAACATATATTGCCCAGAATGCTGTTTTTAAAGGATGCAGAATATCCTACTGGTTACAAAAATCTATCAATACACTGCTTTTCAAATAAGAGTTTATTCAACACAATATATTTACGATGCATAAGAGGAAGTACTAAATAAAGAGGTCAGATTCGTGATAATTGAGACCAATAAAAGACCAGAATTGTTTCAGTGTGCCAAAGACACATTGACCATTTTGGTCAGGCTTGCAATCTTGTGTTTAACGTTATAAAAACAATTAAACAGAAATATCACTGACTGAGATAGAATCTGCTTATTGGTAAGACTGTGAGCATAAATGCCTTTGTAATTGGTTCATTTGGTATCTTCTGTCTCTTTGGTTGTAGATTGTGTAAACAAAACAGTATTCGGCACATCAAACGATAAAGGTCTAGGTAGCACAGTTACACATACTGGACCATTCTCAATCCAAACGTATGAACAACTTAAATGCGAGTTTTCAGCAACAAACCTATTTTGAAATTCAGCCTTATAATCACCATGATAACAGACCACCAACGGTCAGAAGGTATTTAATAACAATAGATTAAAAAGAACGTTTTTTGTACAACCGTATTATTTTATAATTATTACTACATCCTATGTTCCTTGCTCATGGAAAGAATTTGTAGAAAAAATATAACTCCATTTTAAATTAAATTAAAATTAAATTGATTAATTAATTAAATTAAAAACATACCAAAATGATTTGTAGTCTTGATGGAACGGATGAGAGCAAAATATAAAAATATAGTTTCAGGAAAGTCTCAAGTTTGTGGTATTTCATAGCAATTCTTCTAACTTGAGTTTATATGTTTTCAATGTTTTGTATGTTTGTGAATTTGTATCTTATTGAAAACCTTTCTCGAATGTTTTTCCAAGGATGAAATGTTGTATTTAGATTTTATTATAAGCATGAAACTACAATCACGAAATAAAATTGCCCTTATTCAAAGGCATGCGATGATCTAAGTGAATAAAAACCAACTGGATTGGTGTCCATGCTAACCAGCTAAACAGAACGAGATTATATTTGGCAAATGTGATGTTTCTTTGTGTACGAAAACCCTTACGTATACAGGCTCAACGCAACTTAATTCTTGCGTAACTGATGTTGCAAATTATTTAAATAATTATATCAGCCCCGTAACGTAGAAAGATATTAGACCAATGTAAACGGTGTTCAAAACGTCATGCTGCTACGTTGACACACAGTGGCAACATCTTTCATGCTACGTTCCTTTCGTAACTTGAATTGGCTTCTCTCTTGACGACAGCTATGTATATGTCTGTCTCAGAGAGTCTGACATGCTATTTATACTGCTTTATATTTATTGGAAAATGATGTAATCATTTCACTGAATATATTAAAATATGCAATCTCTCTGCTTTTGATGTAATGTCACGTAATAGTATGCATATCAGGGTCTAGTATATACATGTTGCAATCTGGTTATTGTTCCTTACTTACAACGTGATAATTACTCGTTAACTCTTTTATTATTTTTGTTATGCATTCACATCTTTTTAACTTTCGTGCATGACTGTATCTTTTTTGTATATTACAATTCTGGCAAGTAGATTGAACAAAATCTGTAACAAGATGTTGTCAAATTTTTAATATTAAATAATTTTAAAAGTTTGGAGTTTTTTATGGTTAGCTAGTAAAACTCGTGTATTTGGGAACGTGAATATTGATTGAGACATATTGTACTTAGTGGTAAGAGGCATATGGCAACATGTAGTTTTAACAGACTCTTCTTCTAGCACTCTGTGAATGATAAAATAGTTTTAATATCAGACGGGATAGAAGATATTAATATTTCAATTTTTCATCTGCCTATTTGTTCCTCTTGCAGTTTTTCTGCTTTAATCTCGTCCAATATATTAATTAGTAACTTAAGTTCCCTAAAAGTGCATATTATATTCTACTTAATTAAATGCACCCCTTTCCCCAGTTAAGCACCAGCTTTGACTGAAGCATATCCGATAAAGAAATTATATTAAGAAAGCACATCTTTTAAAATAAAATGTTGTACACACGAATATCTTCAATGGACTAACCATTATGTTTGGTTTATTTTACTTATTAAAGTTTAATAAATTAAAAGATTTGTTCTTTTGTATATCTTAGGGAAGTAATTCAAAATAATAGAGTGTTGTTTTGATTTATAAGAAAGATGAATATATTGTTATCATTATGTTGCTTTTAAAAACAATACCTAGAGATAGAAGAGCATATTTACTGGAAAAAAACTCCTAGGCGCCCTCAGTTCCCTCGCCGAAGTTAAATGGTTGGTCCCTTAGAACGCAGAGCGAATAAAATATTACCTTACAAGTTCTATACCAGCTTTTCATTTGCAGTTAAGTTAATACTCATGCATATTTTGCAAGAAATGACAGCAGAACCGCACATTTTTTCTTTATTTCCAGATTTTGACTGATCTTTATTTGTTGTGTTGTGTTTTTGTTGCCTTTAATAGACCATATTAGCAACTAGTATATATTGAGGATACGTATTTATAAGCTTCGACGTCAGCAAGATACATCAGGAGTAATAAATATGGTCGCCACCATACAATGTATTGTCACACGTCGAGTTCGTTTATTCGCAGAATTCAATAAATAAAAGGTATTTTAAAATTATTTCTATTTTCGTTTATTTTTGAAAGCAATGCCGACATAATCTAACGTCTTGTGAAATATTCTTAGAAGTTAGATTATTCAGCAACGGATTTCTGAAATGATACAACAGATGCGTGTTTTGCAACCCTGTCCTTAGTATTTAAAGTAAATATTTCGCCCCTCGCTCGTGATGATATTGATTATCATGTTAGGGAGCTGATAGCACGTACTCACGGAAAGCTAAAATTATATGCTGCCAATTTTGGCTGTACACATCGATGTACATTTTCCACACTTACGGGTATTCCCGTTCTTTTTTAATATTTGTATATGTTCTCTTCTTATTCATAGTTATAACTATCGTTGTTGCGTGTGATTTGCAAGAAAACGAGACTCAAATATGATGCAGCATTTGTATGAATCAATAATGAGGTTAAGTATTATGGTACCAAGGTAATAACTGTTGGCTGTGTTTATGTTCAAATTAAGGTTGTCAAACTCTCTACCTTGACATACTTTCTTTTCGGCCTTTTATACCCGAATGCAGGTGTGGTTACAAATACGTTCTAAATTTGTAAGAAGCACCTGTATCTGCCTGTTGCAGTTTCTCACCTAAATTTAGTGTATCATGCCATATGAACAAATGATAACTGTTTTCAAAAGTACAATGACAACAACAAAGAAGAATCATTTAATCAATCTAGTCTATTTTCTGCTATTCTGTTAATAGAAATTATTTGTGAATTATGACAATGTATATCAGATGTTTTCACTCTATTTTAAATGTTTAATCAAATTAATCATTATTGTGTGCAACATCACAATTGTCTGAATGAATCACGAAGTATTCAATTTTAAAAAAAATTACTTAAAACAATTAAAATGATTATTCTGTTTTAAAATGTCTGAGCAATTAATCGAACATACCGTCCGCACAGCTTATCATTTACATATCTACATAAATTTGCCACACCTCTGTGAACCAGTCGCACTGTGTTCAGTTCCGTTTCGTCTCCATTCGTATCGCTAGAGTTTATGTCGTTTCATACCATTAACTGTTGAAAAATTATCTAAGAAACACTGGTAATTTTGTAATAAAGAGGTGGCAGTCAAAATGAAATACCCGTATCTTTAAATTTTCAAGTAGTAATGGGCACACATTTACAAATATATCAGTGTTTCACTCTTTTGACTTCAAAATATGTCAGTTTCAAATTTCAGCTACACTTTTAGTATAAACTCCTGTTTGCCCAATGTATTTCTATATTATGTATATTAGTTTGTAAGAGTCATTTAGTTAATTACATTTTTAATTCTAAGATCTTATGAATGAGGTAAATACATTTAGGAATGAGTCATTTAATGACTATGTTGATTTCATTGATAAATTCCAGTGTCGATGACAATTGAAAACATCACGTGGTCTAAATAGGTAATACTTGACGCGAGTGGAGGTTAAGATAACATCATGTCATCCAATGAAGACAGGTGTACTAAGAAGGTTAGACTGTCATATTTCCTGATTGGTTAAAAGGGGAACAACTGATAGTACTTATTGATGTTAGTATTTCAAAATAATAATTATTCACTAAAAGCCTGGAATCTCATTTTATAAACTGTAGTGGGTACTGCCTTGTTAGCCTAATATCTTTTTCTATAAATAAGGTAGAACGCAGATTCGCTCGTTCTTAAAGTTAACATCAGTCTTAATAAAAGTGTTGAGGAGATTTATACACTAGCAACCATTCGTTTGAAGTAAAGATTTTAGAACATTTATTCAAAGATATTCGTATTTTAATACCTAAACTGGATTATTGTGAGTTTCTTCAAACGACATTTACAGATTTACAATAGTATTTGAGGTGAAATAGTAATTTGGATGTTACAGTGAGTTCATGTAAAGACAGTTTGATTCAAAACAGTGACTTTTGGATTTTTGATACATAAGAGCATTGTTTTTATTCGGAATACCTTTGGGAAAATATTCGGATTACCGCAGATCAATTACAATTTAAAGATCATTTTAAAAAAGAGCAAAGAAAACCATAAATGACAAACGGTTGACAGAAAAAGGTTGTACAACTGCATCATATATCATTACTTCCATAGCTATTGCAGTGATTAAGGTAATGCATACATTGTATAGGTTTTAAACCTACAGACGGTATCAGATTCAATTGATTTATGTTAAGTTTTGTAGCTAATGAATACTAACACATTCTATCTATGCAGTTAATGACATGCATTGTGTAATGGTTACTTGGAGTGATTGTAACGTTTGAATTGAATTTCAGACATTAAAGGTCTCTACTTTGATGTGATTTTTGCCACTTAAGGAGGTTTATCAAGTCAGCGGATTTATGTATCCGTGCCTTATTATGGAATAGAAGGGCATATACTTCATTTGTGCACGTACTACAGGTTTGCTAGTGTTTCACAACCTTTGGCAATTCTGTTAGACGCATACACATCTCTATTGACACTCTTCGAGTCAGACAAAGGTACTTAGACAAGAGGGTCTTTCACATTGACAGATAATTAGCACACTACTCCGTAGACATATCTACTATGTCTTTGATCGTCTTCTCAGGTCTGTACTGTTTAATATTATCTTGGGGTGGGTGTAATACAGCAAATCCATGTCACATTATCTGTGACAGTTTCATGCATACGTCTTTGGTCAATTTTATATATTTTAGACGAGTAGCCGTTTGCGATTGCACCAAGAATCGTTTGCTTTAAACTGTAAACAAATGTGGGACCCATCTGGCACAAACCTTTCTGAGCTTTCATTTGATTATGCAGTATAGTCGCAGCAGCTGACGAAGTAGAAATATCGTCCACTGGGAATTTAGCATTTCTGACTTCTTTCTTTCCAGAAGATACGTCCTTCTCACCAATGGCAGACAATGGTTTTCATAAATGTTGGTTTTCGCCTTCATCTTTTATCGATTAAATATCATAGGAATTGTAGGATTTTACAGAGAATTTGTATTCGTTAACTTCCCCCAAGTGGCTCGGAAATCAGTGGAGGAGGAAATGAAGAGCGCCCGGATTTTACAATGTTTCCTCAGCAGCCGAGCTGTTTCTAATTTGATATAAAAAGGTCACTGTCGTTTAGCTCCCATACATACTGCCATACAACAAGTTATCTTTATCAATCAGTGCTAAATTAATAAATTTCAGGTCTATTAAACACGTTATCACAAAATATTAAAAACGCTTCCAATATCACTAGTGACTTTCCCATTGGAAAGAAAAATATTACAAATAAAAAAAATTGTGCCGAATGTTCAGGGTTACCTTTTAATTTCTTTTCAAATTGAGCCTTGCTTGTGTAACTCTACGTCTCATTCTCTTTCAATTACTTTGCTTCTTGTAAAGATTTTAAATATGCATTTAAATGACTTTTATTTCGCTAATGTGGCATGACAAAATTGGATTTTTATAAAGTGTATTTCTCGCGTGCTAAGAAATACTTCTTTACAGAATTTTACGGCATATGTATAAAATCGTAAATGCTCGTTCCGTTTGTCATGGAACTAATACAAATGATTCTATATTAATGCCACCGGATATAATAGCCATTCTAACGCATACCAATTTAGGATTTTGTATGCTTAATATTTTCTCCTTCCAAAAACCCCTATTATTCTGGACTTAACAATATCAGTTTTAATGGCATTCATATAATATAGCATATAAGGGAGGTAAGTATGGTACTCTCTCAAATCGAAACCAACACATTTAGTAAAAAAAATCAACAAATAATTTATTTTTCAAGAATACGAAGTGAAAATGTAAAAGAAAGTATATTATTGTGAAGTAAATAACAAAAAATCATGAAAGTCTTGTCACAAGTCCAAATTATAGAAATTTTAAAATGAACTCCGTTATTGACGGTTAGCTAAGATTATACAGTGGATTAAGAGTGAGAGACTTGCGAGCTTTGAATCTAACGATGTGATGCATCAGGGTGATATAATCCAAAATATCCGTAAAAGAATCCACAATAATCCCAAAATAAGGTTTATGTCCAAAATACTAATGAGATATTTGCAATTCAAGTGAATACTTTTTAAATTATGTGTTCTTCTCAAAACTGACCACAACGAATGGACTGATATGAATAGGAATGAAACTGTTTATATCTACCTAATATACAGATTATCACCAGACGTATGACACAACAAAATGCTTCGGACTTGGGTCATTTCCAGTTAAAAGTTCGATCAAACCAGTCAACAAGGTCAGGGATATTTATTTAAGTGTTAGCAAATAGCCTGACATATATTAGTTAAAACCAATGTCACGAACTCAACTGCAAGTTTGTTTGGGTTTTTTTTTATTAGGATTTTTTACGTATCTCTGACAATCTTTCAGTCATATCGCTACGATGTCTACATTGAGGCAGTTTATAATGATGTCTAGCACTGGGGCATAAAGGCGCAGACATGTAGCATGACGTCCCACTCAGTCACATTATCCTAACACCAGGCCGACCATTTCCTAACACTAACCTTTTAATACTAAGCGCCAAAGAGAGGTAGCTGTTAGGACCATTTTTATAAGTCTTCGGTATGACTCGGCCAGGGATCGAACCCACGACCTTCCGCTTCCGCAGCATACGCGCTAACCACTACGCCATTGGAGCAGTCAACTCCACGTAAATGCATCGGAATGATCATTACCTTAAATATAATCTTATAAATGTAAAGTACCATTTCGACAGAGAGTACTCACTTATCTCGAAAAAAAAATATCGATGCTGCTCGTTGAATGACATTTACACCATACTAACGTGCTATCAGGTCGTCAAGTACAAACTGAGTGGAGTGCAAGCCTGAACATACCTTATTTTTAGAGCTCGTAATTTGGTAAATAAGCGGTTTCTTGTTTGACAAATAAAATAGTTTCAGTGGTTTACTCACGTGATTTTCAGGAATAAGTGTGATCAAAAAAAGTAGTAGATGGTGCAAGCCTGAACCGATCCTTGGTAAATAAAATATACGCTGGGTCAATCACAGTCGCAATTAATTAAGCGTATAATCTATATATAAAAATGACAACTGTTGGAGAATCTTATTATTCTAGGCTTGCAAGAGAAAAGTTAGCTGCGCTAGATAAATATATTCCTGTACGAAATAGACTTTAAGAAAAACTTCAACAACGACAAGAATTACAAACAGATTTTATAACTGGTACAGAAAATTTGTTTAAACCGATAACTACAGCTACTAAAGAAGCTGGTAAAGCTACTGAAAAAGCTATAGCCGGTGCTGTTGAAAGAGCGATATTAGGGGATATTCCTGAAGATCAACGAGGAAAAGTTGCTCTTCTCCCGGCGATTAAAAAAACGTCTGAGAAATTTGCCTCAAGATCTTCAAAATCTCAGAGACAAAATGTTGAAATCATTGATAAATTTAACGCAAGGTATATTGAAGATCTTAAAAATACAAGCAATGATGATTTACCGGAAGAAAAAAAATATTATCTGGAATATATGATAAATCCGTCGCGTTAAATCCTAAACATAAAAATACAAGTGATGATAATTTTATTAAGTGGGTATATCGTATATATGTTATAATAAAATAGAGTTGAAAAAAGTGACTATAAATTTGATGAGCTTGTAGATAAAATAAAAAGGATTTAGACAGGAGGAAAAGTTTAGAACAAGAAGAAGAATATCCCTCGCCGAAACAACGATTATATTCAGAGTTAGAAAGAGCCGAAGATCAACTCAGAAAGGCAAGAGAGGACAAAAATGGAAAGGGTTTTACAGGGGGTAGTTTAAATATCTGTCCGGAAAATATTGTAAATGATGTGTCCAGTTTAGAAGTTCTCATTTGGGGAAACAAGCAGGAAATATTTCACCGGAAATTATCAACGAGGCAACAAATATCTGTCAACGATTGTTTCAGGAGTACATGAGTTCAGTTGGATTTATCACCAGCCGCGATAAAAAATATGATCAACACATGTGAAATATTTCAGTTTCCAGGATTGATTTCCGCGGCTACTCCAAGCTGTTGCTAAAGCTGCCACGTTAGGTGCTGCTGGTGCTGCCGATGTGAATAAAATTCTCGGGCGAGGATATAAAAAACGAGGAGGACATATATTACTCAAAGTGCCTGCAGCAGTTTTAGGGGGATGGGGGTCGGAAAAACTGTAATTGGTGCTGCTGGTAGAGTTAGTTTTTCGTGATCATATGGATGCATTTGCACACAAAAAAGCGAAGGATCTGGGACTTTCAAGTCCATATCGGGAAGGAAAATGATATAAAAAAGGGAAGAGGTCTACGACTCCCATGAACGTATCAGTGATGATATCGCAGATGTCAAATTTTGATTTAATCGACCTAGTAAAAAAAACTTCCCTTAAAACATTTCAGAGGTGTATTTATGAAAGATCAATTACCAACACAACCACATATCTCAGAAACCGGTATAATTAATCTCGATGATAAGACTGGATCTGGAACTCATTGGGTGGGTTACGTGATACATCCTAATTCAATTGTTTACTTTGACTCGTATGGTTAAGCCCCGCCCAAAACAATCTCTCAGTTATATATCCCGGTTGAATCCAACTGGAACTAAAATCCCAAAGTGGTATTCAAAGTTACCCAAACAGACATTAACAGATCCTCCGATCTGTGGCCTAGAAATTCTTCATGTGTGAACGGCAATTTCAACATCATCTAAATTACCTCAAAAGGTCGTCCACGAATACACGATGATGAATCATCGATAACGTTTAAAGAATCATATATAAAAATAGCAATGGTAGATATTTGGGGAAGATCACTTTTATGAAAACCACCGAAGGAGTTTCCATCGAACAGGTAAAGAAACTTATATCGGAGGCGTTATCAGATATATTGTATGTCGTCCATGTAAATAAGGATGAAGTTGTTGTGTTTGAAAATCATCAGGGTAAACTATAAACTAGTATTATTTCCCTGGATGATATTTTGATACAACGACGTGACGCAGCAGAAAATACTATTGCGTTGTTTTCCGATGGTAAATTTAAACCAGGTGTTCTTGTTTCAACAATCACAGATAAATTATCGAAGGTTACTAATAATTCAAAATCACTGGAACAACTACGCTTAGAATATAACGAACACATAAACTCATTTACGGGTTTACAGAAATCATTTAACGATGTTCAGACCCCCCTAAACACCTTCTTTGGAAATCCACCGGTGACTACACCGAAACTCGCCGATGTGAAAACCTCCATCGATGATTTAAAGAAAACTCAACATGAACATATTATCGCGTATGATAGATTTTATCAAGATCAATTTAAATATAATATCGAGTTCTTGAACTTTCTAGGAGGAAAGCTACCGCGGGATATCACACTGAACCTCTCCGATATAATAATCGCAATTGATGAGTTAATAGCACTTCAATCTACGTATGAGGATCACGTAAGACAATTTGTAACTTTACGTAGAAATATCAATACTAAGTTCTTTGGCGGTTCCATAGACAAAATCGAAATAAAACTTCCCGACATAATAAAATCCATCGATGTTATTAACATGGTTCATGAAACCACCACAAATAAAGTTCAAACTGTAAATAATAAACTCGATAAGATAAAAATTCCCCATGAAAATATCAAAAACGTGGTATACACAATCCAACATGGATCTCTCGATTGGACGCCGGAGAATAACACGTTAGATATCACCGCGACCGTCAAGGGAATTTACAGATTAACATTAGTTTCTCAGTATCATTTTAATATATTACCATACGGTGATAATATCGGAGAAAGATTTGAAAATGTAATATCAAAGTTTATCGATAACGGTGAAACTAAATTATTTACGATAACCCCTAACCACGATAAGAATAAAGAAGTAATTATTCGGTTGCCAATGAGATGGTACACAGAACTCGTAGATGATTTAACTTAATTGAAATCGTCGTTGCTTAATAATGACAATATCGCAACAATACCGATAAAATCAGGTGTTACAGTTACAAACTAAACTCAAGCTGCTCTCCGAGGAGTATCAAACGAAAATTAAAAAATATCAGATAAGAATTACCGCGGTTGATGTCACCGTGTATTCAATCTCAGGTGGAGTTGCCGGTGCAGGAATAATACTATCTTCGATGGTAATGATCGCTCCGGTCGTTATTCCTATTCGTATAGCTACAATATCAACCATCGCGGGAACAATTTCTATTATCACAAAAAAAAATTTCGTCGTGTTCCCAGCGTAAACATCAAGATTACTCAATAAAGTTTCATACGGTATCAACCGCGTATTCGCAATTATCCTCGATGATCTCATCAAGCCTCGACGATTCATTGATATCCCATGTTGAATTCTCCGCGATAATGAATATATATGACACCGCGGTGTCAAAATCTAAAAAGATAACAATAATAACAATGTCAATGTCACAGACAACTTCGCAAGAAATACTTCAAATAATAGCGGAAAATACTACCCCGCAGAAAAAAATAATCATTGTCGGTGACATCTAGAAAACCAGAGCTCAGCATTGAATTTCCAAATCCAATCCAAGCAAATGAGATAGCGTCAACTCAACTAGTTGTATATTACAGTTGGCCCAATATCAGATCAGAATCGTTCGCTGGTAAACAGCCCAATAACAGTTTTGTATTCACGAACACAAATAAACCCGATGGCACTCCCGATTGGCAAACAATATATCTCCCAAAAGGCGCCTATCAAATCGAGGATATCATAATGAGATCCAACGTAGAATAAAATCTATCAACTACCATTAGGATAAAATCACCCGAATACATCGTAGATGTATACAACAGCTCGATAAGAACGATATTAAGATGGAGAAAAAAACCACATATTAAAAACAACTAGAAGAATTGAAACCACTTTCCTGAGATAAACCATCAATAAAAAATTCCTGAATTTAAACAATCTGATATAGACTTGAGGAGGGAAAAATATATCAACATCCGGTGAGGTTATTATCAACATCCCGATAATATTAAATTTATCGATTATATTAAATACGTCGATTATCTTAATTAGACTAATTATCCTGGGTTTACTGATTATCCAGATACTACTACCACACGTAAAATAATTGATACAGAATTAGGTAATCTACTTAGCGAAAATATAAACAACCAGGAAACATTTACGTGGAATTTTACAATTATCGACGATAATGATGATCCTGTAATTGACGCTATACTTAAAAAATTTCCTTCATACATTTGGGATGTAGAAACTCTTCACGCTTATTTTGATAAAATCACAACTGAATTTAAAAAACAATTAGAACAATTACGAAATATTTATGATAAATATTTATTATATTGATATAAGAACTCCGCTTGATAAATTAATCAAACAATTTGAAATATTAGATTTTTTTATATTTGAGATGGATACTCTCAATAAAAAATTTGTTAATGTTGCCCAAAAAAAATTATAGGTTATAAGGAAAATGAAAACGTCGTAGATAAATTTTAAAAATAATACGATAATATCATTAATAATAGTATTGCATTTATGCAAGATTTACGGAGTAAGAAAAAGAGGAAGAGAGTAGCCCGGTAACAGAGTATCTTAATAAACAAAAAACATTACAACAGAAAATACAAAGTGAAGTTCTCAAATACAACAACGCTGATGATGGATCAGGTATACGCATCTCTCCAAACAACGTCGACATCACATCATTGGTCGCAATAAATCTCACATGTGATATCATCGATGGGAGCTATCACGTAAACACATCGTTGTCAAATAGAGCCGCGCAAGGTTATGTCCTATACACATTTTCCCCACAGGTTCCACCTGGAAATTTAATAGTGCAAAATCCTATTACTCTTGTGTATTTAACCTGTAATAACCGCTGGGTATCAAAATTGAATTTTAAACTCGTTGAACAAAATAATAATTTGATTGATGATATTGACAAAAATTGTTTAATGATACTATCATAAAACGCTGTTACAGGTCTAGGTTTACGGTTTATATCTTTTTGAGGATTTTTGTTACGACAATTTTTCCGTTGAGTAATTATTCTCAAATTTTTACGCGGTTATCAAGTTTACCTCGATTAATATGATCAACGACGAGACCATTCCTGATCTCTCCTATGAAACATTCGACGATGAATCTATGAGTGAAATAAAATTTTCGTTGTTTACCTTTTCTAACAATAATTGTTTTATATCCCGTATTGCTAACCCGACCAATTGGAACCTTTCGTTGTTTATGTCGGACTGTTCCATCGTGTGATGCTTTGTTGTTAATATAAATTGGATGAGATACGTATTCGCACATTATATATTTTATGGGAATTTCCTTTATCTAAATTGACTGTTCGATTAAGATAATCCTGCGGAGATTTTATTGATAAGAAAACTGGTTTATCCGGATGACGATCATAGTACCATTTCAGCGCGGTATAGTTTCTTAAACCACATCGACTACACAACTGAGTTTTTCCTCATACGCCAACACCACAACAGATACAAGGTTACAGACATGAGCTTACTCGTCGAATATTTTTATGTGATCGCTACAATACTCTTTTCTGCAAAATTTACCGCATCGGGTAGTCTCACCGATAAATAACCATTACAGGGTTTTTTTTAAAATATACTTTATCTTAATATATACTATATGAAGAATTTTTTTAACATACCCGATTTCGAGATAAATACTCGAAATAGAGCAAGATTCGACCTCGACGACAAAATAAAATTTCCTGCGCGGCTATCAGCTATCCAAAATAGTATCAGAGAGGCTAAGAGAGAGTTTTGGATAGATGGGTGTCGATACACGTGCTCGACCTTTCGGACACCTGATTTTGAATATCGGATGACGGAAGATCGTGCGAGAGATATTCTATCTCGGATGGATTTTGACAACAACGCCAGATAATCAGTTCAGGCTAAGTTTAGTAAACTTAGTATAAAAAACATCGAAAAGGAAAGAAGTATCCACGTTGGAAGGTTTTTAATCATCGTGAACGAGTACTGGATTCACATCGAGAACTTGTAATTGTTAACACGAATACTAAACCGGGATTATTAGTTAACATCGATGGTTATTATTATAATAAAGCTTATTCGGAAACAGGACTCGTGTACGGATTTTATAAAATAAACCTCATAACATTAACACGTTATCAAGAATGAAAACCTCAGTTCGGTTAAACTGCGTTGAGGAACGGGTAACAGAACACTTCATGAGCGCTACACGAGGAAACGGGTTAACCTCGCTGACAAAAAACAATATTGTTGAGCGGGGTAAACGTGTTAAGCATCAATAAGCGAAGTTGCCGAATTGGAAAAGAAATTAAAATTACTGATTATCATAAAAACAATTACCGGAGAGGTTTTACACGATTCCGGACATTACAAATCAAAAAGGGCTACTATCGAAATTTTTTTATCATAATTCTCACGCGTGGAACACATCCGAGAAAATATTTCCAAATTCTCAAAAAATAAAATATTATCACGAATATATATTTGATGCTATACATGAAATGAATAAGGTAGATCCGCTTTATGTGAGGCTGTTTAGTAGCAGTGATGATGAACAATATGATCAATTTGTCCGAACCAACGGGGATTTTTATCGTACAGCAGCAAAGAGGGTGAATCGGACATGGATTTCAAACAAAAGTAAGCCTTCTACGGCTGAGTCCCCTTATAGAGGAGGGTATATGTCAGTCGTAAGACATATGGTGGGTGAATGGGACATGGATTTCAAACATGAAAGATTGAGAGAGGAGAATCGATTTAGGTCCTACGAAATCAAAAAAAAAAAAAAAAGTCTCCATTTGCCAATAGAGACATAGTGATTTAGCATCAGGGGGTGAATCGGACATGAAAAATCGAGAGAGAAAAATCGATTTAATTCCTAAAAAATAAAGTCTCCATTCGTCGTGAAAATTCGAGGGTTCTCGAATTGTCTCCTTTGGGTTAAAAAACTCATCCCGTTGATTTCAACCGATTATTTTATCAAGTCCGATACGATATCGTGACCTCGGGGCTGATAAATTTATTGTTATAAATCCGTGTGGTATTGACTGAGCGTGACTAAAGAAATTTCTAAATCGATTATGATCCATATCACCGCAGCACCAAGTTTGCCAAATATTTCTAAGAGTATGAGTATCAACTCCATTAAAAACACACAATAAATTGCAGTTATCTCTGATCACTTTTGGTATTTGTGTGTAGCGTTGTGTGACATATATCACGTCCGTGTTTTTGTGTCTACCCCTGGAAAAAATTCTGCTAGGATTTTTTTGATTATCTAACATCACATCATCGTATACGACTAAATTGTTAATACTTCAATCGATGGAATCAATACTCGGCGCATCGTTGATATCAGTAATAAATTCAATTTCTCGTTAAAATCCTTTAGCACTTCATAGCATCGTTGATCGTCTACACTCGGGGCTATTAAATACAATTTGTCCCATTTCATCCATCTCGTTATCAAATTAAGTAACAATTCTGTCTTGCCGCTTCCAGATGGTCCGATTATAATCATTCTAATTGAATTCGGTTACACTTCATGGTGTTTAATAGGTTCCCGTCGTCGGGTAGCTGAATAATCAATTACATTCATGCTGTTATATATAAATTATGGATCTATATTGTGTGAAGTGTAAAACGCGTACTGGCACAGATGACTTGACGACGATTACAACTAAAAATAACCGATCAGCGCTTTCTGGTAAATGCGTACAATGTAGTACAAAGAAATTTAGATTTGTTTCTACGAAACCTTTAAAAAAAAACGAGGAGGTGTTATCGCAGCCAAGCTAACTAAACTCCCTGGAACCCCATGGGCAAAGTATCCAGAAGAAAAACACCTTCCAGGGTATAGTTATTGTGGACCGGGAACAAGACTTGATATCAGACTCAATAATCATAACCAACCCAAACCCGGTGAAGAAGCAATAAACGCTATTGATAAGGCTTGTCACGTTCATGATGTTGCATATAAGAGCAGCAATTTGCAACACAGGCATCTAGCAGATGTGAAATTAATTCATGCGTTAAATGCTATTCCTGATAAATCCTTCAAAGAAAATTTGGCTTCAATTTTGATAAAATCGGCTATGAAAAGCAAATTGATGTTAGGTGCTGGTAATTAATAACAACATGGAATCTATTTATTATTCTCCAAAAGGATACTGGAAGAGTAAAGCAGCAATCAATAAACTCGCCAACGCTGCAAAAGTGAAAAAACCACTGCGGCTAATTGGCTATCCAAACAGGCACTATGGCAAATTTATCTACCAGCGCCTAAACGAATTCACTACTCGCATTTTGATGTGACTGTCCCTAATGAAGTTCATCAAACTGATATACTATTTTTACCTCATGACAACGGTTACAAATACGCTCTAACCGTAGGTGATGTTGCAAGTCGATACAAAGACGCAGAACCATTAAAAACAAAATCAGCAACTGAAGTGGCTTCTGCATTTGAAAGGATTTATCGAAAGGGTCCTCTGCACTGGCCAAATCTATTACAAGTTGATCCTGGCAAGGAATTTCAGGGTGCAGTGTTATCAACAATGAAGTATCATAATGTCACCATCAGACGGGGGCATACTGCACTACATGGTGATCAGGCAATTGTTGAACGGTTTAATCGGACTCTTGCTGAGCGGTTATTTGGATATCAATAAGCGAAAGAATTCATCCAAAAAAAAGATCCCGTGAATGGGTTAAAAGGTTACCAGGGGTAGTTGCAGCGCTCAATAACGAGATTATTAGAAAAATCAACATGAAACCTATCAACGCGATTAAAGAGAAGTCTCCACAAAAAAGACTTTTCTAGAAACACTAGCGTTTCCCAACCAATTCTTGGTAGTAATATCACTGTTAGGTATTTATACGAACCAGGAGAGCATGATGGTGGCAAAAAAAGGGCTACTGATCCTATTTGGAGTGTTACTGCACACAAGATATCTAGTATAACACGATCAACTGGTAGACCAGCAATCTATAGACTGGATTCAACTGCCCCTCAACGAGGATTTACTCGACAACAACTGCAAGTAATACCCGAGGATACTCAATTACCACCACGGGGTCTTAACTAGCATCTAAAACAATTCTTCGAAGCTGATTTATTTTTCGTACTCTGGATACTGCAAGATTGACTAAATTCGACCATTCGATGCAATTATCCACTATCCAAACAATTGTGTCTGTGATAGTCAATCCCTGTGAAGAATGTATCGTCGCTGCGTATCCTAGCGTCCATGGGGATTTATTAGCACGCAATGCATCTTCGACGACGCTGATATCAACCAGCACAATATCATTTAACACGAGAATTTGCTTTTCACTTCCTGACTCTGTCAGGCCTGGAATATCAACTTCTATATTCTGTTTTCGTGTAACCGATGGCCTATAACAAAGAGGCACTTGGAGTGTTGCAAATGTTTCTTTATGCAATTCAAATAACTTCATCTGAAGTGTGTCTCTAACTATTTTTCTACTTGCAATTATCAAATCATTTGGTTTCCACGCCTCCCAAAAATCATTCACTCGAGTTTCTGAAATTATTTCACGCGCTATTTCACATTGGATTCTATCCGGTTGTAATCTAATTAGTTTCTTAAATTCTCGTAATTGTTCATCAAGTGATCTGTAATCAGTGTTGATTTCTTCATAATAGTCTACAAAACCCTTTAGCCATTCATGTGGGTATGCACCGACAAATGGTGGTGGTTGGCCGTGATCACCGCACATGACGACTTTTGTGTTTTTGTTTAACAACCACTCGAGAAATATTTGTAATTCATCTAATGACACTGTGCATATTTCATCCCAAATTATGATTTCAGGAATACATTTCTCTCCCATACGCTCAGGAGTCCATTTATCTCCCTTCCATCGAAAAAAACTGAGATAAGTGCAAGCATTTACCCCTCGCTGTATCATCTCTCTTGCAAGTCTGTGAGTTGGTGCTAGCACAATCATGTTTGACTTGGAAACGCGAAATAATTCAATTGCACGAGCTGTCTTTCCTGACCCACCACATCCGTTTAAATAAACTGTTTTATATCTACAGATTGGATCAGAACACGGTGGTGCATTAGAAAGAATCTCAAAGAGATTACGATTGCTTTTTAAATAATTATTTTCAATCGTAACATCTGCTGATTGAATATAATCATGAAGCATTTCTCGCTTAATTCTCCATGACCCCCAATTCTCGTCCCTCTCACTTTGTGAGGATTTAATGAATTCAGCCATTTTGCTATTTATGTAATCTGAATCAGTGGCAACTCTAACTGCGGTGTTAGGAAATTTTTTGATCATCGAAAACAGATTAATAGAAGCATAACCGAGCATAGAAGCTCTCAAATGTGTATACTGCGAATTATTTCCATCGTTGCAGGTAACAATTGTACCTAATTTGGTTCCATTAGACAGAAATGCTTCTTTACGATTGACATATATGCCCTTATTCGTTAAATCCGCAATTACAAAATCGTATTCAGCGTTATCTATAATCAACCGTGAAGAATATCTTGTATTGTCATATTTACCACCCTGGGTAAACTTACCGATTATTCTTCGTCCAAGATCTTTTGCTTCATTGTTTCTGATTTCAAATAATTGTTTGGACCAATCCATGATTTGTTGTTCATTAAAATCAGGAAACAGTTTTCGCTGTTCGCTAATTATTTTTTCTAGATCAGGTTGTGGTAACCAGACTGATTTCTGTGCTCGATAGGATATAATCGCTTCACTGACAATTAACGATTGTAACATCCCACAATCAATCATATATCTCAATAGCACTATTGGCATCCAGTGTTTTTCAGACATGTGTTAACCAATAAACTAGGCGGATGAAGTCCTGTAGCCAATTGAAATGATACTACACGAGCGAATCCGGTTAAATCAAAATCAGGCAGTGGTCCATTAATCGCAACACGGATCATTTCATGCGTGGGGTGTCCAAATTATTTGAAATACTCAGCACATTCTCCATACCCGAGAAAACTCCCTGGATAATACGCAATCATATCAACGGAAATAACGGTTTTGGGGTCGTATTT
Organism: Unio delphinus; assembly: GCA_029339505.1. NCBI lineage: Eukaryota > Metazoa > Mollusca > Bivalvia > Unionida > Unionidae > Unio > Unio delphinus. Next base: position 10,540,900 of record JAQISU010000177.1, on the reverse strand, counting down.
TGTATTCCATAACCTTCCATGGCTGTATTCAAGACAGCTCAATCTGACATCTGATAAAAACTCACTTCTCGTTGGTTTCCACGCGTTTCTCTTCCTAGCAAAATGTGCTGCAACCGAGGGAAGTGTGAAACAATTTGTTAATAATTGATCGTCGTTGAAATCTTCGATTTCCCCCCACCCCCAGAATTCTGAGAAGAAAACTCACTAGCCAGTCTTTTCATTTGATTATGTAGCTCTTCAGTACGGTAAAATTCTCCGTTGGGTCTTATAAACTGATCGAATCCACATTCATCGTCTGAAGCACTATGAAATAGCCACATTGACACAGGGTCTTCTTTACTCAAATTGTAAATAGCATCAAATAATTTCTGCTCGGAAAAAAACTCTTCAGGTCCCAACCCTGTTGGGGGGATATATTTTACGGTTCTATCCCGTGGGAATATTGTTACTGCAGATGACCACGCGTGTTCGTTATGATCAATAATTTGTATTGGCTTTCCTTTTGATTGATATTTCGATTCGTATAATACTTCTCCGATTATTGTCGTTACTGATATTGGAAATCTCAATGATGTTTCTAATTTAATTATATCCTGAATTGTTGCCCCATGCTCTTTCACCGTTAATTCCCATTCGGTTATTTTCTTTCGTCTTAGATCAGTTAATTTATTTCCCCGGGATGCATTTGTGAAGTGTTCTATTATTCGTGTTGCTACACAATTGAGTTGCAAAGAATATTTCATCGGGGCTAGTTTTGCAATATCAGGTTTTTCATTTAACGGGTATATTCCATAAACAACTGCTGTTACAGGATAAGATCTCTCGTAGTATGGTTTGTCAATTCCAGTCAAAATTCCTGGTTTTGAATCTTGACTCACAGTGACAGTTTTTTTTATCTTTGAGAATGGGTTCGTATTTATCTCTGATGATCCAATTTCCAGAATCGTCACGGATAATGAATTTGATTCTAAAAAGTACCTTTTTCCCCAAGGTGTGAGATTATCACTGCTGCTTTTTCATCATTCATGGTATCGTCAACACGGCCATCAATTCGAAATGTTGACCAACAATGAGATGCTCCATCACGCTTAAATTAAAACAGTGTCTGATTTTATTAATCATTGCTCTATCAAGAATTTTATTCTTTGGTGTATCAGAAACCCTATCAAGATTGAATTGAGCATTTTTCCAAGGCGTAATTTCCGATAATCTCTCGAACTCCTTCATATCAGATATTCTATCGGGATTAATTTTCAATAATCTCTTGTTACCGTCTATTAGACGTTTTTTTTGGTTTATCGAGATTAAATCTAGGATTAATTTTCAATAATCTCTTAAACTCCTTCATGTTACCGTCTATTAAACGTTTTTTGGTTTATCAAGATTAAATCTAGCATTAATTTTCAATAATCTCTTAAACTCCTTCATGTTACCGTCTATTAAACGTTTTTTTGGTTTATCAAGATTAAATCTAGCATTAATTTTCAATAATCTCTTAAACTCCTTCATGTTACCGTCTATTAAACGTTTTTTTTTGGTTTACCGAGATTAAATCTAGGATTAATTTTCAATAATATCTTGTTACCGTCTATTAAACGTTTTTTGGTTTATCGAGATTAAATCTAGGATTAATTTTCAATAATCTCTTGTTACCGTCTATTAAACGTTTTTTTGGTTTATCGAGATTAAATCTAGGATTAATTTTTAATAATCTCTTAAACTCCTTCATATTACCGTCTATTAAACGTTTTTTTGGTTTATCGAGATTAAATCTAGCATTAATTTTCAATAATCTCTTAAACTCCTTCATGTTACCGTCTATTAAACGTTTTTTTGGTTTACCGAGATTATATCTAGCATTAATTTTCAATAATATCTTGTTACCGTCTATTAAACGTTTTTTGGTTTATCGAGATTAAATCTAGGATTAATTTTCAATAATCTCTTAAACTCCTTCATGTTAACGTCTATTAAACGTTTTTTTGGTTTATCGAGATTAAATCTAAGATTAATTTTCAATAATCTCTTAAACTCCTTCATATTACCGTCTATTAAACGTTTTTTTGGTTTATCGAGATTAAATCTAGGATTAATTTTCAATAATCTCTTAAACTCCTTATCAGGATTGAATTGAGTATTTTTCCAAGGCGTAATTTTCGATAATCTCTTTAACTCCTTCATACAATAATGAAAACAAGCATTTAAATGAAAGATTTACGTATAATGAATCATTGCAAAATGGCTCATGATTGGATCAGTGACCCCTTGTAACAAATCATGCAGAAATTAATTCTGTGAGTATCATATGCAAAGTTTTCTACGTGGAAGCCTTGGTGCATTACCCTGCATACGATGTGGGGTTGGGGTTAGGGGGAAATCGCAATTGTGTCTGAATTGTGGAGGCAAACGATACAGGGAATTGAAGCGTTATTATGATAAAAGAATAAAAAAAATCCGACAAAGTCAATGACAAAGTCATCGACAAAGTCATAAGAACTCCCCAAGACTGTATCGAAAGATTCATTATTAGACCAAGCAATGAATTAGACAAACAATGGTATAGCATATAAATGAACCAAGAATTCATACCACATCCTGTGTTTTTCAATTATGAAGCATCCAGTGATGGTACTGTCAGACACTGTAGACTGAAGAAACCGGTCGGTTTTGTGAATAATCAGGGGTATTTGATGGTTAGTGTTGGAAAGAAGAAATATCTCAATCACAGAATAGTATTTGAATGTCACAATGGATTGATCGAGGATGGTCTTGTTATCGATCATAAAGATTCCAATCCAAAGAATAATTCTTTATCAAATCTGCAAGCTGTTACACAAAGTGATAATACCAAACGAGGAAAGACTGGGAAATACTCGAAAAATGCGAGACCCGTAAAATCTTTTAATACGGCAACTAATGAAGAAAAAATATTTTCATCTATGAATGAAGCCGGTACGCATTTCGATATTTGTAGACCCTCAGTACGATATGTTGCAGAGGGGATTTATCGATCTGCCATTTAAAAAAAAGACCGAACAAAAAATTCAATTTGGTTATGTCTGATACGCCATATTTTTCATTTAGAAGTATGTATTATCATAGAGTATGAATTCTGAAAAAATAAATAGCGTTATTGATGAAATTCTAAAATTGAAAAGTCAGGATATCAAACTATCTGATGGTTTGAATTCTGATCAAATCACATTGGATTTTCAGGATATAGAATACGGGGCTATGAATAACAAGTATATGCTGCCCAAGAAATATGCGCTCATCAAAAGAATTCAGAATTCTATTCGGGTCTCTCTTTCATTTTCCAGTGACGTAAATGTGTTGTCCCGTTATTTACTATCGTAGAAGAAATACGAAAAGAATTAGGTAGGGAATACGAATTGAAAAAGGATATCAATTCTAAAGATAGAAACCTACGAGCGTTAATTCAAGAAAATGAACGATTTTGACCGTGACCGAAATTGTCTACTTGACCGACCCTCAAAGAGATTTTGTCATTTTATGATTGATCGAATCTCAAAGAGATTTTTTTCGACCCTCAAGGGAAATCAGTGAAAATATTTCACACTGAATAAAAATAAAAATATTTCACAGCAATAAAAAATATTTCACACACTGAATAAAAATAAAAATATTTCACTGCAATAAAAAATATTTCACACTGAATACAAATAAAAATATTTCACACTGAATAAAAATAAAAATATTTCATAGTGAATAAAATCCTAACAGCTTTTCTAACGAGAAATCCAATGCAAAATCGACTACTTGACCCGACTGAAAATTTTGGTCATTTTTGGTTGTTTTAGTCATTTTTTGGTACTTTTTTTTAATGAAAAATGGCTAGAAATCATCAAAAATAAATCCTAACAGCTTTTCACTACGAGAAATCCATTGCAAAATCGACCACTTGACCCTACAACGTTTTATCAAAATGATACTAAAATGTGACAAAATGATACTAAAATGTGACAAAATGATACTAAAATGTGACAAAATGATACTAAAATGTGACAAATGGCACTTAAAAATAAAAATATTTCACACACTGAATAAAAAATAAAAATATTTCACACATTGAGAAAAAAATATTTCACACACAGCGAGTGAAAGATATTTCACGCTGAATAAAAAATAAAAATATTTCACACTGAGTAAAAAATATTTCACACACAGCGAGTGAAAGATATTTCACACTGAATAAAAAAATAAAAAATATTTCACTGCAATAAAAAATATTTCACACTGAATACAAATAAAAACATTTCACACTGAATAAAAATAAAAATATTTCACACTGAATGAAAAATAAAAATATTTCACACACAGCGAGTAAAATATATTTCACACTGAATAAAAAATAAAAATATTTCACACTGAATAAAAAATATTTCACACTGAATAAAAATAAAAACATTTCGCACTGAATAAAAAAAAAATATTTTACACACAGCGAGTGAAAAATATTTCACACTGAATAAAAAATAAAAATATTTCACACTGAATAAAAAATAAAAATATTTCACACACAGCGAGTAAAAGATATTTCACACTGAATAAAAAATAAAAATATTTCACACTGAATGAAAAATAAAAATATTTCACACACAGCGAGTGAAAGATATTTCACACTGAATAAAAAATAAAAATATTTCACACTGAATAAAAAATATTTCACACTGAATAAAAAATAAAAATATTTCACACAGCGATTGAAAGGTATTTCACACACAACGAGTTAAAGGTATTTCACACACAGCGAGTGAAAGGTATTTCACACACAGTGAATGAAAGGTATTTCACACACAGCGAGTGAAAGGTATTTCACACACAGCGAGTGAAAGGTATTTCACACTGAATAAAAAATAAAAATATTTCACAGCAATAAAAAATATTTCACACTGAATAAAAAATATTTCACACTGAATAAAAAATATTTCACACAAAGCGAGTGAAAGGTATTTCATAGCAATAAAAAATATTTCACACTGAATAAAAAATATTTCACACTAAATAAAAAATATTTCACACACTGAATAAAAAATAAAAATATTTCACTGCAATAAAAAATAAAAATACTTCACTGCAATAAAAAATCGATAGACCGTTATGGACGGCTCCGATCAGTTCAATGGAGACTTCCACGATGGTGTTAGGTCAGGTTCGGGAAAATTATTTTGCAATTGAAAAATTGTTTTACAATTGAAATCTACAATTTTTAATAATGGTCAATGAAGCATTAACGACCCGATTGGCTCGTGAACGACTAGATGCAATCAAGAGATTTATAACAATTCGAGACTCTGTAAGGAAAAAACTGCAACAACGACAGAGTTTACAAACTGATTTTGCTGTGGGGTCAGAAGAATTGTTTAAACCGGTAACCACAGGGTTAGAGCGTGCTTTTCCCGAGACGGGGAAATCTCTTATTGGTGAACTTGAAAAAATAGCAGCGGAAACTGAACAAACAAAACAAGCTGTACAAAAACTCCACGGTGATAAACTACTTAAATCAAAAAGAATAGTAGATGATTTAAGCATGAGATTTAACGAGGAAGGGTTAGCAGCAATTGATGAGACTAAACTAGCAGAAATTCCTGCGCTTGTTGTTACGACTTATGAAAACAGAAAAAAAATGTTGAAACCAGAACATCACAAGTTTGTTAGAAGTATAACTCACTGGGCTGACATATTCTACAAAATCAAAACTAAAAAAAGTCAAGGCAAGACAGATAATGCATCATACATTGGATATATCAACACGGTGGGTGCAGTGTATAAGCAATATGAAGAACTAAAACAACAACAAAAACCGCAAAAATTGCAAGGAAAGCGAAAGCAATCTGCAAAGAAATTATTCTACTCTCCTAAAAAACAACAGCAACTACCACCTGATGATGTTTTTGATTATATAAAAACTACGGATACAGAAAAACTAGATGAAGCAACTGGTTATAGCGGAAGGGGATTGCAAGATTCCAGTGAAAACGCTAGCGTTTCATGTCCTGGTAGTGTTCTCAGTGATATATCACGATTAGAAGTTCTCATCGGAGGAAAAAGAGCTGGAAATAACTCACCGGAAATAATTAATGAAGCAGCTGATATCTGTAGACGGTTATTTCAAGGTGGTATCATGGATATCAGCACATATCGAGATTTCATTGGCGAGTTAGTGGAAAGTGGGTATCATAGTGATTAATCACTGGGACTGAATTTATAATTGACAAATTGTTTTACAATTGAAAAATTGTTTCTGATTTCAAATAATGATCATACACTACAATCATGATAAACCAGCCAGTGTCTATGTAGTTAATTCACGGTTTCCAGTTTATAGAGCGTACTATGGTGATGGTTTCGGTAATACCATTGCGGGGTTATTTTCAAGAATGGCCCCAAAAGTGATGCCGTTAGCTAAACAATTATCAATTAAAGCCATTGATGTTTATCGTGATAAGGATATCAGTGCTGTTGGAGAACTTGCCGGGAAAACGTTTTCAGCCGCGAAGAATAAAATAACATCATTAGTGAAATCACGGGGGAAATTCAAAGGATTTTCAAAGAAACCGTTACCGTCTACAGCGGAAATGCCTGAAAGTGTTAGTAAAATTATAAATAACGCAGTAGATGAAAAACTAGCGTCGTTGATAACCCCCGACAAAAACAATATTGCAAATATGATAGCAGGAAGTGGCTTTAAAAAATTACGACGATGAAATCGTACGATTCTTTTACGATGAAAATCGTTTACGATTTCACGATTTAGACTCTGATAAATAGAATAAAATGTTCAAAAGGTTACCTGATCCAGCGTTTGATATAGATGCCCCAGTTCGCATGGATGATTCTGTACGCGATTATCAATATTACGCCTATCATGCAATACACTCAAATAGTCGATCAAGAATTGATCTTCAAGTCCATGATACCAGTAGGTATTTTCTACCCGCTGAAGCGTTTATTGAGGTAGAAGAAGAACTTGTAACAGCTTCTGATACTCCTGATGTACCAGCACCGTATCCAGCTGGTACTCAAATCGGGTTTGTCAATAAAGGTATTATTGCGTTATTCGAAAGTGCTAGATATCTCATTGATGGAAAAGAAATCGAGTCTATAGCTCGCGATGTTGATGTGGCTACAACAATAATCGGGTTATCGAGATATTCTGATGATTATACAAGATTGGCGGGACCTTCTATGATGTTTGCAAAAGATGTTAAAAATACCGCTGGAGGAAATCCATTTATTATAAGACGACCACAGAATAGTGCTGGTGCTGCTAATGTTGATGTCGAGAATATGATTATAAACAACGATCCTAACTTCAATTTAGGAGCTGCAACACGTATTTTAATGTTGGGAGGAGCGCGTAGATCATTTTCATGCGCGATTCCACTGCATCACATATTTGGATTCTTTAGAAACGTCCGAAAAGTTATCTACGGGGCGAAGCATACAGTAGCGCTTGTACGAAAAAGTGATGATGATGACGCAAATTGGAGGATTCCAGCAAACGCAGCTGCAGATCATGTAAATGATGATGCTCGTAAAGTTATTTTAACAAAAATATCATTGTGGATGCCAGTGTTGACTCCATCAATCACCGCAGAAGAACGATTACTATCATTTATGGACCAAGGAGGAAAGTCATTACTAAGTTGGCTAACGGTGAGTACAGATGTTAAACAATCAAGTCCCAACGGGGTATTCACGTGGAACCTAGCATTAAAACAAGGCATGGCTGCGCCAGGTCATATATTTTTTACGTTACAGGATAACACACGAGTTGGCGATCAACGTTTCAGTCATATGATATTTGATCAATTAGGTGTTAAAGACGTCTCACTGAGAATAAATGGCCAGCAGGAACCATCTGAAGATGTACAACTTGATTACGGTCAAAATCATATTGCACGCGTGTATCATAGGTTATTCTCGTTTATGGCACGTGATCAAAATGTTGATACTGGTCTACAAATATCACAATTGGATTTTAAGAGTTTATACCCGATCTATTACTTTTCACTGGAACATCTTGATTTAACAAGACAGTCTGTTTTTGATATACACTTTAGAGCTAATGTGACTCGTCCTGTTACTATTGCTAATTATAGAGCAGTTGCTGTCATTCTCAGCGACAAATCAATGCTACTCGAAGGTGTTGGAGGAAGAATGAGAGTGGTAGATGCGCCAGTAGAAAATATGTAATCGAAACTTTATAGCAATTAGATCAATCTGTGTTTGTATAATGTCGTATAGTAATATCAATGTGTCGTTGACACCTGGTCAATTAAAAAAATTGCAATCCAAAACAGCTAAGCAATGTGGAACCACTATCACGCTGAAACCTAATCAAATGAATGGCGGGGAAAATAAATTATCGCTGACAACTCGTCAAATAAAACATTTCAATGATGCACTTGTAGCAAAAAAAGGTGTTCAGATTACTATTTCTGGTGCTGCTATCAAAAACATGATAAAATCAGGCGGTATATTCCCGTTGTTAGCTGCGATTCCAGCGTTGATTGCGGCAGCAAGCCCAGCGGTAGCTAAAGCGGCAGCGTTAGGGGCTGTTGGTACCGCGGCAGTAATGGCACTAAAGAAAGCAGCGGGGAAGGGGTATAAAAAAAAGGAAAAGAATCTAAGACTATCAGGAACCCCGTATTCGTGGTACAGCGGAAAGGGTCTAAGATTAGGACCGGTTTATTGACTCAAAAATCTTCGATTGTAGAGTCTTTGATTGAGGAACCGATGGTTCCCATGTCCAATTTTGATTTACTCGATCCTGCTAAAAAATTGGCTATAAAAAACTTCAGAGGTGTTTTTATGAAGGATCAGTTACCAGCACAACCTAATCACGTTGAAACAGGTATTATTAATCTCGATAACAGCACCGGACCTGGAACTCAATGGGTTGCATACGCTATTGATCCACGTGGGATTGTCTATTTTGATTCATATGGATTAGCCCCGCCAAAAGAGTTTATGCGTTATATAAAAACTTTTCCAATGAAGACTTGGTATTCTACGCTACCAACACAACAAATGAATGATCCACCAATATGTGGCAGCGAAGTATTAAATGTCCTTGACGCTATTTCTAACTCCTTGGGTAACCCAAGGGGAAAACCACCACACATTGTCGTAAATGAATACATCAGCAATCGCTTTTTAGAGAGAGAGAGAGTTTTACAATAACATGATTGATATTTGGGGAAAACCTCCGACACCCAAACCCAATGGTACTGCAAAAACATCTGCAACGGGTGATATAAAAAAACTAATCGAAGATGAAATAGCTGAACTAGCAAGTGTTGATCCCAATGAAATAGTTGTATTTCAAGATCGTCAGGGTAATTTGAAAACAAGTAATATTTCTCTGGATGATATTTTGGTTAAACAACGAAACGCAATCGAGGATACTATCGCGTTATTTTCCGATCAGGGTAAACTCAACCCGGGTGTATTCTTCTCGACTATTACAGATAGACGAAAAACTCTCAACGATGAATTGAAAACTTCTGTGTTGGAACTATCAACACTTCAATCTAAAACTGAAGAACACGGCAAACAGTTTTCAAATTTTCGTAGAAACATCGTGGATAAATTTATTGGAACCCCGTTGGATAGAATTGAAATAAGACTCCCTGATATAAAAAATCCATCGATGAGATAAAAAAAACTTCATCGAAGCCATCAAAACTGACTTTCCGAGAATGATAACAATCATTGAAGAAACAAAAATTCCTCATGAGAAAACCAATAACGTAGTATACACGATCCAACACGGATCATTTGCGTGGACACCTACAAACAACAAATTAGATATCACTGCAACCGTCAAAGGTATTTATCGATTAACACTAGTGACAACGACTCAATTTAATATATCATCGTCGAGTTCATCCGGGGTCAACAATACGATTTCAACGATCATCGACAAGGATACAACTGAAATGTTCACGATAACATCTACTGATAAAAATTTGGTTAGGGTTTCAACAACGTGGTATTTGGAATTTGTAGCGGATTTAAGTAAATAACGGTTTCAATTGAAATCGTAATTGAAAACGCTAGCGTTTTTAAAATAAAAATGATTTCATCATCGCAATATCGCTATGATCAGATAAGAGAATTTCAAACTAGACTCAAAACCCTCGCCGAGGAGTATCAAATAAAAATAAAAAAATACCGACGAAGAATCACCGCAATTGATGTTACTATGTACTCGGTGTCAGGCGTTCTCGCTGGCGCCTTAATAGTACTTTCATCGGTTACAATGATTGCCCCGGTCGTAGTTCCAATTTGCATTTCTGCGGCGGCTACAATCGCGGGTATATCAACCGGGATAACAACAAAAATAGCATCATGCAGCCAGAGTAAACTGCAAGATTACTTAATTCAATTTCATATTGTATCTACCGCATACTCGCAATTATCCTCGATGATATCATCGTCACTCGATGATACAATTATATCAGATAGTGAGTTCTCAGCGATGGTAGGTATTTATGATTCTGTGATGTCAAAATTAGAAATACATCATGAGTATAATAACAATGACAACACCGATGGAATTACTTCAACAAATAGTGGAGAACACAAACCCAGTACAAACAAGCATGATATCAATAACATCAACGAATCCAGAATTCAGTGTGACTTTCCCTATCCCGGTTCCAGTGAAGGAAATCGCGCTGGCCAAACTACGAGTGTATCACAGTTGGCCTAATATCAGATCAAAATCATTTGGTGGTCAACAACCGAATAATTCCTTGGTATTTGCAAATAAGAATAAAGACGACGGTACCCCAGACTGGAACGTTGTTTCAATACCAACTGGGTCATACCAAATCGAACAAATCAATGATGAATTAGCAGGTAGAATAAAATCGATTACCGGAAAAGAATCGAAAATCGCTATAACGGTTCACGATCCGACACTATCATCTGCCATTGAAATAAGCACAGAAGAATACGTCGTAGATATCTATCAGAGTTCTATTAGAACCGTACTAGGATGGCCTGAAATCCCACCCCGGTGAAAACTCGTTGATATACCCGAACCACAAAAATCTGATTATATTACAACCAATAGATCATATCATGATTTTAACCATGAAATATTCAAAGAGATTCCTATAAATAATGTTTTAACAGATAGAATTACATACAAAAAAGGCAATTGGCGTTTTCAAATGGAGGAGGGAGGAGGGTACGGAACTATCCTCCGTTATGTTTCGGCACATTTTGATATTTTTAACCAGGAATATAAGAATCATTTAGATAAATTACAGCAGAGTTTTCATGATTTATCCCAAGCGGTGAAATATATTGAAATATTAAATCAGATTATACACAATATAGAATTACATCACACACGACTTATTCAAGCAGTATTAAATGCCGACGATGGTAAAGATAGAATAGAATTTGCAGAATACTATAAAATCCGCGTTGAGGATATTCAAACACATTAAATTCCTGGGTATGACATCGATGAATTAAAAACATTTCTCAGTGATGCCATCAATTTTGAATTCAAAAGAATCCACGATGATTGGAAGGAATTATCACGACAACAAATAACTACCCTGACACATAATAATGGTGGCGGCAGGCATATTGCTCCGTTCAATGAGAATATATCCTCGGTGATAGCGCTCAATTTAGTATGTGATGTTATCGAAGGAAGCTATCAAATTAATCTCGAACGATCAAATCAAGCTCAGCAGAGACATATTTTGTATTCATTTGCACCAGCAGCCCCTCCAGGATTTTTAATCATTGAGGATCCAACTAATCCAGTCTATATGCGGTCTATAACAAATTCAAACGGAAATGAACAATCTCGTGTTGAAATAAACTGATGGATCCTCGATTGAAAATCAAAGATTTTCCGCAGATGAAATTACAATTTTTTTTACCGTGCCATCAATTGCAGCTCATTTTCCAAAAGGAAAAAAAAATTCGTAGTCGCCGATTAAACACGATTTTATCGATGATGTTTGAGCATCCTGCGTAGAATTTGGTCACGGTGGTTTGTGGAACACAAGGTATGATATCAAAGATATGAAATCCGTATATATGACAGCGTGTTTCCCCGGAAATATCCTAGGGATGGGAGAGTGTCACGAATACTTTGAACGGTTCGGTCAATGACTAGAGTGGCGATTAATGGAGAATTATCTAATGTTGATCTTTGTGGATTTGCCTGAATAACATCAATTAAGTTAACTAGAGGAACTCACCCGATAATTTATGCGTGGTTTGGAAAGCATTTCTCCGAGAATAAATGGGCGCCGATAGTACTGCTGAGATATATGCTCGACGAGGGGAATTTAACCTCGTTGACTGTATCTAAGGCAATAATATCATACCATCGTTGAATATCTCGATGGTGAATCTCGGCAGTATACTCATTTGAGATCGTCTATGCTTAGTTATGTCTCGCTAAATTTATTATCGATGATAAACAGATTTTATAAAATTGCCGTCAGAGTTGCAACTGATTCGTTTTATTTCCACGATGAATATTTTAAATACGTTAATGAATTTCTTGCAAATAATGGTGAATGGGGAAGATGGTGAGTAAAACCAAAACGGTTACACGAGTATAATGAATCAGCTGATATCCCCATTGAAGATAATTACATCAAAGATATCAACGATGATATATCAGAGTACCCATCGTTGAATTATCCAATTACACTCCACAAAACAGTTTATTTGAGTGGCACCGGAGGCTGCGGAAAGACAACTCGAGTAATTAATTTATTTGGAAAATCTGATATGATAGTCTTAATTCCAACTCATCGTCTTGCCCGCGAAATGAAATCCAGAAACGTTGACGCGTGTACGTATCAGTTTCTTTCGATGAAAAGACGGAGACAATTGGACTCCAGAATGTATGGGAACAAAAAATATTCCTATGTTTATTGTATGGGATCAAATCTGTACCGTATCATACGATAATCTAAAACTATTTCTTGGATGGTTATTAACGAAAAACACCGAGGTGATTATGTGTAGTGATCACGTTTAACCACCACCGATTAACGGAGAATCACCTCATCAACGGTTAATGAATTCCGTGGACTATTACGAGGAAATGAGTGAAGATCTTCGATCCCTCGATGATGAGTTAACCGCGTTGAAATCCGCGATAAGATTACAACCGGATCGTATACAATGTTTAAAAATGCGTGAGATGATTCCTGAAAACCCCCTTAACAATTTCTGGAACATGTGGTCACCGATAGATCTAGTTGTTGTTAGCAGAAAAAAATACGAGATAATCTTCAAGATGAACTATTTAAAATTCATAAAGAAAAATTTCCGTTGGAACCAGTACCGTTATGTTATAGACCATCGGATACACGACGAAAAACTATTATCGTTGATATCCCTGGAATTTGCGAACAGGTAGAAGTAGTGTTAAATGATATTATACACGTTGATATATCCGCGGTTGAAATCGCGTTAACCGCTAATTATTCTCCGTGGGTGCTAGGAAATCCGATGATGATACACTCATCTCAGGGATTAACCATCGAAGATACAGTTATATGGATCGCTGATAACTTCATATCGTGGTCAAATTTAGTGTATCTAGCTGTGTCACGAGTACGGCGAATAAATCAACTTCGAAGAATTGTTATTTAAGATTTTGTGGTGGCAACTGAGTATCATCTGGAAAAACCTGTAATTGTTCCCTGGTAAAACTCCGTTGTGGTGCAGCAGGATCTAGTTTATATAATGTTGGTTGGTCTTTAGATGATACCGTAGAATATATTTTATGTGTGGTGATGCTCCATATCGGATCAGTTGATCTTCTAGTGCCACCTTCAAGCTCACCAGGTTCGTATAAATATCTTACTATGACGTTGCTAGGTAAAATTTCAGATGGTGAATACGATAGTGGTTTTTTATTTATATATTTTTTTTGTTATCGCGATGGCAGGTCTCATGTTTATGTTTCTGATGACCTGGTATTTCTGGTGACCTCATTATTTATTGATGAGATTACTTTAGGTAATCGTTTTACCCATTCACGAGATCGACCATCATCGATAAATTCCTTCGCGTATTGATAATGAAATACTTTATCAGCTAGAATTTTGTTAAATCGCTCAACAATTGCCTGATCACGATGAATTGTGGTGTGACCTCGTCGAATTACAGTAGTATGTTGTTTCATCATCGACGATACTTCAAATTGAAACTCCTTACCGGGATCAACCTGAAGAAGATTTGGATATATAGAGGTCCTCGACGATAAATCCTTTTGAATGCGGAGACAACCTCAGATGATGATTTTGTTGATAACGGTTCTGCTTCCTTGTATCTACTCGCGATATCAACTACTGTTAGCGCGTATTTATAAACACGTATTTTAAATATATCATGCGGTAGAAATAATATATCTGCCTGATGAAGTTCATTTGGGACATTAACATCGAATGACACATATTGAATTTTTTTCGGACGAGGTAAATAAATTTGCCATATAGCTTGTTTGGATAACCAATCAGCAACTGTTTCACGAGTAACCTTAGCAGCGCTGGCAAGTTTATCGATGGCTGATTTACCCATATAGTATATCGTTGGAGAATAATAAATTGCTTCCATGTTAGATACTAGCACTGAACAACAATTTACCTTTCGTCGCGGTTTTGATTAACCACGATGCTAATTTTTACTAAAAGGATTGAGTTCAACGCGTGGATTAATTTTACATCCGCGAGATGACGTTGTTGAAGATCACCATTACGATAAACTATATCGTGTACACGACACGCTTCATCGATAGCGTTTATCGGATCTTCACCTGGGTTGGGATTATCTTGGTTGTCAAGTCTGATATTTAATCGTGTCCCAGGTCCACAGTAATTATATCCTGGAAGGTGTTTTTCACCTGGATACATTCCCCAAGGTGCACCTGGAAGTTTTGTTAGATTGGAGGTGATATCACCATCTCAATTTTTTAAAATAAATCTATATTTGCTTGTCCCGCATTTCTTACACTTGCCGGTGACCGCCTCTCTATTTTTTGTGGTAACAGTTGTTAGATCAATTGTTGGTGTACGCTGTCAGCATTTCACACAATATAAATCCATAATATTATTAAGTTATATCTAATGGAGATTATTGACTTTTCCGCGTTGAAGAAAAGAACACCCGTGAAACATCATGTTATGTTACCAGATTTCATACGAATGATTATTATCGGACCTTCAGGTAGTGGTAAAACACAGCTGCTACTCACGTTGATAATGAAGTATGTGAAATGCGACAAATTGTATTTGGTTGCCCCTAGCGTAGATGATCAACACTGTTATCGGGTGTTAAAAGATTATAACGAGAGCGCCGTAGAAATCGCCGACGAAGATATTATCGAGTTTATCACAAATATCGATGAAGCACCATCCGTGCAAGACCTCGATGGAAGTATTAACAATCTTGTTGTATACGATGATATAATGTTAGATAAACAAAAAATTCAGCTAGGATATTTTCTCGAGGGCGACACAAAAACACAAACGTGATATATGTTACTCAACGATACACACAGATTTCAAAGGTGATCCGAGATAATTGCAATTTATTATGTGTGTTTAACGGAGTTGACAATCATACACTTAGAAATATTTGGCAGACTTGGTGCTCCGACATGGATTTTAATCAATTTCGAAATTTCTTTAGTGGTGCTCAGGCAACCCCTCACATATTTGCAACGATAAAATTATCTGATCCAAGGACGCGATATCGTATCAGATTCGATCACATTTACGGTTAATTAATTGCGACCATGATTGACCCAGCACACATTTTTTTTTACCAAGGATCGGTTCAGGCTTGAACCATCTACTACTTTTTTGATCATACTTATCCCTGAAAATCACGTGAGTAAACCCCTGAACCTATTTTATTTGTCAAACAAGAAACCGTTTATTTACCAAAATACAAGCTCTATAAAAAGGGTATGTTCAGGCTTGCACTCCACTAACCCCCTGAACCTATTTTATTTGTCAAACAAGAAACCGTTTATTTACCAAAATACGAGCTCTAAAAAAAAAAGGTCAGTTCAGGCTTGCACTCCACTAACTGGCTAAAAGATATTGGAATGATCATCATTATAACGTCATCTACATTTATTGGTGGACAGGTCGTAAAACTTCAGAAATCTTTTACGAGGCTAATAAAAGCTATCAGAGGATCCTTGTTTGATGCTACGTGTAAGCTTGTGTCAATATTTTATATTTTGCATATTTTGGCATATGTTTTCTGGGAATATATGTCACTTATTTCTTAAGTGCCAGCAGGACTTCCACAAACCTATTTTTATCAGCCAGAAAACATTCGAGGTGTACATTATGTGATGTATCTGTCCATCAAGGTTAGTTGTCAAACATTTTCATTAGTTTGCATGTGAAGGAGATAAAAAGTTCAATATATCATTTGTATATCACTAAATATTTCCGCCATGCCAAAATCAGCAATATAGTCGAACGTGCAGCAACGTAATGGTCGATTTAGCACTCATAATTTAAAAACAAAGAATATCTAACTGAAATTCAGTTTCAGAACTGCAAACACAATGTCTGGTGAATGTAGTAATTCCGCGTCAAGATGATTTCCAAACATTTTTTGATTCGTTAGAATCTTTATCAAACATACGCAGTTCAGCATCCTAATAACTTCGTCAAAAGAAACATTACATTGTACAAGGTATGTTTGGTATCCGCTTAAATTCTGTTAAAACACATTTCTACGATATGAGCTTCTTGCTTTATGTTTATTGAAAAACTTAAAAGTAGCTTTTCTTGTGCATATACGCTGAATCTCTATTTACTATTTTGCAACAAATGCTGATAATTCTCTCACCCTATGTAGCTTTCTCGTCGTTTTCTTTCGTTCACTATCATTATTTTTATCTCGCTTCCATTACAGACTCTTTGCATCTCGTGTATTTTTCACCTCGTTCTTCGATTTCCTTTATCGGTTTTTCACTGTTGGATATGTACAATTACATACTCTGACATTTACCTGTTTAATTTAATTTGAAATATTATTGGATGGCCAATAAAAGTACATCAAAGTATATATATGTATATATACATACCTTGATAGATATACTGGATTTTATTTTCTCGCGTGAGGTGTAAATATTTGGCATAATACGTTGATAAACGTGTTAAAAGTCTACACCTTAAAAATTGTATCTATGAAAACTGCCTAGTTGTGGTGTAATTACAATACGTTCGTTATATTAAAGTTCACATGTTTGCATCAACATTTGTGCGAGTTAATTGCCATTGATGTTATTAAAAGTCGCATAACTTGATTGTTAGGCGTTTACATGTATCCGCTTTATTAACTATTTTAAAATGTGATTTCAATCAACTTTACATATCAGTATGCCATTTCTTTTTATTATTATGTTTATTTTTTTATTATTTATTTTTCTTTTCATAATATCTACAAAGCTGGCGCTTTATTGCGCTTTTCAGGTGTACCATGTTATTATTTACTTTTCTTGATTTTAATATCCTTTCTTTTGTCGATTGAGTATTTAATTACATTAATATGGATATTTAAACGCTTTATATTTTGATGCGCTGTTTTTCCACATGCATGACATTCTACAAACTTGGTAGCTTAAATGATAGTATTCCTACTCCATAACTATTCTGTTCGCATGAGAAAAGTATCAGTTTGTTTTGAAGTAAGGACAAGCTGTTAAAGGAGTTATCATATGTTTATAAACGTTTTACGGTCCACCCGGTTTTGAGTTTATATTTTCTTTCAACGCCATAAATATATTCGGTTTAGCTGATTGGCGATGACCATGTTAGCAAAACATGCCATTTTAGTCTTTATCTTTAAATATTTAAATACGTAAACAACTGAATCGTGGATAAATATATGCTTTATTGTAAAAAATATGTGTCCTGTAAAATTAGAAAGGCCGTCATTCTCACACACTGCTTGGTGTTGTACAGTTTCAACAATTTAAATAGATGCCGAAAAAAATGCACACTTGTCAAATAATTAAAAAGGTTGGCATATTTGATATGTAGTACTTCTTGATTTATTTAACTGACTTTAGATCTGTAATTGGAGTTATTGAATGTATTGCAATCAACGTTAGTATATTTTAAATCCAATTTTGATTCAGTTTTCATATTTCAACACCCACATCAAACATGATAGTATAGCGCACACTTCAGTAAATGCTTAATGCACACCAGTAAAACACATATTTTAGTACATACTTAATGCACACCAGTATAGCATTTACTTCAGTACATACTTAATGCACACCAGTATACCACACACTTAATGCATTCCAGTATATCCCAATGTCGCATTTTTGTCTGAGAATCACCGAATAGTATTTTAATAATGTGATGAAACATGTAAAAATGCGCCAGCACAAATTAATGTATTCGCTCTTACAAATTTAACTCTGGCGACTAAATCAAAAACCTAGAGCTTTATTAGTCTTGAAGGAAACTGTGCCAGGTTTCTTACAAAGAAACGCCTTTACGTCTTGAGTTGCTTGGCTTAACAGCCAAGTACGTTAGATGGAGGGAAATCTTGCATATAGTTCGTTCAAATTATTAATGATTTTTTAAAGGAAAGCTCAATAGTTAATAACAAAACATATACTAACATCAATTAGTCATAGCTTTAATAATGAAAAAAAATGAAAGCGATGGTTGACAATACATTTTTAAATGCTTACGACGATTGACACATATATGTTTTGGCTTTAAACTTAAACCCGATACATATAGTTTTAGCAAATTAGTCCAGCTCTATGTGACACAGTCTATGCGAATTAGTACAGATAAAAAGGTACAGTCTAGAATCTATGCAAATTAGTATATACATATATATATATATATATATATATATATATATATATATATATATATATATATATATATATATATATATATAAGGGCACAGTCAAGAATCAATGCAAATTAGTACAGAAAGATGGACGCAGTCTAAAATCTAAGAATATTATGCAAATTTAATTTATGAACTGAAGTCATATCTTTATCCTACTTGTTTTTAATTGATGCAGTCATAGTTTCAAATGAAAACGTTCATTTATCCGAAAAGAATTGGTCAAGGAATAATTCTACAAATCAAAGAGCAAACTATGCAACTCGAGGACACAGGAAACATAAATTAAACATTAATAGGAAACTGGATATGTAATGCTAAAGTGTTCAGTTTCTTTAATTTATTGTTCATACAATATAAAGGCGTTTTTCTTTAGATGTAACGAGCAATTTAATTTTATTTCTTACTATCTGAGATTTACAACTACCTTCCCGACTTGATTTGACTAAAAAGATGATTTTTTTAAATATGAGGTAACATTAAGAGTGCGATAATAAATGTATAGGATTGTGATTCTTGGACTATTCGTATTGTTTGTAATTCTAAAATAAGTATTCTCAAAGTTAATAAGGAATTGTGTAAGAACATATTGCATTTACAGGTGTGTGACAAGCCAATGATAACCAGCCAAAGCGCACTGATTACAGCGACTATGAGATGCAGCTAAAGAATATAATTGGAGTTGTTTGTTTTTATTAAGTACTTCAGTCTTTATCTGTCTGCGTGTCTTAGGTGTCTGTATGTTAAAGAAAGAAATGCAACGATGAAATGTATTATTCTTACCTTATACTTACATTCTTACACATCGATGATGGTGATGAATTATACAGTTTTGACTATCAGGCATGTAAGTCAACCTAGAACTTTTCGTATTAAAGAGTTGATATGTTTCTTCGAGTTCTGTTATTAAAAAAAATATCACAATATGTAATGCATATTTTCGTATCATCTTGACAATATACTATATACGACGGTTTTCACATTGCAAACAATAATGTACAAAGTACGACTGCCTTGTCCTAAATACTGCATAATATCCATATATCATACAATATTCAGTCCAATAATAAACTCCGATAACTTCTTCCTTCACCTACGAACTCAAAACTGTAACAATCTATAAAGAACAAGAATTAATAAGACTGGTCCCACAATAGTATGAGAGTTTCATTTTCAGCTATTTTTTTTTAATGTTCTTTATATCTTGTAAATTGAATATTCACTACTTTGAGTAATATTTCGAAGAACTATCTTGTTCTTGTGTACAAAATACGGTATTTATGTCGCTTTTATATCCGATGATCGCTAAAACCATCAACACGGTATTATACTTCAAGAGCTGTTGAACTTAATCCTTCTATTCATCACTAGTGACCGCTCTGGTGGCCTTGTGGTTAGAGTCTCCGCCTCGGATGAGAAAGATTGCTGGTTCGAACAACCGGCCGAGTCATACCAAAGACAAAAGATGGTAATAACAGCTGCCTCATTAGGCGCTCAGCGTTAAGAGGCTTGTATTAGGACTGGTCGGTCTGGTGTCAGGATAATGTGACTGGGTGGGACATCATGCTACGTGTCTGCGGCATGATGGCCCAGAGCCATACATAACTATAAGCAGATATACTGCATATATCGTAGCGATATGACTGAAATATTGTTATAACTACGTTACAAAGCAAATCACACACACACATACACATATATATATATACATACAACCACACCGCTAGACTTAAAATTTAATGAAATTTAGCAAGACACGTCATCAAATGTTTAACTGGGAATTAAACGACTGATGCAGTTCCAAACAATACCAATATACCTCTTTATAACTTAAGCGTTTGTATCAGATGATTAATCCTCCACAAATTAAGATTACATCCTTTATGAAGTAAAATTGAAAGCCATATTTTAAAACTGTCTAAGACTTAGAAAAGATAATATTATATTTCCAGGCGGCATCCTAGGTTTGATGTTATTGATACTAGCAATTAATAATATACACGTAACGTGTTTTGAATTTACGAATTCTTAAGCTTCTCCTTTCTGCTGTTTATACGAATTTTCTGGGGTCCGTTTTCAATTTTTGTCATAATTTTGTAACTATACGTGTTAACTCAGCTTATCTGACTGATAGAAAGTGGGTTGCCTTAACACATTATTCCCTGGAGGTTTTTTGCTGTTTTCGCATGAAATGCGATTAGGAAACACATTTTTGGGACTATTTCTGAATACATCGTAATACATCGATTTCCAAGCAATATTCCGTTAGACAAATGGCTAGTCGTGCTAAAGAAAATGTTTTTCATCGGTTAGTTTGCTGGCTCATGAGCAGAAGGGCAAAAATTGGAGATTGTTGTTTGTTTAATTTTTTTTTTTTATTAATGTTATTTTTTTGTTGTTGTTGTTTTTTGTTTTTGTTTTTTTTTTTGCTTAACGGACCCATAATTTTCGTATGGAGAAGACTCTTTATTCAAAATGTTCACCTTATCCTATTTTATGCACAGGTTCACCTGTCTGTGTGCGTTTCAGACCGGTCTGCCGTAGATCTGAGGCCATAAGGTCTATAATCTAGACACAAATTCGGAATCCGACCATGGGCGATATTTGGGTGGGGGAAAAAAACGGGTTCAAAAGCTTCGGTTTTTTCTTCTGTATAATTGTAGTGCAACTAAAATGTCCAGATTATTTGCTATCATTGTAGAGCTACATCTGTCTACCTTTCTATGATACCACCGACTTTAGTGTATCATGTATGAAATTGACGCTACAGACCTTGGTAGTAGGCTACGACCTCACGCTCCGTAAAGTCGTCGCTAGGGGCTACTGTGTTAACATGGTGATACGCTTGTCCAACTCAGAAGACTTGTGTCCTCATGGTGTTTTGCTTGTCCAACTCAGAAGACTTGTGTCCTAATGGTGTTTTGCTTGTCCAACTCAGAAGACTTCTGTCCTAATGGTGTTTTGCTTGTCCAACTCAGAAGACTTCTGTCCTAATGGTGTTTTGCTTGTCCAATTCAGAAGACTTCTGTCCTAATGGTGTTTTGCTTATCCAACTCAGAAGACTTGTGTCCTAATGGTGTTTTGCTTGTCCAACTCAGAAGACTTCTGTCCTAATGGTGTTTTGTTTGTCTAACTCAGGAGACTTCTGTCCTAATGGTTGTTTTGCTTGTCACACTCAGAAGACTTCTGTCCTAATGGTGTTTCGTTTGTCTAACTCAGGAGACTTCTGTCCTAATGGTTGTTTTGCTTGTCACACTCAGGAGACTTCTGTCCTAATGGTTGTTTTGCTTGTCACACTCAGGAGACTTCTGTCCTAATAGTGTTTTGCTTATCACACTCAGAAGACTTCTGTCCTAATGGTGTTTTGCTTGTCACACTCAGAAGACTTCTGTCCTAATAGTGTTTTGCTTGTCACACTCAGAAGACTTCTGTCCTAATGGGGTTTTGCCTGTCACACTCAGAAGACTTCTGTCCTAATGGGGTTTTGTTTGTCTAACTCAGGAGACTTCTGTCCTAATGGTTGTTTTGCTTGTCACACTCCGAAGACTTCTCTCCTAATGGTGAAATGAGATGCTTATCCGACTCACTCAATAACAGTTATGTAGCTGGTGTGGCTATATATTAACATTTATGACTATATAACATGCATACATACAGGTATCAAATATTATATCGTATTACAATATATAAACATTTGTGACTATATAACATTTCCATATACAGTGTTCAAAATTGATTTGTCATCCAAATTGTGCGAAACGTTCGCTATCAATCCAAAATACATTCTGAATAAAACAAAATTATTCAGTTTGAGAAATCTCTCCCAGGTTCATAATATATAATCGTAACATCGACGTCATCCCCTCTTTTAACTAATCGGAAGAATACATTTATTATTTGAAGTAGCGATTAAGTACACACCTTACAATCTTCCGCATCTTTTCATGAAAAAAATTAGATCTATTTTTTCAAGATATTCTCTTGAAAGCTACTCCTACGAAACGCTAAGGCTACCTTGTTTCTCATGAGTTTCTAAGTATTGTTTCAAATACATCAGCGATTACTTATAGCAAGAATTTATCACGGAAAGATGGTAAGGTCAAGTTAACCTGTTTCGCACCTGCAGCAAGCTACAATCCGACATGTACGCTAATGTGTTTTGCTGCGAAAATACATCTGTTATTCTTGATTAAATTATGTCAATATCATAGAGATGCATTTTAATCAACACTCTGCCATGACTGGGTATCAATTCTCGTTTCTAAAGAAAACAAATTCAAACATGTATACCATCCAATCAAGTCATAAAACCTGTCTTTGTAATGATGTTATAGCTCATTCTTTAGAGTAGCTTTATCAATATATATAAATAGCTCTATAATCATTCTGTTATCGGCAAATAAATGCAATTTGGACGAGTTGAAATACAAAACATGAGTTTTACAACCGTCAAGATTAATGAGCTTCTGTCAAAATTTGTCGTTAGTGTCCCTGTTCGATTATACCGTTGTTTGTTTGGCATCTTTTCGGTCTCTGTGCGAAATCCCTAAGGTAGTAACCATATTACTAGTATCCATGATTTTGTTTCGGTTTTTCAATGAGTAATTCATTTTCTCGTCCGAAAAGATATCTGTCCAAAATAGAGTTTATGTCCTTTGCATAAATATACATTGTCCAATTCAGATGGAATGTATACCAGTCATTATTTTCTGTATATTTTAATCTCTGCTTCTGTCTAGAAAGCTACGCCCACCTAACATCTTACCATATTTCTTTCGAACTCTTGGATAAGCAAACTTTTCTCTTCGATCGGAACAGAGACATCATTCACGTAAACAAAATTGTCAACCAATGATCAGTGTTAATCGTCAAAGTACTGCCTACAAGCAATCCCGTATTGTCAACCAAATTATCTAACCAACCATTTAACTGTGGTTGACAAATTTGAATGTTTACCTAACAAAAGATTAGCCCCAAACCGTTCATTCTACCGATTTTTTCAAAAACAGGAACATTTTGATTTTTGTTGGTATGTTTTGGGGATTTATTCTTTAAGGAGATATATTTCGATGGAAATATGTTTAGGCGATCTCACTCAAAAATGGCACATCATCGTAAAAGATAAATGTTCAAGCTTTACAAGACCATGTTACATTTTAGACATTACATTATTCAGCCATGAAACTGTACATTAATGCATATCAATATTTATGTAACGACTGGTAAGATGAAAAACGCAGCACCAGCAAATGCAAACATTTTTTATTCAGTAAAGAATTAAAGATATAGTAATTTTCTTAAAACATGTGATGATTCAGAACATTCGAGGGTGTGGGCTGTTTGTTGAACATGTTTAAGTTTTTGTTTTTGTAAACGCTAATCATACCTGTAACCGATTAGCACGTACCAGAACCGATATATGGCTCTCTAATAAGATGAAATCTGGCTCATATCGTTTCTCTCCCCTCCAAAGGTAAATATTTTCTTATACTGAAGGTAAATTCAGATAAAACGTCTCTGACTAGTTTAAAGATAAATACGGTACTATGAAATAAATTCAAAAGAAAAAGAATTACCAATTCATTGAATCGAAATACAGCATGTGTTGCTGTTTCCAAAATAAGAAAAATAATATTACATCACAAATGTATTGTACCTTTACATATAATCAGTTTGAATCAAAGGCACTGTTAAGAACATGGGTAACATTTGCGTAGAAACTGGTGTGAAAATGAATCCTCAACGACGATGAAATAGAGCTTTGTAATTATTCCATTTGAAGACTACGTAACCTTCCTTTTATAGAAACTGGCGACGTTTTGGTAAAGATGAAACACGATTAACTGCATGGCAGCGAGAATCAACATTTTCGTTTGGATACAAAAGTCGCTAATGTCTAAATGTCGCTAAAGTAGTATTTCTTAGCACGCAAGATATACACTTTAAAATAATTCTCAGGCAATTTATAATTTTGCCACGCCCCCTTAGCGATAGAAAAAGTCATTTAAATCTATAGCTGATGATGATTTAACAATTATAGTCTTCTTTCTGAAAGATCATGTTCGTACTTTTATAACAATTGACTGGAACTGGCGAATGACTTGTACAAAAATGGACGATAATGATATACATATTATATTCCATTTATCTCATCTAGTGAAAGCATGGGCGTTCTTTAAAGTGTTTGATGTAAATAGTGCACGGTATACAGGGATAGTAGACGAATGGGTCGAGTGAGTTGTAGAAGTTTACTGGCCGCACAAAATCTCTCTCTCTCTCTCTCTCTCTCTCTCTCTCTCTCTCTCTCTCTCTCTCTCTCTCTCTCTCTCTCTCTCTCATTTCAGTAAAATATATGTTCATGCAAATGTATCAATACACAATAACACACACACACACGTCACACCTCAATAAGCTTTCTTGGCGCATCAGTTAATATCTTTCGTGCAACTTGTATGTTTTCATGTCGAAAATTTAGTACAAAATGCTACTCTACATTCTGAAGTTTGGTTTGTAATTCCTGCCATATGCCTTATTTGGCAAACGGGGTGGGTGTTGGAGTGCAGGTTGGTCTAAGCAATTACATTGTTTTGACTTATAATGGACGATTTTAATATGGTTTTTTTATACTTTAATTTGAAATCAGAGGGGTGGGTGAGTGGTGGCTTTTTATTATTTGTTATGGTTAAAGACGCAGATATAGAAGAAGAAAAACTTCAAAAAAAAAAAGACCTGGAACAGAAAACCAAATGTTGAATTTATCAAAGTCCTAAAATGACCTCGAAACAAGAAACCGAATGTTGAATTTATTGAAGGGAAAAACATTGAAGATCAGTATCACGTGACCGTTTACATCCAATCAAACTGTGTAAAACGTTATTTCTTGATTCATATAATTTGGAAATATTAAGACTTTAATTGAATAAATAAATTTCCATTAGTATTCAGAACGTGCTGTTTTGAAGATTCATCAACAGAAAAAAATGCATATTTGATAATGATCATACATATATGTTTTTGAAGTTGCTACGCATTTTTTAGTTGCTCATAATGCTAATTTATGCATCTTTGTGTAGTTCTAATGGTTAAGTATGCATGTTAGTTGCTAAGCATGTTAGTGTAGTTGTTCATGCTCACGCATGTTATGTTTGTGTAGTAATAATGCTCATACATATTTGTATAGTTCGTAACGCGTATGCTTTTGTAGTTGATAATTATAATGCATGCATATTTGTATAGCTTTTAAGGCTTATGGATGCATATGTATGTAATTCTTACGTTTCTACTAATGATAGTGCGTATGAATATATGATGTGTAGTTGATAATGCTCAAGCATACATATGTGTGTAATTCATAATGATCATATATGCATTTTGTGTAGTTGACAATGGTTATGAATACATATTGTGTAGTTGATAATGCTTATGAAGACATGTTGTATGCTTATGAATACATGTTGTGTACTTGATAATTGTATGACATGCCAGCTGTAAAGTTGATAATGCTCATGTATGCATATTTATGTAGATGATAATGCTCATGGATAAATATTTGTATAGTTATGCATTTGTATATTTAATATAGCTGATGAGAACGTGTTGTGTAGTTAATAACTGCATGGCATGCCTGCTTCATAGTTAATAACGCTCATGTATGCATGGTGTGCTCTGATCGAGGTACTCTAATGATGATCCGAACAGCTGTGTTTTGAACTTTTTGAAGTTTCTGGAGTATATATTGTGACGAACCAGAAAGAATTGAGTTACAATAGTCCAGTCTTGAAAGTATTATTGAACACACAAGTATTTTAGTGACATCAACTGAAAAATATTTGCGAATGGAACTGATGCTTCTCAGCTTTGGATATGCAGCCTTGCATATGTTCATGACATGTTGGTGCAATGTGAGAGCACTGTGTAGAGTAACACTTAGGTTTCATACTGACTGTGTGAGTTTAATGCTGGTGTTGCTGATATTAATTGTTTGAGGTAAAGGATGTGAATGAGAAAGTCTTTGTGTTGTGATCAGAATGGCCTCAGTTTTATCATCATTCATCTGCAGCTTGTTACATGTCATCTCTAATTTCACATCAGAAATGCACCTCTCTACTCCATGGATGGTAGTATCAACTTCAGTTGGCTGGCTAGACTTGTATATTTGGGTGTCATTAGCGTACAATTGGTGAGACACTGGGTGATGATCTATGACACTTGAGAGCGGCTGAGTGTATAGAATGAAGATTATACGTCCAAGAACAGACCCCTATGGAACACCACAACAGAGATCAACTGGACTGGATTGTATTCCATTTGCAGATACAATTTGTATCCTGTTGACTAAATAGGACTTAAACCACTGTAATGCTGTATTCTAAAAAACACATACATGCTGGAGACGGTGAAGAAATATATCATGGTCTATTGTGTCAAATGCTGAAGACAAATCAAGGATGATGAGGACTGTAATCTTTCCACTATCCAAAACAGAGAGAATGTCATTCAATACTTTCAGAAGAATAGTTTCAGTACTCTGACAAGGGCGATATGCAGACTGTACATTGCTAAAACGACTGTTTGAATTCAAATGAGATACAAGTCGGGTTGGAACAACTTTTTCTAAGAATTTTTTATATGAATGAGAGATTAGAAACTGGGCGGCAGCTCTTAAAATCGTTATGGTCAAGTGTTGGTTTCTTCAGCAGAGGCTTTACGGTGGCAGTTTTGAAAAATGATGGGAAGTCCTCCGATGAAAGAGATATTAATAACATCAGTTAGTGAAGCCAATATTGGGTCTAAGCACTCGAGCAGCAGTGATGTAGGAATTGGATCAAGTTCACAAGACTTTGGTGCATTTTTCATCACGATTATCCGTACTAAATCAATAGAGACAGGTTCAAATACTCATAATGACTGTCGCTGAAAGTCTGTATCATAACTGTATGGTGATGAGTCAATTGAAATTGTGTTGTCAAGCTAATCTTTAATAGTTTGTACCTTGTTACGGAAGAAATTTTTAAATAGGTCCGGAAAGTCCAATGGAGAGAAGGTAGATGGAAGTGGTGTACATTTGTTCCTTGACATTAGTCTGTTAGTTATCTCGAAGAGCTCTTTGGAGCTGCAAGTCTCCGTGATCTTAGTACTTTAGTGGGATAATTTTGCTAAAAGGACTATGTTTGTGACGTTCTTCTTAGCGGCTTCATATATTTGTTTATGAATAGTGAGTCTGGTGGCAAGCCAAAACCTCTCAGCTTTTCAGCAATGTCTTTTAGCTGTGCGAAGCTAGTCCCTAATACTGCTATACCATGGAGAACACTTTTGTATTGATACTCTGCATTTGGTGGCGGGTCATGTTTTTCAAGCAATGAACGGAGGCAGTTGTCTAGTTATTCTGCTGTATGATGTAAGTACGTTGTTAGGTTTTCTTGGATGCCATGCATGAATTTGGTTCTATTTATCATACGGAGGTTTCTCTTACTAGCAAATAAAGGTAGAGCGTTAGGGAATGATACGTCGAAATGGCATAGAATGCAGAGGTGAACTGATGCAAGTTCGTAAGATAAAAAGGTGGATTACAGAATATTAGCATCAGGTTTATGAAGAAACAAGTCTAAAATGTGACCAAGTTTACGGGTGGGTATGGGTGAGTTGGTTAACTGACTATTTTGGGTTGGAAACATGAATTGAATCTAGAAGTTTTGACGCGTATAGGTTTCCAGGACAGTCAAAGTGAAAGTTGAAATCTCCAAGAATAATTAGGTTGCCACCTATCGAATTTCCATACTCCAGAAGATTCGGAAACTGCTCCAAAAAAGAGAGATTCGGTCAGCATGTTTTTTTCTACTAGGAGGAGGGCAGTAGAGACAGAAGAAATGGACTGACCTTTTTCCAGTGTGAGTGTTGATTGGACTAGTTCAAACGATGTGTGGCATAAATTGAAGGTTGTGTTGTACTTAAGGCATTTTATCATGGAATTATTTGTGATGTCAGAAATTCCACCTCTGCGAAAGTGGCGGGGGAACGACTTGATGGAGTAATCGGTGGGTGTTAAATCCGCGCACATGGGCTCATCGCCTGATTTTTAGCCATGTTTTTGTCAAGAAGAAGACGTCGATATTCTGGTCGTTGATAAACGTAACTATTTCTGTACACTTTTCTGGTGATCCTACTGATTGTGCGTTAAATAATGCAATACGTAGTGGTATTCCTGTGACAGCTGACACAACGGTTGACGACTTAAGATGAATATGATCCAGATTATCAAAATTAACGGCCGAATTTTTTGATTTTTTTTTTATCTGGCGAAAGGGAGATAACTGGAATTCTTCTTCCTGTTCTACTCCGTCCTGCTTTTAAACAACGTTTCTTTTTCGCTTCCGTTTACATTAAAGTAATGATCAATGGAATCCCAGATCGTTTAGTCTTGAGCACAATGTAGTATCAAGAGCCCAGTTGTGGTCATTTAATGCAATTAATGAAGGTCCATCATAACGTAAGCGGGTTGACTGGCGATCACGTGATGGCGGTTTATTCAAACACAAAGGACGTCTTAATAGTGGAACAAAACAGCTGAGAAAAATTAGAATTGTTCTCGTTTTCAAAACAAGGAGATGAAGAAACACATACGAACTGAACAGCACATGCATCATTAAACACAATAATGTAGACAAAGATAGACACCAAGCACATGTATCATGAAACATAGCACACAAGCAGAATAGCCTTCGTCAAGCAGTTAAGCGATGGCGGCCATCTTTCCGGGGAAAAAGATATCGATTGTCCAAAACCGAGAAACATAGGCTGAAAGTGTACCCTTGTCAAGGAAACCAACAGAGATACAAGGAGTCACCTAAAACAGTATTTCTCTCTGATGCACGTTCTCACGTTTTGTGTGTCTTTTTGTCTGTTGAGAGCATTAAATTACAATAAGTCAGGCCTCTAAAGGAATAGAATTTAAATATACGGGGATGGGAGAAAAAGATTAATAACAAAAAATATATAAGGGCGATATTTACTTCTTGAAGAGACATATTAATGATCTTAATGTTTCTCCTGCCACTAGCCTAATACGGGAATTTTCATCACTGAAGACAGTGAAGGATATAAATATTTTCACCTTTAATATATGGATGTTATATGAAACATTGACAAGAAATAATTAATATTTATTGCGAGAAACTGTTTCATTTGATCAGTTCCAATTTTGACTAAACGTACCCCGTGTATAAAAGACCCTCCAAATATGTTATAAACTTTCAAGTTCACAGAAATCTTTACAACTTTTTTCTCTCTCTTGTTAATATGACATTTACTGCAGTCAAATTTGCTTTTGGATTAATGTGTTGACGGAAAAATGATTCTGTCTGGCTTGTAAATGCATTATTTGGCAATACATATTGCATTTATATGTTCGATTCATCTGGTGCACAGTGAGTATACTTAACATTTGAATTAGTCACGTTGACATGATACGTTTCGGACTGTTACTAAGTTTTCCATAGATGCTAAGGGAGACTACTAAGTGTATAAGACCGTTAGTTTATGTGAACGGATCAGTGTTTTCTGTCCTAGTTTATTTCACACAGCATAAAGAATGTTATCCTATCTGTAGCATTGTAGCACAGTCAATGTTAAGGTCAGCGTCATTAAATGTAGCTAACAGTATATAACGTAAATGACATTATGTAAAACTAGTTCGGTTGATTTAGCTATAAATAGCGACATTCATTCATTCATTCATTCATTCATTCATTCATTCATTCATTCATTCATTCATTCATATTAAAAAGCAAACGTGTTTAGAACATCTTTATATATTTATTTGGATGAATAGCGTCTGTATCAGTAAGGAACAGAGTCTGTCGCTACTGTATGCTATAATATGGCCTGGTGATCACGTTGTAACGGTTAAAGTAACGATATCCAGTTGATTGATTTGCTTTAACTCACGTTGCTAAGGCTACGTTTTTTTTTCTTCTTTCCTTTCTATTTTCATGATATGAAAAGCACCAATTTCTCGTCTTTGTTAGCTTAAAATCACCTTTAGAGAAACTTTCACAAACTGACTGTATTCTAATCTAAAATTAATAACCTTGCCACTCATGCCACACTATAACAAACCAAATTAACAAAAATCTGTCGAACGAAAAAAATATTATAGAGTTTTAAAAAAAAAGGTTTATTTTGTCTTAATTCTAGGGTGAGCAGTCATATTGATACATTGATAAAAACAGTTACAAATTTGTCTGGGACAGCTAATGCTTTAAATATTGTTTTCTTAAATTAGTGCTTTCTAATGCAAAATATTAAGTCTCAAATATTGTCTTTGTTTAGGTCAGAAACGTTTTTAAGCGAAATATTAGGCGAGTATTATTTTTTTTCTTTTAGCACGTTTATTGCGCAGATATATATCGTTATCATTTTTAGACGGTTGTAACATAGACAGGATATAACAAATATATGCGCAATTCTATTCCCATTCTGTCTGTTACACTAGCATTAATACTGCAAGACCATTACGAGACATCATTGATAAAGAGAAGTTCTGAAATGCTTTAATAATTCGAAAATAACCTTTACAAATTTGACTCCTTCATCGAAAGCTTTTAACCTGTTTTTAATTAATTAATGTTTTAAGATAAACATTAGTCGAATATGCCTTTTGTTATTCGTATATTTTTGTGGCGTAGGTTGATTCTGTAAACAAGGGTAGCGGTCCAAATGGTCGATTAAAGCACCAATCAAAGAGTAGCATCTTGAAACCTAAGATTTTAATGAGTGTAAGCATACCTGGAATGGTATGCATTTGTATTTTCATCCTTTGTTCAAAATTCAGATATGCATTATATTGTCTGAGGCAGCTATCAGTCTTGTTTGGTAACTGTCTTGTTTGGTAACTGTCTTGTTTGGTAACCAGCCACTTCAGTGAAAACAAGTAAATAGTCATTTTATTTTCATTTGCAATCAACATGCGTCCATGCCCGACTTCTCTAACGTATACAAGAATACGTCATATGCATGAATATGACGAGAACTGAAACTGGTACTGAATCAAATTTTGATATTATATTAAACTGAGAATTTATCTTAGAATCTTGTATCGATTATCGTTAACGCATATTAGATATTTTTGATGCCAGGCGATACTGATTATCGACATGGAAAGATCAGGTAATGAACATTTGTATGAAGTCTTAATACGATCCTTTATACAACCTAATCAATTGGTGACACCTTGTTCAACAATGATTCCGATGCTTGTTAATATTCCAAAGCACAGCCCAGAAACTGAAAAATATCACATTAATGAAACGGTTAATTATTTTCAACTAATATTAATAAACATACAAAGTTTTTAATTAGTTGCGTGATTTACGCAAGAGTGGCTTTAAATCTGTGCTTTTTCCTTAAACTCTGGCTGCATTATATGGTTGGAACTAGTTTGTAAATGATAGCAATAGACCAAGAGGGAGTGAGAAACTGTAATAATAATTATATTCTAAGAGATACGTCTGTTTTTTCTTTTTCCTAAGGCTTGATTATTCTAAAACCAATGCGAAAACTTCAGCGAATTGACCCAGGAAACATTTTCTTATCGCCAAAAAGCTAATCTTATTTAAATGAGATTTTGGTAACTAGCAAGAGATGTATTTAATTGTTTTTATTTAGTAAAGATAATTTTATGGGGTTTTTTTTGTCAATTAAACGGTTAAGAGTCGTGCTGAGTGACTATGAAAACGTTAGCGAATTGAGATATAAAAGTAACAAAACCTGAATGTTTGAACAAAGCTGAAATCTGATCGTTATTTCGTTTTACTGATGATGGCTTGGTATAGGTTTAACACATTTAAGCAATAATAGATTTCCAATTACATGTTAGACGATTAATTAGGATTTTTTTTAAAATACAAATACATGGGTTCTTGTTAAAATTGTACCCATGATGATAACCTTGAAGTTAATTATATTTAGTGAGTCGTCAGAACACATTGTATACTTGTATAGAAAAACCTATCCAGTTTTGTTGACGATTTAAACAATGGAAACGTTTGTGTAGATAATGGAATATGTCAAATAGATAACACGCAGAGCAAAATTAACGCAAGAAATGTTTTATCACATTAAACTGTGACAGAAGATAGGAAATTATTTAATTGAACTTTCGTCCCTCAGGCTTTGACGATTCATGCACAATTACAATATGCTTACACTATTTCTACACCTGTAGCTGTATCTAAGACAAGAGAAGACAAAACTTTATTAGTCTCAAGTTGTAATGTCTCACAAGAATCGGCAAGGCCAACCAGACCTTCGCAATGCTGAAGCCCATATGGAGGACAAGAAACCTCAGTGTCCACACAAAGATCCGTATCTTCAAGAGCAATGTGTTGAGCGTCCTTTTGTACGGCTCAGAGTGTTGGAAGTCCACTGCGAACATAGAACACAAGCTCGAAGTGTTTCAAACCAAATGCCTGCGACGCATCATGAGGATTTTCTGGCCAAACATGATCTCAAATGAGGAACTTCGGCACAGAGCGGGTGCAAGCACCATCTCTGAGATCATTTCAACTCGGCGATGGAGATGGCTCGGCCATGTCTGCAGAATGCCTCCTGACTCACTACCAAGGGTGGCACTGAGATGGATCCCACAGGGTAAAAGGAACCGTGGCAGACCCAAAGAGACCTGGCGACGAACAGTGGAGAGAGACCTTAAGACCAGAGGCCTCACCTATCAGACCGCCCCTGCAATAGCTGCCGACAGACGGAAATGGTGCTCCCTTGCTGTTGCCTCAAGCACCAGACGGCGCAGAGAGGATTGATTGATTGATTTGTAATGTCTACAAGCAAATAAATATGAATATAGCGTGTGATATTATAGCGTAATGCTTAACATGGATTATGAAAGTCGGAAAATACAATCTTTGAATCTGCAAAAAAAATTCAAAAGTTGTAAGTTATCTGTATTAATCAGGTGATTCTACTTATAAACGTTACCTTTGGAAATTCAAAGATGAGGTATAAATTGTCATCTTTTAACAGGAACATTTAAACAGGCTATAGCAATATTCGCGAATATTTCGTGCGACTCACAAAGTGTGCAATACAGTTCGTTATAATAAACACTACCTTTTGCAACGAGAAGTCTATGATGTTTG
This sequence comes from Unio delphinus, assembly GCA_029339505.1. Classification (NCBI taxonomy): domain Eukaryota; kingdom Metazoa; phylum Mollusca; class Bivalvia; order Unionida; family Unionidae; genus Unio; species Unio delphinus. The sequence continues at coordinate 10,506,818 of JAQISU010000177.1, read as the reverse complement.
TGGCGTGACGTTTGTGCTTTGGCGTAATGGCAAGGTTGGGGTGCTCCCAATATTTAATTATAATTAATACAGGAGATCCATCCAGGCTCGATTTTGGTTTGAAGTTTAAGTAGTAAAAGATTTATGTAAAGTTCCGAGCCCACAGCCAGCAACGCCGACGGTTAAGCTATTGAATATACAAAATAAGTGAAATTCAACGAAAAACAATTTAATACAATTTTATAGTTACGTTATTAAATTTCCCAAGTATTCTTCTCCCACTCGACCAAGTAACAGCCTATTGTATCACTTGATATGTAGTGTGAGATAGGTTTCCACCTGTCTTTGTATTCTACTCATTGTGAATTCTCTCCTATTCCTTCAATTCCTTCTCTCTTCCGCCCGACTTGCTCCAGATGTTTTCGCCTCTCGACTTCTCTATAGTCTTCCTCCTTCTCCACATTGTCCTCTTCGACTCCTTTTCCTCCTTCTCCTCCTCGATTCTCTCCTGACTATTTTGTCGACTCCGACCGATCCGTTAGTCTCACTTCCGTGTCACTTATTAGAGAATCGGGACTAAAATGAACCGGAAGTTATGTCCCCGAAACAAAACCCTCATCTCAAAGCACAAGAAAGCTACAATATTATCGCATCTCACACAACACCCAGCTTATCAAATAATGGCCATTAAATTTCCTCAGTCATTCTCATCAAAATACTCATACGCTCTTGAATGATAAAACAACTTGTCGTCATAAAACTACAGTTTGAATTACTTCTGATATATACATCAATAAATTGTGTCACATCAGTACATAAGCAGCAGAGAGGGTGAACAGACCACGTTTTCAAGCAAAAATAAGGCTTCCTACGAATCTCATTTTAGCAAAAAAAAAAAGGGGGGGTGAACAGACCACGTTTTCAAGCAAAAATAAGGCTTCCTACAAATCTCATTTTAACCAAAAAAAAAAATAAGTCTCCATTTAGCAAACGGAGACTATACGATTTTGGTCGCAACGATGTGGTCATCACCCTCTCTGCTGCTATGGGTTAATAATTTTTTTGCGATGAAAATCACTAAGATTTCACAAACAGACTAATTTGTAAAACCTCCTCTTGTAGATCAATCAGATTATTGGACTGGTCTGTGAGTTTAAAATTAATTCTGGTTAGCGAATCATTATGACACCGCATATAGACTGGATTAACCGGAGACTCAATTATTAAAAATCCTGGAGGGGCTATTGGTGCAAATGAGTATAGAATATATCCTTGCTGAGCTTGATTTGATCGTTCGAGATTAATTTGATAGCTTCCTTCGATAACATCGCATACTAAATTGAGCGCAATCACTGAGGATATATTCACGTTGAACGGAGCGATATGTCTGCCGCCACCGTCTGGGTCATTATTATGTTTGAGGATTTTTATTTCCGATGATGCTGTTTTTCTCCATGCATCATGAATTATTTTAAAACCAACATCGATGGCATCAATGAGAAGTTTTTTTAGTTCTGGTACGTTATATCCTCGTAGTTTGACTGTTGGAATATCCATGACGGGGATATTATAGGTTGTTGCAAACTCTGTTCTCGATAGGGGGTTATTGTCATCTAATATCTTCCTGAATAATTTTCAAATTAAATGTTTCCATATCATCGATAATTTTATTGCATGTTTCTACGACGCTGATAAATTCATCTCGGGTGAGAGAGCCAGATTTAAGAGATATTAACAACAGTGAAAAATCATTATTCATTGCTGTGAAATTTTCAATAGTTCTACGTTCGCTAACAATATGATATCCCTCTATGCTATCCCCTTCCTCTTCTTCCCCAGTTGGTTGGTATACGAGATCAAAAAATTGTATAGTGATTTGATAATCTATATAACTCTTTATTGGATTATTGGGTTTTATCACGTCGGTGATATAATCAGTTTTTTGTGGTTCGGGTATATCAACGGTTTTTCCCCCGGGTGGTAATTCAGGCCATCCTAGTACGGTTCTAATAGAACTCTGATAGATATCTACGACGTATCCTTCTGTGCTTATTTCAATTGCGGATGATAGCGTCGGCTCATGAACCGTTATAGCGATTTTTGATTCTTTTCCAGTAATGGATTTTATTCTACGAGCGAATTCATCATTGATTTGTTCAATTTGATATGACCCTGTTGGTATTGAAACGACGTTCCAGTCTGGAGTCCCGTCTTCTTTATTCTTATTCGCGAACACCAGTGAATTATTCGGTTGTTGACCACCAAATGATTTTGATCTGATATTAGGCCAACTGTGATACACTCGTAGTTTTGCTAGCGCTATCTCCTTCACGGGGACTGGGCTAGGGAAATTCACACTAAACTCGGGTTTCGTTGATGTTATTGATATCATACTTGTTTGTACTGGGTTCGTGTTCTCCACTATTCGTTGAAGTAATTCCATCGGTGTTGTCATCGTTGCTATACTCATGTTGTCGCTCTAATTTTGACATCGCAGAATAATAAATACTGACCATCACTGAGAACTCAGTATCTGATATCGTTGATGTTATTGATATCATTCTGGTTTTTGGGTTCGTGTTTTCTAATTCCATCGGTGTTGTCATTATTATTATACTGTTGTTGTCGCTCTAATTTCGATATCGCGGAATCAAAAATACTGAGCATCGCTGAGAACTCACTATCTGATATAATTGTATTATCGAGTGACGACGATATCATCGAGGATAATTGTGAGTATGCGGTTGATACAACATGAAATTGAATTAAGTAATCTTGCAGTTTACTCTGGCTGCATGATGATATCTTTTTTGTTATCCCGGTCGATATACCCGCGATTGTAGCCACCGCAGAAATGCAAATTGGAACTACGACCGGGGCAATCATTGTAACCGATGCAAGTATTATTCCGGCGCCAGCGAGAACGCTTGACACCGAGTACATAGTAATATCAATTGCGGTGATTCTTCGTCGGTATTTTTTTATTTTTATTTGATACTCCTCGGCGAGGGTTTTGAGTCTAGTTTGAAATTCTCTGACTTGATAATAGCGACATTGCGTTGATGAAATCATTTTTATTTTAAAAACGCTAGCGTTTTCAATTGTGAAATCCGAAGGATTTTCCTTTCAATTTAGTTATTTACTTAAACCCGTTAGTGTTTTCAATTATTCTTCATCTTCCGGGAAGTAGTAGATCCGGGGGTAGTCTAATTCACATACAAATTCTAAACACCAGGTTATTTTTTTTCTAATGGTGTTATCAACCGCGACAATCTCAAATTCTTCTTTATTTGCGATAATTACTGTCGCGGTGCCACCAAAGTAGGTTTTACCGCTTACGATGATATCAAACTGCTTGTTAGAGATTAACGTCATCCTGTAGATACCATAGGGCCAGTCCCCGATATCGATTGGCAATCTAACACTAGATTCTTTTACCCAATCAAAGGTCCCATGATCAACCGTATACACGATATTTTTAACGCCTATGTCTGGATGCGGAATCTTTACCCTTTCAGAGGCTTCTTTTAGTTTAAGAATATCGTCGTAAACGTCGAGATAGGTTTTATTGATTTCGGTATCTTTCATTATCGTTTTATCGCGGTGTTTAAAAAATGAAATCAAAAGGAGGTCTATTCCCAAACCTTTTTGTGTGCCATAATGCCTGTTGAGTTCAGAATATGTCGTCGTGATATTGTAACTTTCAGAGCCCTCAAAGAAATTTTTAGCCATTTCGCTGATGCGTTTTTGTTCATCAATAGCTTTTTTAACTTCAGCGAGAGTCGGGCCTGTCAACGATGTGGTTTCAGAAACAGGTGTTCTCCCTAAAAATTTATCAACGATGGTATTAAGTGTTATTTGTCTCACCATAAACATATTAATATCTTTGAGAGTCACTGTAGATGTAGCTGGGACACCAAAGAAACTATTAGCGATGTAAGCATTGTGAGTATGCTTGCCGATAAACTCGTTGATTTCAGCGAGAGTCATGGCAGCCACAAGTGGGGTTCCAAAAAACTTAACAACGACGTCGTTAGTGGGTTTTTGCACCTTTTCAAGATTTTCTATTAGTTTAGAAATATCATTGTAAATATCAAGATAATTTGCCTTGATTTCATTTTCATTCATCATCCTCTCTGCGTCCTTGTTAAAAAAGAATAGCGATAGAAAGTTTTTAATTTCAGCGAGAGTCATGCCAACCACAAGCGGGTTCCAAAGAATTTATGTATGACATTTTTGCGAAAAGTATTATAACCTCGTATATAATCATCCAGCTCACGGCCGCGGGTGGCAATCATGCTGTCGTGGGCGGCAATTGCGTCGGTGATCGTAGACACAAGTGCGTCTGGTTTAAGTCGTCCGCCGCTGGAATACAGCGCAATAGAGTTTTCAGCGGCGTCGTATTGTCGTATCAAAATATCATCCAACGACACATTACTGCTTTTTAATTTACCCTGGCTAACTTGAAATACAACTATTTCATTGGGATCAACATTTGTTAAGTTCAAAGTCTCAGCGATTTCATCTTTAATTTTTTTTTTTATATCCTTGATAGAATCACCGGTTGCAGTGTCATCGGGTTTAGGTTTCAGAGGTCTTCCCTAAATATCAATCATGTTATTGTAAAACTCTCTCTCTCTCTAAAAAGCGATTGCTGGTGTATTCATTTACGACAACATGTGGTGGTTTTCCCCTTGGGTTACCCAAGGAGTTAGAAATAGCGTCAAGGATATTTAATACTTCGCTGCCACATATTGGTGGATCAATCATCGTTTGTGTTGGTAGCGTAGAATACCAAGTCTTCATTGGAAAAGTTTTTATATAACGCATAAACTCTTTTGGCGGTGCTAATCCATATGAATCAAAATAGACAATCCCACGTGGATCAATAGCGTATGCAAACCAGTGAGTACCAGGTCCGGTGCTGTTATCGAGATTAATGATACCGGTTTCAACGCTGTTGGGTTGTGTCGGTAATTGATCTTTCATAAAGACACCTCTGAAGTTTTTAATCGCGAGTTTTTTAGCAGCATCGAGTAAATCAAAATTGGACATAGGAATCAAACATTCCACAACCATCGGTTCCTCAATCAAAGGTTTGGAAATCGAAGATTTTTGAGTTAATAAACCGGTCCTAGTCTTAGACCTTTTCCGCTGTACCACGAATACGGGGTTCCTGGTAGTCTTAGACCCTTTCCCCTTTTTTTATATCCCTTCCCAGTTGCTTTCTTTAGTGCCATTCCTGCCGCGGTACCAACAGCCCCTAACGCTGCCGCTTTAGCCACCGCTGGGGCTGCTGGCGCAATCAATGCTGGAATCGCAGCTAAACGGGAATATACCGCCTGTTTTAATCATGCTTTTGATTGCAGCCGCAGAGAGAGTAATCTGAACACCTTTTTTTGCTACAAGTGCATCATTGAAATGTTTTACTTGACGAGTTGTCAGCGATAATTTATTCGCCCCCCCCCCATTCATTTGATTAGGTTTCAGCGTTATTGTGGTTCCGCATTGCTTAGCTGATTTGGATTGTAGTTTTTTTAATTGACCAGGTGTCAAAGACACATTGATATTACTATACGACATTATACAAACACAGATTGATCTAATTGCTATAAAGTTTCGATTACAAATTTTCCACTGGCGCATCTACCACTCTCATTCTTCCTCCAACGCCTTCAAGTAGCATTGATTTGTCGCTGAGAATGACAGCAACCGCTCTATAATTAGCAATAGCACCAGGACGGGTTATATTAGCTCTAAAGTGTATATCCACGACAGACTGTCTTGTTAAATCAAGATGTTCCAGCGAAAAGTAATAGATCGGATACAGATTCTTAAAGTCGTATTGTGATATTTGCAGACTAGTATCAACATTTTGATCGCGTGCCATAAACGACAACAACCTATGATACACGCGAGCAATATGATTTTCTGTGTAATCAAGTTGTACATCTTCGGATGGTTCCTGCTGGCCGTTTATTCTCAGCGAGACGTCTTTAACACCTAATGGATCAAATATCATATGACTGAAACGTTGATCGCCAACTCGTGTGTTATCCTGTAACACTACAAATATATGACGTGGCGCAGAAACACCTTGTTTTGATGCTAGGTTCCACGTGAAAAACCCGTTCAGATTTGATTGTTTAACATCTGTACTCACGGTTAACCAGCTTAGTAATGATTTTCCTCCTTGATCCATAAATGATAGCAATCGTCCTTCTGCGGTGATTGATGGAGTCAACATTGGCATCCACAATGATATTTTTGTTAAATTGACTTTACCGGCATCAGCATTGGGATTTGCATTGTCTGCTGGAATCCTCCAAATTGCGTCATTATCATCACTTTTTCGTACAAGCGCTACTGTATGCTTCGCCCCGTAGATAACTTTTCGGACGTTTCTACAGAATCCAAATATGTGATGCAGTGGAATCGCGCATGAAAATGATTTACGCGCTCCTTGCAACATTGACATACGTGTTGCAGCTCCTAGATTGAAATTAACATCGTTGTTTATAATCATATCTTCGGCATCAATATTAGCGGTACCAGCATTATTCTTTGGTCGTCTTACAACAAATTGAATTCCTCCAGCGGTATTTTTAACATCTTTTGCAAACATCATAGAAGGTCCTGCCGATCTTGTATAATCATCAGAATATCTCGCTAACCCTATTATTGTTGTAGCCACATCAACATCGCGATCTATAGACTCGATTTCCTTTCCATCGATGAGATATCTAGCACTCTCAAATAACGCCATAATACCATTATTGACAAAACCGACTTGAGTACCAGCTGGATACGGTGCTGGTACAGCAGTAGTATCAGCAGCTGTTACAAGTTCACCTTCTACTTCAATAAACGCTTCAGCGGGTAGAAAATACTTGCTGGTATCATGGACTTGAAGTTCAATTCGCGATCGACTATTTGAGTCTATTGCATGATAGGCGTAATATTGATAATCGCGTACAGAATCATCCTTGCCAACTGAGGCGTCTATATCAAACGCCGGATCATGTGACTTTTTGAACATTTTATTCTATTTATCAGAGTCTAAATCGTGAAATCGTAAACGATTTTCATCGACGTAGTTTTTTAAAGCCGCTTCCTGCTATCATATTTGCAATATTGCTTTGGTCGGGAGTTATCAACGATGCTAGTTTTTCGTCTACTGCGTTATTTATTATTTTACTAACCCGTGCAGGCATTTCCGCGGTAGACGGTAACGGTTTCTTTTTTCGTCGCACCAATGATGTTATTTTATCCTTTGCGGCTGAAAACGCTTTTCCGGCAAGATCTCCAACAGCACTGATACCCTTATCACGAATAACATCAATTGCTTTCATTGATAATTGTTTAGCTAACGGCATCACTTTTCGAGCCATTCTTGCAAATAACCCAGCATAGGTATTACCTAAACCATCACCATAATATGCTCTATAAACTGGAAACCGTGAATTAACTACATAGACGGGGGTTGGTTTATCATGATTGTAGTGTATGATCATTATTTGAAATCAGAAACCATTTTTCAATTGTAAAACAATTTATCAATCACTGTGATAATCCTCCACTAACTCGCCAATGAAATCTCGATATGTGCTGATATCTATGATACCGCCTTGAAATAATCGTCTACAGATATCAGCTGCTTCATTAATTATTTCCGGTGAGTTATTTCCAGCTCGGAAACCTCCGACAAGAACTTCTAATCGTGATATATCACTGAGAACACTACCAGGACAGAAACCCGAAGAGTTTCCAACTAAACCACTGCCTGTTTTTGAAAATTCTTTGTTTCTTTTAGTGATACCGGTTGCACCCTTTTCAAGATCAGCTTCTCTCGTTATTTTCATCTGTTGGGGGGATTGTGTTATATCAATAAATTTTGATTGTTCTGGTAGTCTAAGAAATCCGGTATCTGATTGCTCCCCTATAGATGATTCAGCTTTTTTTATTGCTGTTATATACTCCTGAAATGTTTTATCATCTTCTCTTGCTTGAGATGAATCTGATAGTATACGATATAACCCCTTATACCAATCTTTTTTAGGAGGGAGATTATAATCACCGTAGATATATTTTCTTCTCTGATGAAAACTCCTAGTGACAAATTCGGCTAATTCTTCCATAGAATCAAATTTTTTATTTTTCAATTCATCTAATTTACCGGGAAGAAATTTTTCATCAAATGCAACTCGTCCACTAGTAGTATCCTCCCCTTCTTCTTGAAATTCAGGTGGGGGATATCTTCTTGAAGTTCTCGTTGTTGTTCTGAAGCGGCTGATATATCCTGAGGAAGTGTTTTCAAGGATTTTTTTGTTTGTTTAGTTCTCTTTGCTATTTTTTCTAACACAGGGAGAAAAGACTCCTTTTGTTGTTTTCCTTGTTTAGAAATTTCTACTGTTACATCCTCAGTTGCGCTAATTAACGGTTTAAATAACTGTTGTGTATCAGTAGAAAAGTCAGTCTGAAGACTCTGTCTAGCTTGCAGTTTATTCCTGACAGAGTCGCGAATTGGTATAAATCTCTTGATTGCATCTAGTCGTTCACGAGCCAATCGGGTCGTTAATGCTTCATTGACCATTATTTGAAATCGCAAACAATTTTTCAATTGCAAAACAATTTTCAGTTAATTCGACACTTCGGATGATTTTTAACACGATCATGGAAGCGTTTTAAGGGTGTTATCAGTGATGGCGCAAGTGTGGAAATTGTATATAAAATAATTAATATCACACTTTCCCCACTTTTTGTTACATGTCAGACATGTCAGATGATTTTTAACACGATCATGGAAGCGTTATTTTGACATTTTAACAGCCCTATCATTGATGTGGAAAGTGTGGAAATTGTATATAAAATAATTAATATCACACTTTCCACATTTCTATTTTTGATCAATCACCTCCCAGACATCTCTACGATTGGTGCGGAATCGGCCGATACATTTTATTTTATATGAAAATCGGCCGTTTCCACATTTTGTTTTTTAGTGTATTTGATACCTGACCAACCAGCCATTAACGGTCTATCGATTTTTTATTCAGTGTGAAATATTTTTTATTCACTGATTTTGTTGTTTTCAATCAAACAGTGCTAAAAAAAAATGAAAATCTCTCTGAGGGTCGGTCACAATCAAAAAATGACAAAATCTCTTTGAAGATCGGTCACGGTCAAAATTGTTCATTTTCTTGAATTAACGCTCTTATGTTTCTTACTTTAGAATTAACCTCTTTTTTCAATTCGTATTCCCTACCTAATTCTTTTCGTATTCCCTCTACGATAGTAAATAACGGAACGAACGCACTTACGTCACTGGAAAATGAAAGAGAGTCTCGAATAGAATTCTGAATTCTCTTGATTAGCGCGTATTTCTTGGGCAGCATATATTTGTTAGTGTTAACTTCGTATTCTATATCTTGAAAATCTGACATGATTTGATCAGGATTTAAACCATCTGATAGTTTGATATCCTGACTTTTCAATTTTGAAATTTCATCAATAATGCTATTCATTTTTTCAGAATTCATTATTCTATAACAATTATATATTTCTAAATGAAAAATATGACGCATCAGACATAACTAAATTTAATTTTCTGTCCGTTCTTTTTTGAAATGGCAGATCGATAAACCCCCTCTGCAACTTTTCGTACTGAGGCTCTACAAATATCGAAGTGCCTACCGGCTTCATATATCGATTGAAATATTTTTTCCTCATTAGTTGCCGTATTAAAAGATTTTACGGGTCTCGCTTTTTTTGAGCAAGTACCAGTCTTTCCTCGTTTGGTATTCTCACTTTGTGTAACAGCTTGAAGATTTGATAAAGAATTATTCTTTGGATTAGAATCCTTATGATCAATAACAGAATCATCCTTGATCAATCCCTGGAAACATTCAAACACGAAACGATGATTGAGATAAGTTTTCTTTTCTTTCCCCCCCCCCCCCATAACAGAAAATATCAAATACCCCTGATTATTCACAGTACCAACTGGTTTCTTCAGTCTACGGTTTCTTACAATACCATCACTGGATGCTTCATAATTTGTAATCACAGGGTGTGGTCTGAATTCTTGGTTCATTTATATATTATACTATTGTTTGTCTAATTCATTGTTTGGTCTAATGATTACATCTTTGGAAAATCTTTCGATGTAGTCTTGGGGGGTTTTATGACTTTATCCTTGACGTTGTCAGAGTCAAGGACTTTTTCAGGGTCATAATTTCTGATAGATTGTCCATTTTTTATTCTTTTGTCATAATAACGCTTCAATTCCCTATATCGTTTACCACCACAACTCAGACATAACTGCGATTCCCCCCTGACCCCAACCCCACATCGTATGCAGGGTAATGGACCAAGGCTTCCACGACGAAAGCTTTGCATATGATACCCACAGAATTCCTTTCTGCATGATTTGTTACACGGAGTCGTTGATCCAATCATGAGCCATTTGCAGTGATTCATTATATATAAATCTTTCATTTAAATGCTTGTTTTAATTATAGTATGAAGAAGTTTGAGAGATTATCGAAAATTAAACCTTGGAAAAATGCTCAATTCAATCCTGATAAGAAGTTTAAGAGATTATTAAAAATTAGTCCTAGATTTAATCTCGATAAACCAAAAAAACGTCTAGTGGACGGTAACATGAAAGAGTTTAAGAGATTATTAAAAATTAATCCTAGATTTAATCTCGATAAACCAAAAAAACGTCTAGTGGACGGTAACATGAAAGAGTTTAAGAGATTGTTAAAAATTAATCTTAGATTTAATCTCGATAAACGAAAAGAACGTCTAGTGGACGGTAACATGAAAGATTTTAAGAGATTATTAAAAATTAATCCTAGATTTAATCTCCATAAACCAAAAAAACGTCTAGTGGACGGTAACATGAAAGAGTTTAAGAGATTATTAAAAATTAATCCTAGATTTAATCTCGATAAACCAAAAAAGCGTCTAGTGGACGGTAACGATAAACCAAAAAAAACGTCTAGTGGACGGTAACATGAAGGAGTTCAAGAGATTATTAAAATTTAAACCCTGGAAAAATGCTAAATTGAATCTCGATAAGGAGTTCGAGAGATTATCGAAAATTAAACCCTGGAAAAATGTTAATTTCAATCTCGATAGAGTGACTGATACATCAAAACGTCTAATCGGTGATAGAACTATACTGGGTAAAATCAGGGAGTGTTTTAATGAATTCTACCGAGACGGTGCAGCACATTGTTGGTCGACATTTCGAATTATTGATGAAGATGTCAATGTACCCATCATCGATGCTACTATGAACGATGAAAGAGCAGCTGAGGTGATTTCACACCTTGGCGAGCCAGCGGGTTGGAAATCATTGCAAAGCAATTCTCAACAGAAGTATTTTTTCAGGATAAAATTCATTATCGAAGTCGAAGGCAAATGGATTATCAAGGATAAATTTGAACCAATCCTCAGGAATAAAAAAAAGGATTACACTGAGTAGAGATTCCAAACCAGGAATTCTAACTGGAATCGACAAACCATACTACGAGAGATCTTATCCTGTAACAGCAGTTGTTTATGGAATATACCCGCTAAATGATAAACCCAATATTGCAAAACTAGCTCCTATGAAATATTCTAGTTCAATGAATTGTGTAGCAACACGGGTAATGGAACACTTCACAAATGCATCCCGAGGAAATAAACTAACTGATCTGCGACGTAGGAAAATAACCGAATGGGAACTAACTGTGAAACAGCACGGTGCAAAGATTTCTGATATAGCTAAATTAGAAACATTATTAAAATTCCCAATATCAGTAACGACAATAACCGGAGAAGTATTATACGAACCGAAATATCAATCGCGAGGAGCGCCAATTGAAATTATTGATCATAACGAACACGCGTGGACACCTGCAGTAACAATATTTCCACGAGAACGAATCGTGAAATATATCCCCAAGGAGTTCGTCGGGGATGTTTTTTATAATGAGAAATTATTCGATGCTATTCACACGCTGTGTAAGGATGATCCTGTGTCAGTGTGGTTACTTAGAAGTGATGAAGATCCCGAAATAGGATTCGATCAATTTGTAAGACCAAATGGTGAATTATATCGCGTTGAAGAGTTAGATATTAGAATGAGAAAAATTGCAAATGATTTTTCACCGGAGAGTTTCCATGAAAAACTATTAACGGATAGTTTTACTATTCCATCAGTGGTAGCTCACTTTGCAAGAGAAAAAAACTCATGGCGTCCAACACGAAGTGATTTTCTCGAGGACGTTAAATTGAGTTGCGTCGAATTTGGTCAAGGAGGACTGTGGAATACAAAATACTCACGTGATGGTATGATTTCAATTGATATATCCGCGTGTTATCCTGGAAGTTTTCTCGGGTATGGAGAATGCTCTGAGTATTTTAAACGATTTGGACACCCCACGCATGAAATGACTCGTGTTGCGATTAATGGTCCATTGCCTGATTTTTATTTAACTGGATTCGCTCGTGTGATATCATTCGAATTAGCTACAGGGTTACATCCGTTTAGTTACGTTTGGCTTGGCAGACACCTATCTGAAAAAGCCTGGATGCCAATAGTGTTATTGAGATATATGATCGATTGTGGTATGCTAATATCGTTAATTGTCAGTGAAGCGATTATATCCTATCGAGCTCAGAAAAAAGTTTGGCTACCACAACCCGATCTAGATAGAATAATCAGCGAACAGCGAAAACAATTTCCTGATTTCAATGAAGAACAAATCATGAATTTGTCTATGCAGTTATTTGAAATTAGGAAGTTCTTTTTTGAACAAGCAAAAGATTTTGGACGAAGAATAATCGGTAAATTTACCCAGGGTGGAAGATACGACAATGCAAAATACTCTTCGCGGTTGATCATAGACGTCGCTGAATACCATTTTATTGTAACGGATTTAACGAAACAGGGAAAACTTGTATCCCGTAAGGATGCTTTTCTATCCAATGGTGAGAAATTAGGTACGGTTGTTACCTACTGTGATGGATATAATTCCCAGTACACACATTTGAGAAGTTCTATGCTAGCCTATGCTTGTATTAATCTATTTTCGATGATAAATAGATTTCCTAATGCCGCGGTTAGAGTAGCCACTGATTCGATGTATATTCACAATAAATACAAATCAGCTGTAGCGGCATTCACAGATCCCGAGGAAGCGTGGGGGCGTTGGCGATTTAAAAAGGAAACACTACACGAGTATTGTGAATCCGCAGACGTTGCCATGGATGATAAATATCTTTGTTATAACCGTATTGAAATTCAATCAGAATTTTCTAATGCACCACCGGTATCTGATCCCGTATGTAGATACAAGACAGTTTATTTAAACGGCTGTGGTGGGTCAGGAAAGACAACTCGTGCAATCGAATTATTTCGTCGGTCAAACATGATTAACACCAACTCACAGACTCGCCAGAGAGATGAAACAACGAGGGGTAAATGCCTGTACCTATCACAGCTTCTTTCGATGGAAGGGTTACAAATGGACTCCTGATCGAATGGGTGATAAATTCATTCCTGAAATCATAATCTGGGATGAAATATGCACAGTGTCATTAGATGTATTACAAACATTTCTCGAGTGGTTGTTAAACAAAAACACAAAAGTCGTCATGTGCGGGGATCACGGCCAACCACCACCATTTGTCGGTGCATCCTCACATGAGTGGCTAAAGGTTTTTGTAGACTATTATGAAGAAATTAACACTGATTATAGATCACTTGATGAACGATTACGAGAATTCAAAGCGCTAATTAGATTACAACCGGATAAAATCCAGTGTGAAATAGCGCGTGAAGTGATTTCAGAGACTCCAATGAATGATTTTTGGGAAATGTGGAGACCAAACGATTTGATAATTGCAAGTAGAAAATAGTCAGAGACACACTTCAGATGAAGTTATTTGAATTGCATAAAGAAAAATTTGCAACACTTCCAGTACCATTATGTTATAGGCCATCGGATACACGAAAGCAGAATATAGAAGTTGATATTCCAGGACAGCGTGAAAAACAAATTCTCGTATTAAATGATATTGTGCTGGTTGATATCAGCGTCGTTGAAGATGCATTGCGTGCTAATAAATCCCCGTGGAAGCTAGGATACGCAGCGACGATACATTCTTCACAGGGATTAACTATATCGGATACAATTGTTAGGATGGTAGATAATCGCATCGAATGGTCAAATTTAGTCTATCTTGCAGTATCCAGAGTACGAAAAATAAATCAACTTCGAAGAATTATCCTGACAGAGTCAGGCGATGATAATGACACAACAATGGATGATATTGATGTTAAAATTATTGATAAAAAACTCTCTGGTTACAAACAACAAGACAAAAAAAACAACGAGAATTTGACATTGATGCTGGATTAATAATCACTTTGAAGAAACAACAGAATAATCACTGCGCAAGTTGCAATTGTATAATGCGTTGGCAGTATTCGGATAAGGATCCTCGCCAATTTACCGTAGACAGAAAGAATAGCAGCATTGGTCATGTCAGAAACAATGTGATGTTAACTTGTCTTGAGTGCAATAGACGCAACGGCGCTAGTTAAGACCCCGCGGTGGTAATTGAGTATCATCAGGAATCACTTGGAGTTGTTCGCGTGTAAATCCCCGCTGAGGGGCAGTTGAATCCAATTTATAGATTGGAGGTCTACCAGTTGATCGTGTTATAGTAAATATCTTGTGTGCAGTAACACTCCAAATAGGATCAGTAGCCCTTTTTGTGCCACCTTCCAGCTCTCCTGGTTCGTATAAATACCTAACAGTGACATTACTACTAAGGATTGGTTCTTTGAAATCTTTTTGTGAAATCCCATGGATTTCCATTTCTGGTATAGACGCTTTCTTAATCGCGTTGATAGGTTTCATGTTAATTGTTCGAGTAATCTCATTATTCAGTGCGGTAATCACAGCTGGTAATCTCTTAACCCATTCACGGGATCTTTTATCCTGAATAAACTCCTTCGCGTATTGATATCCAAATAACCGCTCTGCAAGAGTCCGATTAAATCGTTCTACAATTGCCTGATCGCGATGTAACGCAGTATGCCCTCGTCGTATGGTGACATTATGATGTTTCATCGCTAATAAAACAGCGCCTTGAAATTCCTTACCAGGATCAACCTGCAATAGATTTGGCCAGCGTAGTGGGCCTCGTCGATAAATCCTTTCAAATGCAGAAGCTACTTCAGTTGATGATTTTGTTTTTAGCGGTTCTGCATGTTTGTATCGACTCGCAACATCAACTACGGTTAGCGCGTATTTGTAACCACGATCATGTGGCAAATATAATATATCAGCCTGATGAACTTCATTAGGGACAGTCACATCAAAATGCGAGTAATTAATTTGTTTAGGCGCTGGTAGATAAATTTGCCATATAGCTTGTTTGGATAACCAATTAGCCGCAGTGGCCTTTTTCACTTTTGCGGCGCTAGCGAGTTTATTGATTGCAGCGTTACCCCGCCAGTATCCTTTTGGAGAATAATAAATAGATTCCATGTTGTTATTAATTACCGGCACCTAACATCAATTTGCTTTTCATAGACGAATTTATTAACCATGAAGCTAATTTTTCTTTGAAGGATTTATCAGGAATAGCATTTAATGCATGAATTAATTTTACATCAGCTAGATATCTTTGCTGCAAATCGCTGCTCCTAAATGCAACATCATGAGCATGACACGCCTTATCAATAGCGTTTATCGGTTCTTCACCACGTCGAGGTTGATTTTGATCATCAAGTCTGATATCTAATCGTGTTCCTGGGCCACAGTAGCTATACCCTGGAAGGTGTTTTTCTCCGGGGTATTTTGCCCATGGGGTTCCAGGGAGCTTTGCCAATTTGGCTGCGATATCACCTCCTCGTTTTTTTTAAAACATCTCCGAATTGTAAAATCTTTGATTTTGTAGAAACAAATCTAAACTTTTTTATACCACATGTTGCACATCTACCAGTTAGTGCTGATCTGTTATTCCTAGTTGTAATCGTCGTCACATCATTTGTGCCAGTACGCGTTTTATACTTCACACAATATAGATCCATAATTTATGTATAGAGATATGGATATAATTGATTTTTCAGCGACTAAAACAAGAGAACCAGTTAAGCATCATGCAGCGCTACCAAACTCTATCCGGATGATTATAATCGGGCCATCTGGATCCGGCAAGACGCAATTATTGCTCAATTAAATAATGAGATGGATGAAGTGGGATAAGTTGTATTTAATTGCCCCTAGCGTAGATGATCAACGATGCTATGAAGTGTTAAAAGATTTTAATGAAAACGCTTCAGAGATTGCCGCCGAGGGTATTATTGAATTTATAAACGATATTGACGAGGCACCATCAGTAGAAGATCTCGATGGAAGTATTAACAATTTAGTCGTATTCGACGATGTGATGTTAGATAAACAAACAAACCCAGCTAGAATATTTTCCCGAGGCAGGCATAAAAGCACAGACGTGATATATGTCACTCAACGCTACACACAGATTCCAAAAGTGATCAGAGATAACTGCAATTTATTGTGTGTATTTAACGGAGTTGATACTCATACTCTTAGAAATATTTGGCAGACATGGTGCTGCGGTGATATGGATCATAATCAATTTAAAAATTTCTTTAGTAACGCTCAGTCAACCCCGCATGGATTTGTAACGATAAATTTGCATGACCCTCGGACACGATATCGTATCGGACTCGATCAAATATTCGGTTAAAATCATTTATTATTTTTTGTTAACCAGAACTGAAAGTTTCAGCAGCAGAGAGGGTGATGACCACATCGTTGCGACCAAAATCGTATAGTCTCCGTTTGCTAAATGGAGACTTATTTTTTTTTTTTGGTTAAAATGAGTAGGAAGCCTTATTTTTGCTTGAAAACGTGGTCTGTTCACCCCCCGCCTTTTTTTTTCGCTTAAAATGAGATTCGTAGGAAGCCTTATTTTTGCTTGAAAACGTGGTCTGTTCACCCTCTCTGCTGCTACATATCCCTAATCAAACAATATCACAACAATTTTATATACATTTATTACTCATACAAATTACACAAATATTCAAATATACATGCTCTGATAGATCCATAGATCCATATTAACTAATCATACACAATTCAAACATTTTCCAAATTCATAATTTATGCATGTGTAAATTTCTAACATATCACATTCTAATAAATGTACTAGTTTAATACCAAGTAACCTAATAGCAAATTACAAACTTAATTCTGACCACAAGCTACCAATCTACATAATTCTGTATAGTGCATAATAGTCAACTCATTTGCAAATGTAATAAAACATTAAAAATCTAATTTTATGTACGAGACGACCATAATAATTATGTATACATACTTCAACCAATTACAATTACAAGACCGTAATATTCTGATAAACTCGTAGGATAGTGTAGTGAACACGCCCCGTTCCACTCTCACGGAGTCCTCTGATCTTACACGAAGCTGTAACACATAGTGGGAAGTCAAACAATCCAACGCCTGTCGATTAAGGATGTCGGTATTCTCTCTGGTCATATTAAGCTTGCATAAGCGATTAACTCAAGCCTGCGGCAATATTCAGACATATATACTTTAGTTGATACACGACTTACTCACTGGGACTGAGCAAACGTCACAATGTTCTAAAATTAAATTATCGTAATACAATAGATATATGTCACACACACACACACACACACACACACACACACACACACACACACATATATATATATATATATATATATATATATATATATATATATATATATATATATATATATGAGTACATTTCTTGACAATTAATATTGTTCTAATTAAAAAAGGGTGCGTTTTGTCCACTATACCAGGCCTAATGAGTCCCTAAACATTCACAATTATATGTTGAAATCAGCGTAAAAGTGCACATTTAGCAGGATTAGGTCTGAAAAAATTGTTCTCCTGTCTTCACCAGGTGGGTGAGTACAAGGCTATAGTTCAGCTGGTTGTGAGCATTAATCCGAAAATGAAGGAACCATTCGCTCTATATGGTTCAACAACAACATACTAGTAAGTATAATTGTGATACAAGCATACTATATTAATTATTGGAAAGATGGCGAAATCTAGATGTAACATAATTTATACATGAATATATGTGTACTATTTGATATTGTTATGATCATAATTAACGTGAAGATCATAGCTATAGATGTTGATATATGTACAGTTATAATTAAATTACGTGCAAATCATACCTGGATTATGCAATTCAGATCTTATAAATATTGAAAAATATTTTGATCATTGATGTCAGACCAGGGATGACATGCTCTGTCAAAACATACAACAGAAGAAAAATCAGTATATGGAGTTCGCAGACGCAGCACAAATTAACTATACTATTCTTGATTACCTCCATGATGAAGCAAACGATTGATGTAATAAAATGGAATTACCTTTTGATATTTTTAAAACTCCTCTGGACTTCTAAGGAAATACCATCCGCATAACAAATCGATTGATTATACGGTGAATGAAAGCTGAAATTATAGACATGCTTTGGTAGAGGACAATGTAATGGTCAATATTGCCCAGTTAATCATGGGAAATCACCCAACTGTCTGTTGCTATGTTCTTAAGCATAGTTATGCAAGATTTAGAAACATTTAATAGCAATAAAATCCGGTCAGACCTATTGTTAAAGACAATAAAGTCAAGATATGACTGAATACAGGTCGTATTTATTGCGATATCCTATCTGAAATGACAGAATTTTGCGAACAATTTTCTCCTTTGACATTATGTGAAATGGTAATTTACTTCGTTGATAATATTATTTGGCGTGTATGGTACAGATCATAGAGAGCGCTTTTATGTCTTGAGTGAGCAATTAACAAGTGCATAGACTGGGTTTTACAGATGTTGCCAGAGCAAACGTAACCATTTTATGCCACGGAATACAGCACATCAGCACACGAAATCTGAACGTCTCCACTCAGAGGTAAATTCTGAGGAGCACTTTCGGTTACCAGTCAAGTTTCAAATGTAGTTGTGGTCAAACTTTGTATGAGAAGGTACGTAAGATCCGATACGTACGTAACCCTCAACGCCCATGACTTTAGATCATCGCAAAACCAGATACAATCTACAATCAGAAGATCAAACACTGTACTGGCAATGTATAACTTGTACTCTAACGTTATTTCATGTAACCATATAAACTGCACGTTTTGCGAAAACCTCTTTCTTCATACGTCCCAGGTCGATTTCAGTTGATTGTAATCCTCTTACTTGAGTAAATCGAGCAATATTTTAAGCTCTACACTTCAGGTACAAGATAGACAATAAATTCATGTTGGATTTGTCTTTTGTCTCCCTTGATGTATTGCATTTCCTCTTTTAAATTATTGTATTGGTGCAGTACCTTTCAGACAAATTCAACCAGTTTACAGTTGTGTTGATCATTTATAACTTGATAGGTGAAATGTCTAATTTTGTGTGATTTTATTTCGTTATTGAAACGATTTAATATTTAATTGGTTGTGATGTTTGTCAGATTTGCAAAGACTTTTTAGTACAATATCTGGATGACATAAGCAATACGATCTTTGTTCAGGCATCTATAGCTTTTAAGGTAGTGCAGAAGCAAGTAACTTTTAGACACAAGCGGAAGGTTACCAAACGTATATAACAGGCACCAATTAATATCACAAAAGTAACTTTCTAGTTTTGTAACTAATTACAGGCACTTCATTTCATTATTTTCATCAAACTACAATGTGTTTATAGCTTGGTGAATGTTGAAAAATGTTTAGCAAATACAGCGAGTCACACTAGTTATTGTTACGATTATAATTGATGCTGATAACAACGAGCACTATAGCTTACGGAAATCACGGTCACATATAAAATGAACAATGAATACATCCGCAGGAGGTATATTCATGGATGGGGTATACAAAATATGTAATAAAACAATATGCGAGTTCAATAGAAACAGTAGGACGAAGAAGAAAGAAGAGAATATTTGGACGTTTCTGTTGTAGAAATGTGACAGTTATGTTTCTTTGGAAAAATTTAACAGATGGGTGTTTATGTGGTGCAATTATAACAATTGAGTCAGATAACAAGTACGGTCAAAGATTTATACATAAAAGTTTGAGACAATTCATGACTTAATGAAAATATTCATATCATTAATGTTGAAACACCTGGATTTACTATTTGATGTCGTCATACATATGAACTTTGCACGTCATAAATGAGGGTGTTTAACAGTTATAAATAATAAGATTAAGAATTTGTAAAATTCTTAGCCATCCATACCCGTAATCCTACTGTAATGAAGCAATGTATACTATATAAGACATGACAGTCATAGCTGTGGGCAATACTATGGTGCAGTTTTTTGTACGTAGTGAAGGCTTCAAAAACGTTTTGGGTACGCGTATTGATACATCATGCCTTGATGTAACGTATGAAAAAGGTATAATGGCAGTTGATTAATTTCTTAATGGGTTGTACGTTAATGTATCTTAAAGACTCAATTTCCAAAGATTATTCGTAATCATAATAACAGAAACCGATTAATTAGGATGCTCAACAAATCTGACGCAGTTCCTATTCGATCGGAATTGGAGATGAGACTGAGACGGAGACGATTGCCACTACATGGACGGATCTTAAAGAATAAAAAGGGAAACGTTACTCATTTAAGCGATGTAATTACGAAACTAAGGAGGTATTTTATCATGAAAGCTCTATTGCATGCATCTAGCTGATGAACTTGATAATGGCTTATCTTGATTTTGGTAAGAGCTGAATCATGCACAGATCATAAAGACTTTGTTGGTGAATTGTTAGAGTTTTAATATTTATGAATAGGACCTACGTATTTGACTTTATGATTATATATTTTAATACCAATGACATGGTTAAAGGTTACAACTGCATTCAGGTGCGAATTCATTCAAACATTTTTATTTGTTTTTTCATGTGTTTATGTGTGTTTACACTCTTCTTTTACGATCAGTAACAATATTACTCTATGGTCTAAAACTAAATCATAGAAAAGAGTTAGAAGCAAAAAACTTTGTGAAATTCAGCAAATAATTTGTTTCCTAATCATGCAGAGTCAGAACGTAAAAAAGAAGTTGAGATCTAAATCCCAAATAATTCTAGAATTACTAACATAAGTCCTAATGAATAAGGATCTGAATAAAATTTAGTAGAATTCCAATTAATTTCTAAAGCTGAACGTTGTTGATGTGCCTGTAGTCTCTAAAGTACTAACTTACCAATATCATGAATTGTATTGTTATGCCAACATTCATTTTCATGAATTACAGTAACATAATCAAGGGTTTACTTGCTTGAATTCACTATCGTTCCAAGTTACTGTCTCTATCCAAAATAATATGGATGAGTAATTCGTATTTCCAGAAAGGAAAATATTCCAAATCAAATACTGTACACAAGATTATATTTTTAAAAAGCTATGGCACAACTGAAAAATCCAGATAGGGCCAAAATATAATTTCAAGAAAGATCTTAATTATAATTAGAAGGTCTGCTACTAACATATAAAAAAGAGCATGGTAAATCCAGTGTCTCTGAATCAGACAAAGATAAATATGTATACTTATATTGGTAATAATCCTAATGATAAATTCACGCTCATAGAGAAAATGTTATCTATGTATCACTTGTTTGTAGAATTAAAGAAATTAAATGACTTTGATCTGGCAAACAATGAACATTATTTTGGACAAGGTTAGCTACAAGATAAAATTTTACATAACGCACAACATATTACAAATTTGAAACAAATATCAAAACAATGCAAATTGGAAATACAAAACACTATGATCATCAAATTAGGGATGCAGAATCGTATGATCCATGTGGTCATATGTTTTGATTTTAATTCATGGAATATCGTATTAAATATATATTTTGATTTTAATTCATGGATTATCATATTAATTATATGTTTTGATTTTAATTCACGGATTATCATATTCAGTTTATATTTTGATTTTAATTCACGGATTATCATATTCATTAGATATTTTGAGATTAATTCACGGATTATCATATGAATTAGATTTTTTATTTTAATTCATGGATTATCATAGTATGATCCTTCAAAATAAATTTCAAATTTATATGGCTACTCATGAAAATAAAATTGATGTATGTATTCATCTCCATCTGTTGTCCGAGTTATGTGTTCAGCCTGAACGGGGATTAGATGCCATATTTAGTTTATATAACATTACAAGTCGGAGTAGGGATAATAGCGGAAATCTGTTCCGGAAATCAATTAAAAGCGGATACGATGATACATAACCTGACAGTTCAATGGGACATGTACAAATGTATAAAAAAAATATAAGTTAGTCAAATTGGGATAATGAAAACTATAATGGATATTTTATATTTCGATACTTAAATAGATTAAACTATTTTATTAATGAGTTAATTCATCGATATTTCAAAATGGAAATAGGTCCGTCTTGTTATATTAAAAAAGCGGTTTTATACAAGAAAACCCAATTTATCAACGCGTATTTCAATTATTATTATATGCTGAGGTTATTGGGAAGATGAAAAACAAAACTAAATCAAGTCAAGGTATAAATATCACTAATATAGCAAATAACTTAAGTCAGTGATACAGATCTTTTTAGATAGTAGTGACGTGTCATTATTAAACATGTTACAAACACTTGATCGACTCTCATGACTAAAAATAAAGGTATGGGAAAGACTAGTTCAGATTAGAGGAGGACATTATCAAAACATATTTAAGTTTGTGTAAGGAAGTTTGTTTAGATTGGGATCAATAACATATTTAAAATGCCGAGTGGTCTAAAGCGCTGTCCGTTACGGACCACTGCCATCTCACCTCTGTCTGCGTGTGTTCGAGTCTAAGATTCGGCAAATGTAGTTATGTGAGAAAGCTTGCCAGTAGCTTCTCGTGGGTCGGTGGTTCTTTCCGGGGGTTGTCCGGGTTCTTCCTCCACCATTGATACTGGCCGCCATGTATAGCCTATATTGTGCTGAAAAAAATGGCGTTAAACCATAAAAAAGACATATTTAAAATCTTATGCGTAATGTTTTAAAATTTAATATGCTGTAATTGTAATTAAGTTTATCCAGAGAAAACAAACCATGAAGAAGTATCTATTAATAATTGGTAATGGAGAAATATTTTTGGTATTACAAACGTTTAATAATTAATTCCTTAGCTTTAGTTGTTTACATTTATTGAAATCTTGCCTAATTCACCACACTTTCTCCAGGACAACATATTCATTATTTTTTTCAATTCTGCGTCAGACTATTTTATAAGGAAATTATTGTAGTAATAGTAGTAGTTGTAGTGGTAGTAGTATTCTATTTCAGAACATGAAGGTCTGAAGATGATAAAATCAAAGATTTTTTTTAAAAATACAATCGAAAAATAATTGTTGAGAAAACCATTAACCACGATGTTAAAGGAAAGTACTTTTGTGTATTGGCTTTCAGGATACTTTGAGATAATATATTAATTACTTATTGCATCAAACGATAGAAAACAGGTGTTAGAAAATCTACCTGGCAAGAAGTTAAGAATCGATAAAATATAAAGGTGTTATATTCTTGCCAATACGGTACAATTCAAATAAGTTGTGCTCAGACATTTTGTATTAAAGCTTAGC
The DNA here is from genome assembly GCA_029339505.1 of Unio delphinus. Classification (NCBI taxonomy): domain Eukaryota; kingdom Metazoa; phylum Mollusca; class Bivalvia; order Unionida; family Unionidae; genus Unio; species Unio delphinus. The sequence continues at coordinate 10,483,093 of JAQISU010000177.1, read as the reverse complement.
ATTTTAAGGGCTACCATACCATTACCGGTAAAAACGCTCACGAAAGATCCTATAATGATATGAAACATATATATAGATTGCAAACAACATTGTTAGACTGTAAATCAGTGATAATGAAGATTCCTCAAACTTGGACATATTGATTTGGAAATTTCAAGTAAACGAAAAAGAAAACATTTTTTAGTACGTTCTAGTGTCTTCGATGTATAGCATGTTGGAGAATGAAGAAATGCATCAACGGACAACCTAAACATTACGGACAAAACGAAAAAAATGGAATCTTAGAGGTAACGCCAACTAATTTAGAGTTAAGTTCTAAATTTTGTTATTGGATTTTATAATTGATATCTGCATGTAGAACAAATTATCAATGCATGAAACAGTAAATACATCTGTCACAATTACGGTTACTTGCAGAGCAAAATGGAAGAACAATTTGCATTAGGGAAAAGGTATATGAGAAACTGTTGAAGACTCGCCCCATCGACCGCCACAGCCTAAAGCAAAAGATATTACTTTAACTAACTTGTTAGTACCTTAAAGCGGCACATTATGCTTACAACAATTTCATTTATCTATATAATTTCTTTTGATTGAAGGTGAATGCTTTAATTTCAACTCTGCTTATATCAAAGAAACCTTCTCTCCAATTGTATTTTACATGATATGTATAACTGAACTATACTTGATTTGCCACAGATAACGAATAAAAAACACCCAAGCGTTGTACTGTTACCAAGCAAAGTCGTATTTGAAAATAAAAAGATTACCTTCTCAAATTATGTCAAACAATAAGATGAAGTGAACTGCAATTCTGCCTTTTTCAAAGAACAAAATATATTTGGTCAAAGTTTCCCTACGCTTTTTTCAATAACCTGCGGTTGTTTTTCATAGCCTTCTGGACTTTGTTGTAGTAGGGTTTAACGCCATTTTTCAGCACAAGATAGGCTATACATGGCGGCCGGTATTAATGGTTGAGGATGAACCCGGGAAAATCTCGAAAAGAACCACCGACCCACGAGAAGTTACTGTAAAGCTTTCTCACGTACCCACATTAGCCGAATCCGAGACTCAAATTCACGCAGAGGTGATATGGCAGTTATCCGTAATGAAGAGCGCTTTAGACCACTAGGCCACTCGGGCCCCGCCTTCTGGACTAAAGAAAACATATTTATATGGCCACCAAAGGATATTTATCAGCTTTTATCATAAAAGAACTGGTTAAAGCAAAACGTTCTCCTGTGTATAAGATTATTTTTACAGAACCTGGTATTATACAGGACACGAATGTTGTCCCTTCTGATTGAATCACGACTTTAAAGATGAAAGTGTTCTATAGAAACTAATTAAACAAATTATCCCGTCTGCCATCGCATCTCAAGCATGGTTCAGAGAATGGAGATACAAAAATTAAATATAAACCACAGAAAGAAAATAAAACAATTTCAACACGAATTATCGCTGTTACTCCCTGAAGGCTTCATTTATTCTAACATTATACTGCATAGCATCCAAAACGTCACCTCCAAATCTTCAGCTAAATGTTTTATCTACCAAACCCTTGCTTCATAATGCGAATAGCGTTTCTTTTGCAGGGACTTTATAAAAGAGCTAACTGTATAAAAACGTTAATTATAATCCATAGCGACATTAAAAAGAACAGTGGATGTCTAGAAATTATCCTGACATTAAAAAGATCTTGGTTTAAAACATCTTATTTTTGACATTTTCAGGAACATCTGAAATTACATTCGATGTTCTTATTTATTTTGGGTCGAACTTAATTAAAGCAATGTTTATGGAAATAGCTCCAGGCTTCTTTTGCCAATTAGAGTATCAGAATTTTCTGGAATTATATTAGCGTTCTGATAAGTCCATCGATAATGGCTAAGTTAACTCGATCGCTTTGGCAATTTTCAGACAGTGTTTACTGCTCTATGTCGGGTGTCCATCGATGACTTTAGCAGTTTATTCAAATTGCAAAAGGAGGCCGACTACGTTTGTGTACTTTTTGTGAAACCTGCTTATTATCAAAACTTAAGTAATTGATTCTGAATCGTCTTTGTTTCTGCAAACTTTCATATATTGTTCATTTTATAGGGACGTCCTTTTTTGCATATGTAATAGGCGAGAGATTAACGTCAGTGATTCGAAGATTTCTATGTGTTAGAAAGTAGATTAATCCATATCTTTTGCAGTCAATTATTAGCCCTGCTGGTTAGAAACACATGCATATTTGTGTGACTTGAAAAGTGTGCGTCGATGCTTTCAGTTCACCTCATTTGAAAATTATAAATAAAATGAATTATCAGTCGACCAACTATCGTAATAAGGAATTTATGTGGAACATTTCAGGAATAAAAACTGTTTTAGACGTTCATCATCATGGCCATAGTGAAATCTTATCATTTGAAAGTAGGGATCATAATTGAATGATTGGGTCACCCTCGTCTGTAAAATGTTACAATGAAGCCTGCATATACATTATATAAAGGTTATAAATAATGACAACCATAATCATTTCTCTTTCAATAATTTTATTTTCAAACGGAAGAAAAATATTTGAATGTTTGGAAAACATTTTTGAGTTAAGAATCCAAGGAACTGGAAAGACATTCGTACCAGATTTTGTGATTATATGTCTTGTTATAGTTTTATAATGCTGTGTGAACAACGTTTGTTAAACACTTTTTTTTCCATGTTCTGGCTGGACAAGGCGCAATTGAAACTCTAAAAGAACATGTAATTATATCTTAAACTTTTATATTTACGTCAATTGAAAATGTAAATAATATGTTTCACAAACACACACACATCTACAGTAGTATAGGCTTATTAGTGTTTGGGATAATAATGCACACATTTTGCAGTCATTATTTGCAAGAAATTAATAATTGAAAATAATAAAGTCTCAATAAATCAGTAAATAATTCCATTTCTAATTTGAGATTATTTCTAATTTTCAATACCCACATGATTTTATTAATGCATTGAGACGTGCAAGGACTTGATAATGTGACAGGATGCTCCAAAAGTTGACATCGCTACAAACTGCAACACAGCATATATCTTAGCGATACTATTCAAATTGTTAATGCTAAGTTAAAATCCAAAGATAGAACACACACTTGATTTGACGACTTGATACAGAAGCTCTTCAATAAAACAGGATTTGAGATATTTGCGCAAAAACCAATTCCATTATTACATCGTGTTCAGCAAAATCGTATATCATCCAAAATTGTTCCTGAAGTCGATAGAAACATTTAATACGATTAAATCAATGCATCTCTCTAAACACGGAGATGCTACATGTTTCTTCCTGTCAGCTTAGCAGGTGAAGATGTCCCCTAACTCAGTGGCATTTGTTTTTTTTTCAAGAACCATCTATTTGTTTGCCTTGAAGTTCATCAACTCTTATTATCTCTGCTGATAATTTTATGTCCGACAGAAACAAGCGGACGACATAACCGGAAATGAAATGAACCAGAAATTTATCATGTACTATCGCTTACATTTCATTATGTAGAAAGTGTGCACTTGGTAAACAATCCAATGTCATCTATGTGAAATTTACTATGTGAAGTTTGCAATACAGTATGACATGAGATCGAATACAGAATTGTGGGGTTACCGAGTGATTGTGGATTTTCGCAAGTTAATATTTTCTTCCGTCACACTCCAACATACAAAAATGAGCATTGCTTTACAAACATTAGTATGTTGCCAATCCAATTTTATACTTAATTATGAATACAGCAATGAGGTACAATCTCGCAAACGTTGCTATGCCACTATTGTTATTCATTATAAATTAGACGTTGTACAAATCTGCCGACGCTGCTAATATATTACTGATCCTCGCTATAAATGCAAACCTAGGGTACAGACTTGCATTCGTTACCAGTCGAGTGTTGTTCTTCACCCTATATACATTTTTCAAAAGATTTTTCTTAAATCTCCAGTCCAGTGCAATTATTAATTATTAATGCAACTGTGTTGTACTACCATTCATGCGTTACCAGTAAAATAATAACACATCGTTGCTCTAGAAACTTTGATACGCTGCATTATCAATACTGTTCTTTCTCGAATGTAGTAGGTTGAATGAGAACGCTGAAATTGTATAGAACGCTGGTAAAAGTACAATAAATAATGCCTATATTTCATTCGATAATAGAAAATGCACATACTTATCAAGTTCAATGTCATAAATACATGTTTAAGAACATTAACCTAAAACTATTATAAAGCCTTGTCAAGTTGTTTGGTTTAAGAAAGACCATTATACACATAACTGAATATCGCAACATGTATCTGATAAAGCGGTATTGTAATTTATTAAATGTTCTTCCTCTTTAGCCGTATTTTTATCATTGACAATATGGCGCTATATTGCATGGCTGGTAAGAAACTGAGAACATTGGGATTAGATTTTAGTCGATAATGTGGTTATTAAAAATCTCAAACTCAAATATTTTGAATTTGTTGCTTTTATGTCTACTGCACTCAAGCAATAGAATAGTATAGGAGACGAGAAATGACCTTTGTGGGAAAACAAATACCGGTATTTCTGTGAGTTTCACCTTTCATAAATCACATATCTTGTCTCGATAAAGTCTACTTCAACATTTGTATATAATGTAGGTCTTACTTCAAATCTCAGGATACCTCACTAATTGACGTTCATGCTATTTTCCCGTGGAAATTCTTTTTTTTTTTTGAAAAATGTTTCAGTAAAAGTGTCTTTATTTTCCTTTTTCTGTTTAAGCTCAGAGGTTGTTTTGGTTTGGGTTTTACAAGTTTTGTTTTGCTTTATTTTCATTTATCATTTTACTCCTATACATTTCTTTAAATTTTAAATAATGGTCATGTTTTAAATGTATTTTGTAATTTACCAAATGTAATATTTAGTAAACGGAATTATGATCTTTTACTGAAGTATCTGCTATTTTCATCCTAACACAGGACACAACAGCCACATCAACATTTCCAATGTTGGAATTATTTGGATTTCCACTGACGTTTATTGAAAGCTTTAATCATTAGAACTTTTGAATGTAATTCTTTGAATATTTGGGGGATTAAACTAACAATTCCTTAAGTTTGGTATTTTACATTTTCACATTGTACTCGGAGAAATAAAATATTTGTTGAATTTTACAAACCCTGTTGATTATCACTCTTTTCTATTACTTAATTTTTAATTTATAGTCCTAATTCTATGTTTTAATATTCTGTACATTGGTCTTGATATGCTCGCACAATTCCTTTACTTAAACTAATAATTAAATTGTATATATCTAGAGAGTTCCATTTTTAGTAGATATTTGTTAATCTACACCCCTTATTCTTCCAAATACTTTTAGCAAAATTACTACCACACCTTTTTCAATACCTTGTTTGTTTTGATTCACCAGCATTTAATGTGTGCTGAGCTTTGTATCCAAGACCTGATTTCGATAAGTACAATTTATATTCAATCTATATTTCCATTGCACGTTGTAATCACGATGTCGATTCCACTTCTTTCGTCAACCTCTTTGACATGCATGTGGTGATTGAATAAATATATGTTATGTTGCTTCCAATGTTAAATGGATGCTGTCACAGTTGCATATGTGTGATGTGTTTATTGGCTTTCTTGATCATATGTTATAGATATTTTTTGTCCAAAATTAAATTAATAGTGAACCTGATCAGTGACACTTATTTTGTGAACCCAACATAATACAATTTCATATATGAGTAAATGTGACATTTTCAGATTACTATCAAAAAAAATAAGCAAATTTACTTCTATCTGAAGAAGGATTGTAAGTTTGACATTTGGAGATTTCTATATTTTTGGAGATTTCTACATTTTTGGAGATTTATACATTTTTGAATGTGCAGGAAATAAACTGGCATACGTCCTAGTTCTATTATTGTGCAATAATTGCAGTTGCATCAGCTGATAAATGAAGGGAAGATTTCCATTGGTTAGAACATGATCATGTGATCAGACCTAACTGCGTTTATTCCTATATAAACTGTACGGAGAACTACTTTATACTAACTTCTATAAATAACTAAGGTAAACAGTGAAATGGCATACACACTGCATGCCTTTGAAACAAAATAAAAACGTTGGGTTTATATTTTATTTATAAAACTGAATACTTTGATTTAACAGAATAAATTAACACATATTTATTGTTTTTTCTGAGTATACATAATTCTTTATTTGACTAGATTTGAAGAGGATCAGCTATGAAACCCAAATCTGCCAAGAACATTGTTGCTAGACTACATTCACTGTTGCTCGTTACAAATGAATTTAAAACTATAGGTGAATGGATATAAGGATTGAGAGGAGGGTGAGACTTCAAAGACTAGCAATTGAATTCACTGTTCTATAGTTACGATGTGGGTGGGTGGAAGATCCACTACACCCTCTTTTGTAATTTTCAGTGTCGCTGCCATGCACTGTCTATTGGACCCTCATCATTATAACCATTTTCATACAGTCTTAATTTCGTTTGTAAGTAGCACTGGCAGGTAACCTAAACTAGTAATCAACACGTAAATATAATTAAAGACGCGCAAATTGGTTACTCACTTGTCTGGACGATTGTCACAAGTCACAATGAACTCCTGATTTCATCAACTCCCAGAGTCATTCGCACGGCAAACAAAGCAGCACATCCGTGGCTTTCAATATTGAACTTCTACTCAGAATATATATATATATATATATATATATATATATATATATATATATATATATATATATATATATATATATATATATATATATATATATATATATCAGTTTAGAATAAAGATTAAAACCATGCTGAGGAATGTTCGAAACATTAGATCGCCTACCATTGGTAGAATTTCTTTTTCTGACGTAGTTACTACGTTGCAAATGGAGACTTACCTGTTCTATAAACAGCTATGTATCAGACGCCTCAACAAGAATTCAGGCAACTGGAAATGAAGTACGTTAACACAACATCACACCATGTTGGTCTCATTGGGCAGCTTATATGGCAGGATTCGAACCTGCAACAGTTGGAACACCATTCTGTATGAAGTATACTTATTCGCATAAGGCCCTAAAATAAAATGTCAGTAATCCTCGTAATGTACACTCCATACACATATACCCAAATGCACGAACTGATTATCCAGTTAATAGACGCCATTTTGTAATAACGTGGTTAGGCATGTTAAAAATTGCACTTCGGCTTTCAATTATCTCGCATCTCAGAATATCAATTGTCTGTCAAGATGGGTGATTTGTTGTACCGGCGCGCCATGATGGAGTACAATGACACTTCGGGTAATAGACACGACCGGCTGGTTCCGTAGTGTTCCACATTGTCAACACATGGGAAACATCAAACTGCCGAGTGACACTAGCAGAATCCAACACAGCCACTATGACAAAACCAAGGCGATCTCTTTCTTACTCCTTCTAGGGAATTACTTGTTTTCTCCAATCCAGACTGCATTATATCGTCATGAGACGGGTAGAGGAAAGTAAATACATCACTTCTGACAGGCTCATTCAAATGTCTCTGACCACCCATTTCGTGTTCAGCCTATAGCTGTTTGGCGATTTCCACCCGCGTCCGTTCTTGATCAGCTGTCAACCAATGTGTGACCCATCTTGCACAAATCTGAGCTTCAAATGATTCTTCACTGTTACAAACTGCTACCGAATATATCGACATGTTTATAAATAATGTTTAATAATATAAAAAACTGATACTAAAAATAAACTAAACTGTGGTGACTACATACAATGCAATTGATACTAATGCGGCACTAAGCGGTGATGACTAAATCAAACGCAATTTATACTAATGCGGCACTAAGCGGTGATGACTAAATCAAACGCAATTGATACTAATGCGGCGCTAAGCGGTGATGACTAAATCAAACGCATTTGATACTAATACGGCACTAAGCGGTGAGGACTAAATCAAACGCAATTGATACTAAGGCGGCACTAAGCGGTGAGGACTACATACAATGCAATTGATACTAATGTGGCACTAAGCGGTGAGGACTAAATCAAACGCAATTGATACTAATGCGGCACTAAGCGGTGAGGACTAAATCAAACGCAATTGATACTAATGCGGCACTAAGCGGTGAGGACTAAATCAAACGCAATTGATACTAATGCGGCACTAAGTGGTGATGACTAAATCAAACGCAATTGATACTAATGTGGCACTAAGCGGTGAGGACTAAATCAAACGCAATTGATACTGATGCGGCACTAAGCGGTGAGGACTAAATCAAACGCAATTGATACTAATGCGGCACTAAGCAGTGATGACTAAATCAAATGCAATTTATACTAATGCGGCACTAAGCGGTGATGACTAAATCAAATGCAATTGATTCTAATGCGGCATACAGCGGTGATGACTAAATCAAACGCAATTGATACTAATGCGGCACTAAGCGGTGAGGACTAAATCAAACGCAATTGATACTAATGCGGCACTTAACTATGTTGACCTAATCAAACTAAAATGACACTAAACTGTGACGACTAAATCAAACGCAATTAATACTAAAAATACATCAAACTAAAAATACACTAAACTATGAGTACTAAATAAAATGGTTACATTAGTTCTCTCCAAACTCGGGAAAAGCTCGCAGGAGACAACATATTGTTGTTGTTGTTATAGGGTTTAACGCTATTTTTCAGCACACGATAGGCTATACATGGTGGCCAGTATTGACGAACCCGGGAACAAACCGCAAAGAACCACCGACCCGCGAGAAGCTACTGGCAAGCTTTCTCACATACCCATATTGGCCGAATCCGAGACTCGAACCACGCAGAGGTGAGATGGCAGTGATCCGTAACGGAGAGCGCTATAGACCACTCGGCCACTCGGGGCCCCTCACAAAATAATGTAACTCTGGGCATTCATAGCCTCGGAGGAACCCACAACATAAATAATATTAATCTTTATATAGTAAAAATGGATCAATTGGTAACTATGCACTCTCTATCTCTAAAGAGTTAGTATTCTCAGAAATGTATGTTTTGACTGCTTCTCAAACAAAGATAATTGTTATATAACTACTATTTATATTATATTTTAAAAATTCTTGTCGTTTTTCTCTTCTGAACTATTTGTATTCTTATTTCACCTTTTTTAAGGAAAATGTTTATCGTTAAGGAGTTAAGTTAATGATAATGAGAGCAGCATCGAGTCTCGTTTCTGGTTCATTAATTAGACAATGTTTATGCAATGTTTCGCGCTTGTCTAACTATATGTATTTGGTTAACACTGACTGTCTTTTATTACTGTTTCAGTTACATAGGAATCAACGTACATGAAACTAGATGTCCCAGTTGTGAAAAACTTAACACCGGCCGGAATCTATTGACCGTTACATTAACCAGAGCAGGATTACAGGACATTCTTGAAATAAGTATCCGATTTACATTCTCCAGTAATTGATGGGTTCATGGGTTCTGCAAAGTCACAAAGGATCACTTGCTCAGGATTGGACATGAATATGAATCGATTGTAATGTCATAAATCAATGTCCAAAGTAGGAAATGATGTCGTGACGACCCGATATTATTATATACTGCTATCTCTCAGAAGTACATGACATTTTGTTATAATAAAAACAATATTACTAACCTACTACTATATTAAATCAACTGTCCTTCCGGAGGTAAACGATCCAGAACCTAAAGATGATCAATTTTGTACTTTATCGCTGTATTCAATTTGTTTTTTATGTAGATATATAGTGCATAGTTTAAAATATAAACGGCATTGACTTCCACTTCGTAACGACGTCCGATTGTAGACCTGGAAGAAATTTTAATTCATTGAGTTTGAACTGTCAAATTTGACAACCATGACTAGCCTAATGATTCTATTATTATGTCCGAAATGGAATATATTGAAATATTTAACTCTGGGCATATGATAGCTTGAAATGGATACTTAATTCGTTGCTGATTAAATGTGAAGGTTGGTGTCTAAACACCTGTTTGATTAATATTATGACCGCAAAGGTATTGAGCATTATGGCCTATTTATTTTTGGGAGCGTAACCCGGATGAACTGTAATTCAAAGTCGAACATTTCAGGACGTCCAGGACTGAGACAGTTCCCATAGTATTCCTATGCAAACACATTAATAATACAATTCAATAACTTTAAATTTTTGATAGACTATGATAAAACCAATGTTTAACAGTATAGGCGCATTCGTGGTGTCACCCAATGTATCTGATATTTTTGAATAACATGATTACATTTTCGCAGACGAGAAAAGTGCTAATTTTAGTAATAGGTTTTCCAAAATCAAGTCTGTAAAAGGACTGAAACTCCATCAATAAAACAATGTTTGTTTTTTTCCCCGTCACAGCTACGATAAGCTTTCAAAGATTTCTTTTGATTAAAATCTTTCATTTATTATCAGGCAGTCAGACCCATATATAATGTATTTTGTCTTTACCCATTTCTAGACTGCTTCATATTCAACCGTATCGTTACTTCAACGAGTCCATCAAGCGCTTCAGAACACGGCTTTTTGGCTTTTCAATTTATTTACAAGTAAATTAAAGCGGTATTGAATGTTTGAGCGGGCTAAGTACAACCTTTGTAGTATCATTGATAAATTATGATCAATATTTTCTTTTCTTAACGAATATTAAAATATCAGATCAAGACTTCGATTTTCTGCTGGACAAGATTAAGTGGGGGTCGTTGGGGTGTGATGGAAAAATCATGTTACAATATTGTCTTGAAACTGCTCTTAGCTCTTATCAACTTTAAATTATATTTGAGCAAGAGAGTGGAAAATGTGTCAGATTTATAAAAACTTTCTACAACCGCAGTTACTGAATATGTGCGTGTTTGTTAAGGTATATAGCTATTGTTTACATTGATACTAGGTCAATAACGGTAACAAAATATCTTTACAAACTATATTCGTTGTCAGGAACCTGTTTTGTTCGAATGTTGTTTTAAAAGTCCTATATCTTGATCTATAACTATTTAAGTTAAATGACTCATCAAATAATTTAAATTATGAATTTATACATCTTAGATGCATATTTTTTAACGTGGCAAAGTTGTTTTTTGTCCATACTAGCTTTTTCAGGAAGCTGTACACTTTGCGGGATCAATCATCCGTTACAGAGTTGTATTTTGTGACGTGAGTCGTAGAACTCGATGGGATTTCGCGCAAATATTATGCAGGGATCAACTAATGACTGCTCAGCTAAGGGTATTGTTATACATGCAGCTACCAATGTAACTCTGGAGTAATGGAGCTTGAGAGACTGAGAGAGATCAATCGACAGGCTAGGATAATCAATAAATCATTATTACTAACTATATGAGTAATGTTCAAATATATATATATATATATATATATATATATATATATATATATATATATCTATATATATATATATATATATATATATATAGATATATATAGATATATATATATATATATATATATATATATATATATATATATATATATATATATCTATATATATATATATATATATATATAGATGTGTGTGTGTGTGTGTGTGTGTGTGTATCACCTGTGGATGAAACATTCACATTTTTGTTCAAATTCTTTTCTTTGATCAGCGCTGTCGATATAATCATACGTTTTTCATATGTGCTTCTAATGTCTATATACTTCCATCCGTTGATTCCGGTTATTTATAGTTCATTGAAGTTACGTTTTCTGATTAGATCCGGTTATGAACGATGTCACTTCCTTGTATCAGCTGTTTAACTCGGTGCACATCATTACGTTAACTCCATTTATGGACGTTATGAGCACCATTATGGTGGTGTCAAATTCATTAATCTTTCAGTTGCATTACAGTTACAGATCTCATTCACCAAATTTATGACAGAGTATTTTCTAAGACTAATTAAAAAATGACTACATCTTTTTATATGCGCATTATTTGGTTGTATTCCCGCTTGGATTTTATGCATAAGAGTGAAAAGTCCAATTCGTTCTTCGTTCATATGATTTAAAAATACACATCTCATGAATGTAATTGTGTTCAGTGCTTTCGTTCAGTCAATTCACCCCCGGTTTCACTATGTTACAGCAGGTATCACAGTCGTCTTGAAAACTCAAAAACAGCGTTGGAATCTAAAGCAGACCTAATTGTGGCATCTTTGAATAAGAACATTTTGAAAAAGATTAAATATGAACTCCAAGATATGATACTTGCTTGTGAAATAAAGTTGTTTAATTATTCAATACTATTAAGTAAGTGTTAAGTTTTGAATTACGTATTGCTCTACCTTCTGTTGGACTTAAACGAATCTTATAGGAAAATTCCTACACCGTTGTGTAATGTTTTACAAGCGCCAATGATATATCCACGACACAATTATTGTAATGCCGTTTAGTACTTATTACTTAGATGAATTCCATCAACTCCACACAAAAACTATATATCCTTCCTCCATTTCCGCAGAGGGATTAAATATAAATGTGGTCATAATATGATACAGTATTAAATTGTGTCATGGATAAACAATGCGTTGATTTACACTAGACGTTACTTGACATTTCTCTTAATATAGTCATGAATACCCCACGGATACGATAGTGGACAGTTTCTCATATATGTAACAATATCTCCTATATATTCCAAAAAACTGTAAACTATTTGTATATGTAGGACAATGTACATGTCGTAGCTGAGCGTTTTCGATACGGTGCGGCCACCAATCCATGAACGAGGAACTACATTTGGCTGCACTTCAATTGAAATACATGAGCTAGTTACCACGGAATGCAAACGATGATGGAGCCGTCTACAAATAAAATTGCAGAGAACGAGACTATGAAGCAGCATTATAATGATCAAGTGAAGATGATCGGCCGACTAAAATGTTTAGGAATATATAACATGGAATATAAATGCTCACAGCAAGGTTGTTATTGTAAGTAACGTTCAATTTAAATGATATTAAAATACAGAAGAACTGTAACAAATCTATTTGTAATAAAACAAATGTAAAAAACCATTTTGTAATATAGCACTGTAATAAATTCATTTGTAATAAAGAACTGTAAAAAAAACATTTGTAATAAAGAACTGTAATAATCCCATCTGTACTGTTTTCAAAGCTCACGCCTAAGGGATACAATATATCTCAATCTTAAATAACGCTATCAATCGTTCTTACACAGTTTCACCAAAATAGTAGTCTCCGTCATTTTGCCTACAATTTCCCTCCAAGATAAATATCGAGTATCATTAAGACAAGAGACATGGATGTATATGGATGGTATATTTAATTTAAAGAACCTTAAACGATCTCAAATAGTAATTGTATAAACAATATTCTGCACACATATCTGATCCTGATTATCATGCTCACCCATTGGACTTGCATCTGTGTTTGGAATCAATATAACGTCAACAATTATACCGTTAATGTTCCGTAACTTTGACTCTATACCGTAGTTTAAATAAACTATAGCCCTGGTATAAAACTACCAGTATGTTCTGTGTAAGGGTCTTTTCCCTAGCTTGGATGAGCATTACAATTTGTTAGGAATTCACGTTTGTGTAGGATGTTATTGATTGCAAGTTTTGTACCCCATAGCAAGTATGATGGCAACAGCGGGATTGCCTAAGTTGTGAGAATATTTGACAGCAACATTGAAACCGTACATCTACCAAATTATGTATAGTTATTGTAGCAGCAAATTGCGTTCGCATATAATACGAAAATTTGTGCATGAGATACATGTTAAATCAAGAATACGCAAAAATAAAATATCGACCTAAGGTAGTGTTATCGATGAGGAACTAGGAATGATTGTTGAAGAGTTCATCATTGCAATTATTATAACAGGAATATAAGAACCGACAAGTTTGATATAATGTATAGATATTGCATTACATTTTAGTAGCGATAAAGAGGACGAGATGGAGATAGCATCCGGTAAGAAAACTTGAGAAAATAAAGAGCAATTTAAAAGTGTCAGAGGACATCAGCAAGCAAATTGGACTCGACCGGTGTTGAAATTACAGAGAGAGAGAGAGAGAGAGAGAGAGAGAGAGAGAGAGAGAGAGAGAGAGAGAGAGAGAGAGAGAGAGAGAGAGAGAGAGAGTTAAATATTACGAATGGAGCACAATGTTAAACTTAAGACGCTAGAGTTTGAGATAGAAAAAGTGCGATATCAAAATGATTTAGATAAAGAAATGACAGTCACCCATTCAAAATCAAGCTTCAAAAATTTAGATCAACAAGCGAAGGAAGATATTGTAACATTCCTTACGGAATTTGTACCCGTGGCGGTTGATGCAATCTAGGGCGAAGAAATGAAAACCTGGCAATTGAGAACTCTGCTAACAGGAACGGCAACTGGCGTAGCAAACCAAACAAGCAAGATCTATATTGACATAAGGCCCTGCTAATGTGTTTGGGAAATGACCTCATGAACAGCTAGTCACGAAAAAAGAATTCAGTGGCGCCAAGTGTTTGGAACTATTGTGTAAAGACGTCTCCTTATAGTTGGTCGACGTAGGGATAATATCCTAAACTGAATATTAAATCGCCAGATAGCAGAGTCGCTTATTTAGAGACTAACGCGCAGAGTGGACACCAACACGTTAACACGTATGTGCATATTAATAAATATAAATATTTATAATATGACGTGTAGATTATAAATATTATATAGTACAGTAACCACGAGGAAAACATCTTGTAGCAAAAATGAGTCTTTGTTACAAATTGAGTGTATCCTGTGAAAAGAATTGTGCAATTTGCGTACACTCTTCTGAAATATATGCTTCAGCCCAAAATGAACCAATTTAATTGTGCATTTTAGATTAAATTGAAGGTAGAAAAAAAACACAATAACACTTAAAAACTGATCACGAATATCGTGAATGTATTTAATATTGTTATAGAAAATCGCCTCTTTGTCTGATGCTGTGCAATAACTCATCGCTTACCGTGACACAAAAGATAACAAAGTTACTGATAACGTTCAGGCATTTTATAAAGATCAATAAAGCCGAAAGTTTTCAGAACTGATTGTATTACATAATAATGCGCAGGTGGTGATGCGATTAAGCCACCGTCACAACACATTAGTGTAGACGTGAAGAAAGCGACTGAACGGTGACTATTTAATCGAAGATCGAGTATGAATGTAAAGTAAAAAACGTTTAATCCAAAAGGTTGTGGATGATGATTTTGTGAGTTATTACACCTCATGATTATTCACAAGGCAAAAGCAGCCGAAAAAGTCAAGTGAAAAGGGATAAGACTACATCATGGTAGAAATATTGCAATTTATTATTTATTAAATACTAAATAAATAATTCTGCAGTGCATATTCGTCTTAATCATGCCCTTTTTCAAAGTCTTTGTTATGCCCTGGCATGGATTCGAAACCGCGATTTCTCACCACGTAACCACAGGATCGGCCCGTATTGTTTCGTATTGTCCATTTATAATAGTGCTAAATATGATTAAATTTGGTAACTTTTACTTTAACCAAATAATGCTTTACATTGCGTTGATTTGCGAAATGCTGTACTGCCTAAGTACTGAACACGAATGATAACTTTGCTGTATAGAGGTCGATATAAGAATTAACATGAGCATGTAGTTTTTTTTAAGTAATAATTTCAATCTTCTCTCGTGATATCCTTTTCTGTTATATTTTGGGTAATGATTAAACTTATGGAGATGAAATCAGACAAAACAAAACTTTCTTTTTTCTGAGATAAACTTGCCAATGAACGCTATAAAACAAAAACTATCTATGATTAAAACTCGGTACATTGGGTGTGAAGGTCAATGAAAGGTTACTGCCTTTTGAAATATTAGAAAACCTTGACTATATGTAATGTAATGCTGTAGACAATAGTATAAAAGTAGTATTTGATGGTTTCATTATGCCTATTGTACGGTATTTTTCAAGTTCCATATCGGCTTGGAGCGTATGTGTGAGAAGATCTGAAATATTTTATAACATAAGAAGCAATGCTTTATATTTGTCTATATTTTAACACGCAAACATTTGTGTGTGTAAATATACGTATGTGTAGCATGGAGAATTCGGTGTGAAATGCATGTATTTCAATTTAAAATTGATTATGAAAACAGCTTTATGTCATGCAAAGAAGAATACGAGGATTACAAGAAATTACGGATCATTGAAATGAGCAAGTGAGTAAGGACCAATGGTGTTTTAATTTATTTCAAACGAATCTAAAGGGTACGGAGACTTTCCAATGTCATATTCTCATTGTCTTAAACGCACCTTGCATATAGGTCAGACCAAAAAGGCTGAGTTATCCGAATACAATTGTGTCGACCACTTTTTCTCTAACATCCATCTTCTCAAGTCTACATTCTTAACAAAGATTAATATTAGAGATATTCAAGACCAGATTTGAACGTTGATGACTAATATTCATTCGTCTATTCACTGAAATTCAAGAAATAATAACAACTTAATCAAGCAATCACCCTTACGGGAAACTATTATCAGAACGCAAGAGGGGAATATTTAAAATATATTTCAGTATTGTTAAGTATTGATCTATGAAAAAATTCCCACGTGTTCGTTGAATATTGCCAATTTTAAGAGTTTTTAATTTTTGTGACTTATCGTGAAACTGTTAAGATGTGTCTCACCTTTTGGATATAAGTACTGATAATAGTTCTCTTTGACTTATAATATTCTTACATTATTATATTAGAATACCTAAAGGGTTATTCTAAAAACGCAGAACGTGTAGATAAACATTTGTACCTATGCAATCTTAAATGATTATAAGATCAAGTATACCGTATAGTTTTAAGATAGCTAAATACAATTCTATAGAAGCAACAGCTTTCTCAACATGCTGTGCGCTTTCCATCATCTAAGTTTAGGATTACAGTATTTGTTATATTGAGTATTTTGTCTATTTAAAGAACTGGCTGTTATTGTGATGGTCAAATCACCCACAATATCTAATAAGGTCGATACAGAGCAAGTAGTCTGTGGCACCGTTTTGCATCATGATGCCGACAGATTAATTCGTTGTTCGAGCAAAGTGGATTTCCACAGGTTTCTCTTTAATTACGGAAACGAGCAACGTTTGACGGCATAATTTACTGACGATTGATTAAACAAAAATAACCTTTAAGTTGATGTTAGGTTTGCGTGATGCGAATAATAGAACAGACCTTGTTTAATTTCAGATAATAATAGGTAATGGTATCATGGAAGAAACACTCTAAACTTCGATTAGCAGAACACTGCATATACAGTGCGGAATACAATTCCTTTAATACAAACCGTTTCTAAATACAATAATTTTAGCCGTACATTTAACGGGTTTAAATTAATGCAGGTTGTAAATTCTGCATTGTTTTATTTCTTCATCTTTGGTTTCATGTTCGAGTGGCAGATGCTTGTTTTGCTTCGCTTATGTCTGTTGGCAATATCATATAAGTAAATTCTTTCAGCAAACTATGTGTTCAGTAATGCATCCACAAATATCATAAACTAAAAATGAGTACGATATTTTGCCGTTTTCCTAATCTTCTTGAGTACTTAAATATATGCTTCTTGCGGTGCACAATTATATGCCTCATGGGTGATTGAATATATACTTCATTGTTTAATTTGTATGCACAATTTAGCCAACCGAAGTACAGACATTACCTGTGCTGAAACGTTATTATAAACAAATTTATTGATGTAGTCAAATGTGAACATACTATTTGCGATCCTTCCCAACGTAACAAAATAGAAAAATAATACATTATATTCAGATACGCAGCGAATGAGGTTATACTTTTAAGTTGTATTGAGTGTAAATGCCTAGCTTTCTCAACCTAAGGGTTCGCGTTCGATATTGGCTTAAAGTGTGCTAATTATAAATTGTATACTTTCAGTCGACCGCTCTGGTGGCCTAGCGGTTAGAGCGTCCGCCGCGGAAGCAGGAGGTCGTGGGTTCGATCCCCGGCCGAGTCATGCCAAAGACTTTCAAAAGTGGTACTAACAGCTACCTCGCTTGGCGCTCAGCATTAAGATGTTAGTGTTAGGATTGGTCGGCCTAGTGTTAGGATAATATGACTGGGTGGGACATCGTGCTACATGTATGGGGCATGATGCCCCTGTGCTAGACATCACTATAAACTGCCTCACTGCAAACATCGTAGCGATATGACTGAAAAATTATTAAAGCTACGTTAAAAATCCTAATCAAACAAACAAACAAAAAGTATACTTTCAGTCCTATATACATTAGCTTTATTTACCTTGGGGAAAAATATACGTACACTTTACTGCAGTTAATATTCGATATATTCGACATTAAAGCAGTGACTGGTGTATAAATAATGATTATCACATATTTAAGGAAATAAAATGAAAAGTAAATGAGACATTTCTTTAATCATTAACGTTCGAATACTTTCACGTTGAATTGTCCGCTTTAAAGCAATCCGTTTATCACATTTAATTTCAAGTTTATTTCTAAGTTATGTAATATATCTTGTTTGTCTCTCAGTAATGTCATATCTCTTGGTTTTTGTTTGTTTGCTTTTGCTTTTTTCTACGTCATGACATGCCGTATCTCTTTCCGCTGTGTCTCTCAGTCATACCACATATATTCCACTCTGTCTCTCAGTCGTGCCATATCTCGTTACACTTTGTCTCTCAGTCATGCCATATCTCTTTCCATTGTGTCTCTCAGTCATCTATTTCAAGACCAGGGACCCATAAATAAATCACTCAACAAAGATATTACCATATATGAATGGTCCCAGGCGCTCAAATCCAAACATGAAACTTCACCTGGGGAAGATCAAATAGGTTACAAAATATATTAAAACCTACCTAGCAATATGGTTATGATAATAATACACATGCTAAACATAATTTGGCAAACAGGGGAGCTACCCAAAAAAATGGAAAACAGCGATAGTTATTCCCATTTTGAAACCTAACAAAGATAGGAATAGCATTAACTCATATAGACCAATTTCACTTACCAACGATATTTGCAAAATCATGTGAACAATTATCACTAACAGACTCAAACACCTCCTGGAGAGCAATAACTTGATATCTCCAAACCAATGTGGTTTTAGAAATAAAAGATCTACTACGGATCAATTAATTAAATTGGAGTCCGCCATTAAATTAGCATTTAATAATAAAAGAGAACTAATAGAAACTTAATTGCGGTTTTTCTAGATCTTGAAAAAGCGTTTGATCTGGTATGGACCAAAGGATTAATAGCCAAATTAAATCATTATGGCATTACTGGTCGCATATTTAATTTTATACAAAACTTTTTAACAGACCGCAAAATTATAACCAGGGTAGGGGCTACTTATTCTAAAGAACACTCCCTTAAAAATGGGACTCCCCAAGGCAGTGTCCTCAGCCCCACCCTCTTCAACCTCATGATTAATGATCTTGACTCTAATCTCGCCTCACCCTCAATAGGATTATCACAATTTGCAGATGATAGTGGACTATGGAGAGCAGGAAACCTCTCCAACCACACTCATATGGCTGAAATGAAAACAAGTCTAAATAACATTGGTAAATGGGCTGACAAATGGGGATTTAAACTGTCGCACCAAAAAACGGTAGCTGTACTATTCTCACCTTATAGAAAAAACATATTATACCCCAACCTCCAAATTCAAAATAAACAAATTAAATTCGTTAAAATAGCCAAATTTCTGGGTATGTACTACGATGAACACCTAACGTGGGTATCTCATATTGATGACCTAGTTAAAAGGTGCAATCTTGACTTAAACTTACTTAAAAGCCTCAAAGGAACCCAGTGGGGTGCTAACCAAGAAACAATAATGACTCTATGTATGGCCTTAATTAGATCTAAACTCGACTATGGATGCCAAATTTACAACACGGCCTCCATAACCAAACTTAATAGATTAGATAAAATACAGAGGAAAGCCCTACTCATAGCAACTGGGGCATTACCATATACATCTACAGCAGAGTTGCAGGTCTTAACAGGAGAACCGCCATTACAGCTTCGAAGGCAGGAACTCATGTTGAGATACGCAACTCGACTGTCCACCCACAATAAAACACACCCCACTCTAGTAGCTATCAAATGCAAAATTCCTTTTAGGAAAACTCTTACAAATATCTCATCCTTTGGCAAAATAGTACATGAATTAAATCTACAACTCTCAGTAGATATATTCCAAGTGGAAACTAACCAAATATTTGATAACGAACCTTGGAATAATACATCAGTTAAAGTAAACATCTCCCATATAGACAAAGGTAAAAAAGAAAATCAACAACATTATTTAAAAACAGCTGCAATGGAACTAATCAACAACCAATATAAAAACTACACTCATATATTCACTGATGGTTCCAAAATTAACAACCCCTTTAAAACAGCTGCGGCTTGGGTCATTCCAGCACTCAATATCAAAATGGGCAGCCGCCTACCGGATCACTGCTCCATTTACACAGCTGAATTCTGGGCCATCCTGGAATCTTTAAAATGGACACTAGAAAACAAACCAGATAAGACCTTAATTATTAGTGATTCACTAAGTGTCCTAAAATCAATACAATGCAATAATACTAAATCAAGAGAAAACTTTCTTAATCAAATTAACAAAATAATTAAAATACTCTATACTCAAAACATAACAGTAGAGTTTCTATGGATACCATCTCACATCGAAATAAAAGGCAATGAATTAGCTGACCAATAAGCCAAGAGTAAACTCGCTGAACCTAATTACATCCCACTAAAGTATAGTCCAACAGAAATTAACAATTTAATCTATACACTGATAAATCAAAAGTGGCAAAAGGATTGGAACCATAATAAACAAGGGAGATTTTTACATAGTATTGTCAAAGAAGTCAATAGAAATATCCTGATACCCAGGTGCAGCAGTTATGAACAATCTAAAATAAATAGGATAATTCTTGGAAAAACAATATTAGCTAATAGTTTTGGAAAATATATAGGACCTTTTCCGCACAACATCAACTGCTTTCACTGTAACGTACCGGAAGATCTGTACCATATATTCAGTATCTGTAACAATACGCAGAAAGAAAGAGACCTATTTATAACTAAACAATTAGAACTTGCCGCAACAAGTACATATCCAGAAATAATTCAATTATGCAACAAACACCCTCAAAGAACATACTATAATATAATTGAATTTCTTAGAACTACAGGGCTAATGGATAGAATATAAGTATAACACCATAACATCCATAAATGAAATGAATGTTTTACTGGTACTTAAATATGCATATAAAATAATATTGTTCTAAGGGGAGGGAAGCGTACGAGGCCAAAAGGGATTCGTTACCCTTAAGGGAGCCCACCTACACTACGCTGGGTATAACGTTCCCATGGCGGCTCCAGAGCAACCTAACCTAATTGAAAATAATATCGTTACGAGGAATGGAAGCGTACGGGGCCAAAAGGGACTCGTTATCACTTAAGAGAGCCCACCTACGCTCGGTATTACGTTCCCATGGCGGCTTCAGAGCAACCAAACCTAATGGAATGGTAAAATAACAACATGGAACAATAAAAATAAACCTAAAATAAAATAAATACATAAAGGTATAAACATCAAAAGTTATATTAACTACCAGTTATACAATCAATAAGGCAAGCGTCTTACCTATTTTCTTCTCTTATGCTTCTAGATTCTTCCTTCTATATAACTCCATTGACAACATCTCGTAATTGAGTTTAATATTACGAAGGTATTATAGGCCCCTAAAAAACGCGATACCGCTGTGGTTAAAGTATAACCACTAACACGCGCCCCTAACTATGGTCCCAGCTAGAGTGTATGAGATAGTCTCAAAACCAAGACTATCAGGCCCAGCAACACAAGCTTGCAACCAAAAATATACTAATTTAGAAAATGACCTCAAATTCATACACTATAAAGATAGTTAACCCCAAAACTATCAGGCCTTGCAGTAACTAAACATCATGCATTAACTAACAATGCATATAGTTGTCATATGGGGTTATATATTCTACACAAAACAGCACAAAGAATTCCAAATTGATAGGGAAAATTGCGGAAGCAAATTGACGAGGGAGCAAGGATGTTTAGAGTGAGAATCCAAAATAAGACACTCATGATGTATACAGGGAATCATCGAGTGAGTACAGGGTCAAACAAGACACTCAAGAAGTATACAGGGACCAACCACAGGAGCAGAGGGATAATCGGTCACTAACAAGTGATTATTGGATTCTCCAAAAAAGTCCTTTCTAGGGCTATTGTCTTTCATTGCCTTAATAGGGTATTCCACTTGGTTACGGAAACCCTCCTTGACAAGCTCTATCCAAAAAGCCTAACTTGATCATTTTCGGACCCAACGCTCAGAATTACAATCTATTTCTCTCTGACAGTGGCTACCTTTCAAATGACGTTTAGTCATATTAGCAAAATAAATTGTTAGGGACATACAATATGTACACTTTTGTACTAGAAAATTGGCATAATTAGGAACGTAATTTAATTCTTCAACTCTACCATTTGATGAATTGCATCGATGGCTTACACAATTTTGGCATAGGGAAATCCACTAGAATAACTGGATTGAATTTGGAATAAGCGTACGCACTTACGATTAGTTGATAGGTTGAGTGCGTGATGGGTCTATTCCCACTCATCCAGGTCTAACATTCATATCATTAGCCCCTTTTTAAGGGTATGATATGTCGACCAAATTAAATAGCGCACTCTGTGCGCATAAATGCCAGGAAGATGTGGCACCATTCCATCTTCCTGGATAAATTAAATCACTACCATATAAATAAATGGCAGTGCAAAATAGTGAACATATGACCCTAGTGGCCGGTTTCACTTTAAATCCAACTATTCATTCATTATTTTTTTAAAAATAATATACGTAGAGGAGGTTTCTTAAAGCAATGAATATTATTTAAAATGTTAAATAATTTAGGCGATATTTTGGGAATGGAGAATTAGACGGCTTTTAGATCTGGTCACATTCATATGTAGAAATGCGAAATAATATTTAATGTTTCAGCGTAGGTTTTGCAATTGTAAGTGAAGACTACGTTATTTGCGATGTTAGAGTATAGGATAGGATGAAAGGATACTGAAGATCCAGCGTAATTCGTCATTCGATAAAGTCGTGATTCCCAGTATAAGTGAATTTGTAAAGGGATGAGCTTATCTCACCAAGCATCTGCATTCACGAGTAGATCCACACACAATCCAACCATACCGCTTAGATCTTACTAAAAGACCAATACAACTAGAATAAGACCTTCCGAGTCTGCTTAGACTCCTGTTAAATCCGTGTGTTTCTTATATTCATCTCCTACGTATTCAATATCGGAAAATGAAGATCTTAAGTACAGTGTCAAGATTAAGTTTTGAAAACGTGATCTCCCGCACCACAGTCATAAATTAACCAGAGAGAGAGAGAGAGAGAGAGAGAGAGAGAGAGAGAGAGAGAGAGAGAGAGAGAGAGAGAGAGAGAGAGAGATTTGATGTAATTGGTAGAAAAATCAAAAATGCAATACTTGTTTTCTAGCCGTTTACGTAGTCTAGACAGGCATATGTTTGGTTGATATTCAATACTGTGGAAAATTGTTGGAACTGTAGCAGATCGAAATACAGTCGAAGTACATTTTGTAAACCAAAATTACGAACCTATGCGTGTAGTTATTACGTGTTAACATTGTAAGCAGCAAGCACTTTAAATTGACCAATCACATGTTAATATGAAAATGTATGATATAGCCAACGCTAATTAGCGAAGCTTAGTATTTTTATCGTATCAACACTAATTAGCAAAGCTCAATATATTTTATCTTGTCAACACTAATTAACAAAGCTCAATATATTTATCCAAGCATCATTGCTTAAGTGATGTTCTCCCTTCCCCCCAACAAAAAAAAAAACAAATACGATGAACATAAGTCATGAAATATTCAGTTCGTGTACCTTTCCATTATTTGTTCATCGCTTTTCACAAAGGTTGTAGTGTGGATCATAAAGTGAGCGCCTGTACCGAATTTGTCTTAAATTTGCTTTCATATTATCAGTAAACTAAACCGTTCTTTTGATGGTTTCGAGCTTTCTTGACTAGATTTCTAACGTATAACTCTATTCCCATTTTAAAACTGTGTGTTATTTGTTTGTGATAATGTTCCATAAACATAACTTGAACGATTATGACAAAAGTATAAATCGAAAACACATTCCTTTGAACTTCTGCTTAATATCTTGCTGTTCACGCAAAAGCAATTACGTATCACGTGCTTGATCACTAGCTTGCTCACAAAGGTATTATTTCTATTTGTTTTATGCCAAGGTATGTTATTAAACAAGGTATTGTTTTATGCCAAGGTATGTTATTAAACAAATGACAAGTTTATGTCCATGCAGCTGTGAATGTTGACAATGATTCATACATCCAACTTAATTAGCATTGATAAGCGACCAGAAACAGGAGAATTGTACGTTAAGTCTGATGCTATTTTAACACGAAAGATTGACATTTACCTCAGTATAATCAAACAAATCAATATATTATGCATTTCATAAACATTGAATCATTTTCATTTGTCTTAGTCAATATTGTTTTAGTCTGACTTAAATTTTATTCTGTATAGTAATTTCACAAAAATGGGATTCAGAAGGACACGTTACTGGGGTTAAAATAATGCATCGGAAGATAGAACTAGTTACCTCTCTAGCAGAAATTGTTTTATTACTTGACCACATATATTAAGTGCGGGAACAATCTTATTAGCAGTGGATTATTTCTCATCAATCATCTGGTGCATTACTTTCAGACATCAGTCATTCCAATCCAGCCTTACCGATTCAATAACTCGTCACGTATTATCAGCTACCCAAGCCATCATGGGTTTATAGACATAGTTTAATCTCGCACCTGCCTTCTGCTAGTGTGTATTAGGTCAAATTGGGAGAATATATTCATGTTTGATCAGTCAATACATGACACATCGACAAAAATAAAGTTTTAGAAGTTTTCAAAGTTGATTTAATTTCTTTATAACCTGATATATTGGCAATTATTATGTTTGTGCGTTACCTTAGTGAACACTAACAACTTGCAGGAGGGCGAAGCGAGCCTATACCGCATCCTCAACCCCGCATGGGCTAACGTAACATTATCCACTACATTTATACATGATCTCAGCATTAAATTGATTTTACAATGTACACAATGACCTGTACATTTGTACATAATCTCAGCATTAAATTGATTTTACAATGTACACAATGACCTGTACATTTGTACATAATCTCAGCATTAAATTGATTTTACAATGTACATAATTACCTGTACATTTGTACATGATTTCAGCACTAAATTGATTTTACAATTTACATAATGAGCCTGTACATTTGTACATGATCTCAGCATTAAATTGATTTTACAATTTACATAATGACCTGTACATTTATACATGATCTCAGCATTAAATTGATTTTACAATATACATAATGACCTGTACATTTGTACATGATTTCAGCATTAAATTGATTTTACAATATACATAATGACCTGTACATTTATACATGATCTCAGCATTAAATTGATTTTACAATTTGCATAATGACCTGTACATTTGTACATAATCTCAGCATTAAATTGATTTTACAATGTACATAATTACCTGTACATTTGTACATGATCTCAGCACTAAATTGATTTTACAATTTACATAATGAGCCTGTACATTTGTACATGATCTCAGCACTAAATTGATTTTACAATGTACACAATGACCTGTACATTTGTACATGATCTCAGCATTAAATTGATTTTACAATTTACATAATGAGCCTGTACATTTGTACATGATCTCAGCACTAAATTGATTTTACAATGTACACAATGACCTGTACATTTGTACATGATCTCAGCATTAAATTGATTTTACAATGTACACAATGACCTGTACATTTGTA
Organism: Unio delphinus; assembly: GCA_029339505.1. Taxonomy (NCBI): domain Eukaryota; kingdom Metazoa; phylum Mollusca; class Bivalvia; order Unionida; family Unionidae; genus Unio; species Unio delphinus. The sequence continues at coordinate 10,457,045 of JAQISU010000177.1, read as the reverse complement.
CATGATCTCAGCATTAAATTGATTTTACAATGTACACAATGACCTGTACATTTATACATGATCTCAGCATTAAATTGATTTTACAATTTACATAATGAGCCTGTACATTTGTACATAATCTCAGCATTAAATTGATTTTACAATTTACATAATGAGCCTGTACATTTGTACATGATCTCAGCACTAAATTGATTTTACAATGTACACAATGACCTGTACATTTGTACATAATCTCAGCATTAAATTGATTTTACAATTTACATAATGAGCCTGTACATTTGTACATGATCTCAGCATTAAATTGATTTTACAATTTACATAATGAGCCTGTACATTTGTACATGATCTCAGCATTAAATTGATTTTACAATGTACACAATGACCTGTACATTTGTACATGATCTCAGCATTAAATTGATTTTACAATTTACATAATGAGCCTGTACATTTGTACATGATCTCAGCACTAAATTGATTTTACAATGTACACAATGACCTGTACATTTGTACATGATCTCAGCATTAAATTGATTTTACAATTTACATAATGAGCCTGTACATTTGTACATAATCTCAGCATTAAATTGATTTTACAATGTACATAATTACCTGTACATTTGTACATGATCTCAGCACTAAATTGATTTTACAATTTACATAATGAGTCTGTACGATTGTGTTGATGACAAGACAGCTCCTGTAATCATATATTCAAGATTTCGGATGGTACAGCATTAAGCGTATACTTACATAATTGAAGTTTTCGTTATTTTGATAGCTTGCATGTGTTTTATTGGCAATTTTACAAATCAAAAAAATTCTTATGTCTATACTTGTATATATATTTTTGGTTCAACCAGAAAGCCAATATTCAAAATGTTGTATGAGAAAATACGAATATAATATAATATAATATAATATAATATAATATAATATAATATAATATAATATAATATAATATAACGTAACATCACATCATATCACATGACATCACATGACATCACATCACATCACATCACATCACATCACATCATATCATATCATATCATATCATATATCATATCATATCATATCATATCATATATCATATCATATCATTGTTAACAGTATAGGGTTTGTTGGAAAAAAATAGTGCCCAGAGTTCATTCAAACTATTTAACAACTGCTTATACACAATCAAGTGTTTGCTGAATACCGATTTACACATCATTGTACACATTTGCAGCATGCATCATTATGTCAATAACTTCATTGTTTTTGTATACTCGATTAGAGATCTGGAAAATAAGTTTTCGCTACAAGATTATATTATATAATGAACAGGATCATGAAAGCAAATATTCTTTTAAATTGATTACCTCAAGTTCGTCTGATCAAAAACTGAATATGACACTATTACAAACATTCCAAAGTAGACTAATGACTTTAACGAAGCCATCAAAGTAACTTGACTACCTTAATGGGAGACTAAGGAATAAACCATGGTCATTTATATGTTAAATATTTTTGATAATGCTTTTTTAAGAGATACGAGTTTAACGATTTGTACCAACATTCCGGCAAACAGTTATATCGTGAATTGTTGCAGGTGCTTGTCGATACATAGAGGATAAATATTAAAATTAAAATTAATATCATGGGATAACTTGAAATCTGATAAAAGAGGTAGAATATAACAAAACGAATCCCGTGTATATAAAATATAAGAATACGAATCTTGTGTGTACAGAATATAAGAATCTAATTAATTACATATGAAAAAATATATTGTACCTGACTGATTGAAGGATGCACCTCTACCATAAAAATGAATTAACTCAAGATCTAAAATGCAAATAGCAGTTCTGTTTATGTTCGAACAACAAAATTTCGACACGAAAACGAGTGAATGTTTGGAACTTTAATTGTCCGGTATGGTGTGATAACCTACTATCTGGTTCGTGCTCACTCACCAGAATCAATTTAGCTTGTCCGTTGGTGTTGATTTGTTTTGGAACGCTCTCGAGTTTCCCGGCCTAGTTGTGCACAACGCCGTCTTTAGTACCTTCTTTTTGTCATAGTCTTTTTTACTGTCCGTTTAATTTCTTATATTTAGTCGTGGAAGATAATAAGACGTAATTTTATCAATGTTATGCAAGTATGACATTTGCTTATCTTCTTTGCCATCTTATGGTTGACTCAAAATAGAATTTCAATTATTGCAGAAGAAGTCCGACTATTAACCGCTTTTTGGTACAAGCTATACGTTTATCTCATTTATTAGTAGAGATCCATAGGATAACGACGACGATGATATAAATCTCTTTTCCATAAAAGAAAGACTTACCAGTCAGCACCGTTGATCATAAGTATCCACTTGCTTTAACTAAAACCCCATTTGCTATTGTATACCAGCCTTACTTACCATCTTAGATTAATAAGTTTCTAAACTGAGTAATAAGTATTTAATTCGTAGTCATTGTATATTTAATGTGAGAAAGAAGATCCCCAGACAACGCTGGGAAGGATGAATATCAAGATTCATTAAAGCGGTATTTCCTGTTCGTTATTGCACCATACTTCTATACATTGTATTTCCTTTATTGTAATAAGCATCACAATTATCGGCTTCTTGCTCAGAGTAAATTGTGTATTGAATTGGGAATTCAGAAGAATATACTTACCACAATATTACTGCTCATCTTGGAATATAAACAAAAATAATTTCATTATATCCGCAACTTCAAAAAGAATCATAATTAGATTGTTTAATTGTTCCACTCTGCGTAAAAGAAGAAGTTGGAAAAAAGCATCACTGTGTATAAGTAATTATGATTATATTGCACTCTAAAACTAATATAATTAGTTTTATTTGTACAATGTTTTTTACATTTGATAGTAATCATTGTTTCCAACAAATGAAAATAATGTTATATTCAAAACTTATATGTATAATTAAAATTACATGTTAACCGTCTGGAAACACTTTATTTATGAAGTCAGGAGACGGAATGAACCACTCTTTTGTACCAGTTGAGGCATCATCGATATGTAGCATAAGATATTACCAAATAGCGATTCCAACTTTTATTCATTTGAATTGTAGCCAATCTATGATCTTAAACACATTAACAGAAAGAATCAAAGTTTTGTAAAACTATACAATCAATTATATTATGAAGTACATCGAAAATGATCACATGTTTGAAGTCCAAAACAATCGAATGTTCTGAAGAAATCTCAGATCCTCGAATATACATGTCAGAACGGCATTGTCCATAAGTTCTTTGAATAATTCACAATAGTCTAAGAACAGTGTTCCATTACAAAGAGCACTTTGTAGTTACAATGTAAAATCCCCTCAAAGTAAATAAATGCATCACAAACCACATATACAGTCTAATGTCAACATATGGAACATGAATCCGAATAGGAATTGATTTTATTGATCTAATCTCCCTTTAAATACGCCTTCAAGAGTCTAATACGACCGTATGTAGCATATACCCAAGGTAGCAGGACTTATAAATCAGTATAATACTCGAAATACCAATTCATGTGAACTATCCCATCCAATAGGAAATAATTATCACGAGAGCCATACCAATGTATGTAGCATATACCCCAGTTAGCAGGTCTTACAAATCAGTATAACACTCGAAATACCAATTCATGTGAACTATCCCATCCAATAAGAAATAATTATTCTAAGAATCCATCTGATATAACCCAGCCAATATGTGCAAGGTAATGTACAAACAAGATCATATATATGATGCATACGTTTTTCTTAAAGGTTATTTCATCCACGGGTTTGTTGAAACATGTTTAAATGCTATAGTACATTGCTCAAAACCACACGGTTATATATAATGTTTTTGTTTTTCCTACTCGTTTAAAGACGTGTACAAACCAATGTTGTTTATAAGCTATTATAAATATTTCATTACTTATCATTGTTTACGCCTGCTCCAGTGACCTAATGGTTAGAGCGTCTGCCTCGGATGTAGTAGGATGCGGGTGGCAATCCCGGCAGAGTCATACCAAAAATATTTTAAAAAATGGTACAAGCAGCTGCCTCGCTTGTCGCTAAGCATTAAGAGGTTAGTGTTAGGACTGGCTGGACTTGTGCCATGATAACGTGACTGGATGGGGTATGATACTACATGTCTGCGGCATGATACCCCAGTGCTATACATCAATATAAACCGCCAAACTGCAGACATCGGTGCGATATCACTAAAACATGTTTAAGCTACGTAAAAATCCAAATCACGCAAAAAAACGCACACACACACACACACACACACACACACACGGTAATCATGTGATTGTAAATAATATTTGTTCTTTAATTGATATATTTTATAAGAATTTCGCTTTAGTTTTTACTAATGTTAATAATTTGAAATATTAAAATTATTGATACGATTACGCACATCGTCTACACTACAGCCTCAAAAAGCATTCAACATTTTTGACAAAAAATCATTCTGATAAATTGCTGATCATATATAATAATATACTGTTTTGACCAGTGTCCACTAAAGAACATATAACCATATTTGCTCATTCTAACAGTCTTTTATGTCCCCTCTATTGTAAAGCAGTGACACATTATCAAAACAGAAATTATGTTCAAAGAGAGTATATTTGATTCAAAACGTAAAACCTCAAAAAACACGAAAACATACAATTAAAATCAACATTTAATTGTGTTTCTTATGTTATGTTTATTTTTGTTTCCGATTACGCGTTTCTAGGGAATAATTAATTATGCGATGCCATATTGCCAGTGATTTGTTTGATTACTTGCATTTCGTTGGAACCGATTTTGAGTTTCCCTTTGTTTGCTATGAATTTATTTTCAATTTATTAAAGACGTACATATTTAGAAAACGATCGAACAAGATATTGTGAATCAATCGTAACAAGGTTCAGTTACACAATATACTTTGATAAATGCTTATGTATACGAGGGGTGGGGTATTTTATAACTTTCTTCGCATTGTGTGATATGCTTTTATGTTTCTTTATTTACGTCATTATGTCTTCTAATTCTTTACCCACGCTTCCGAAACTTATTAGTCTCCTGTTCCGTTTATTTATAGGAGAAATCATTGCTAATATGATAAACGTCTGTTTACATCGCATGATGTACTGTCATATTGAGTTGGCAAGTTGTGATATTTAATTTCCAATGAGCAGATCAACAATCTCGTCACGTTTCTCCATTTAAATGAAACTTGGCGGACAGTCAATGTTATTAAATGATCTTATATGATGCGATGTGCATTAAACAAATATTAGATATTATATTGCAAATGACTAACATTTATACTCACAAGGGATGGAAACAGGTTCCCATAGACATGGTTATATTCTGTGAATTTGATTATCAGTCCAAAGTGTCAAAGTGTACTTGATATCTTTCATTAAATACGGCTGTCGAAAGTCAACACTTGTCTATGCAATACAGCACATAGCAATAGTCGTATCTTTCACATCCTTCTCAAATACGTAAAAATAATATAACATAATATATAGTGTAATGGTGCAAATATTTTAATATAATATATAGTTTAATGCTGCAAATATTTTAAATTTTTCGCTGTACATTCTGTCGTAATCAGCGTACCTCACAACTATTATATTTGACGTATGGGCTAGGCTTGAAATTAATTATTCACTGCCTGAGATTGTATCTACTGTATCTATGACATAAAATACATTTAAATTAGATTATATTTAATAACAGTTCGAAAGACATGTCGGTGTAAAGTCAAATAACGGAGAATGGTAGATTTTATACAAACCAGAGTAAAACATTAGCAAATTGAAACGGGTGTTCGTACTTATTTGTCTTATATGTAACATAAATCATGTATTGTAGGAATTTTATGCATTTCTTAAATATGAGTTATGACAAGTAATTATCTTAAATTATTTGTATAATTTATCCTTAGAATTGATTTTTATATATCTGGAAGTGTTACTCAGTAAATCACTAATGAGGACTAATGATGTTTTGGATCCAGTTAGGAAGGCAACAGGACGCTACAAAAAAATATTACGAGGTATATGAATGTGTGTGAGGTTGCGAAATGACCATAACTTAGTCCTACTGAAATGCGATAAACAATATCTGTGAAACAGATGTGTGACAATTGTTTGATCCCAAGAACAGAAAGAAAACTGAAACATATTTAGGTTGTGTTTTATATTTATATTTGAAGGAAAAGATATCTCCATACCTGTACTGCTCAATGGAAAACAGCACATTCCACATCCAAGAGATTTTGTAAAACCCGACGAGGCTAGAAGGAGAGGGAGAAAGAAGGAAAGAAATGCAGTAACACCTCTCAAAAACAGTGATTTGGATAAGACCGGAAACGACCTGTTGTTACTGACATGCCGGCAATTTGAGTTCGATCAGTCACTGTATTATGTTATCTGACATACAATATTAATCAAAGTCATTAGAATAATTAAAGGCTGAAGTCGATCAAATATAGTTATCATTTTAAGTCATGTGTTAATATTTCTCATTCAGCTGTGTTGTCAAATAATACCAACAAATAGAATATACGGTACATTATTTTAATGTGCTCTCTAATAATACCAATAAGCAGCATATATGGTACATTATTTCTGTGAAGGTTGACCGTACTCATTTTGGAGGGTGGGGTGCTCCCAATATTATTTAAATTAATACAGAAGACATATTCTGGCTCGTTTTTGTCAGAAATAGAAGTAGTGATAGAGAGATGCAAAGCTCCGAGCCCCCAGTAAGTGGTGACAACAGTTAAATTAATGAATACACAAATTGAAATTTTAAATAACAACAATCTAACATAATTAAATAACAATGATCACTCAAATAAAATTTAACTAAAACCCTATCACTCGACCAAGCGACGGCCTATTTCCTCCTTTGAATTAGTGTGTGAAATGTTCCTCCTGTCATGAGTTCCTACTCATCTGTATGATTCTTCCTTCTCTTTTCCTTTGTCTTCCTCCGTTCCTCATTCGAACTTTTCCCTCCATTCTTCAATTTCTTTGTCTCCCAGAGAATCGGACCAACTGCTCTGGGATAATTCTCTCTGCTCCCTAAAGGCTTCTAAAGTATACATACAAGGAAATTAGCATAGCATATTTCCTATGGTAAGTGTACACGGTATATATATATATGTATATATATATATATATATATATATATATATATATATATATATATATATATATATATATAGCGAATTAAAAAAATTATTATTTGCATAACATAGCTCAAAATATGAATGTATATGAAACACTTCGAATGAATCAAACTACAAATGGTAATTCTATTTACTAAAGTATACATACTGCAATAATTAAAGCACACTTACTTTGCAGTAATATTGTACAACAATCGAGCAAATAGTCACTGACGGGTACTGAAGCTCCTTGTTATTCCCAAAATAAACAATTGTCCCGCCAATATTGAATGGCGTCGGAGTAGCTTATTTTCCTTACTTTCCGCACGATGGTTGTAGCCTACTGACGTTGTAGTTCTCAAGATAATAGATTTAAACTTGTGACTCTAATGTTTGGTCACGCCTTGCTCAATTCCGATTGGAGGTTGGATAATATAATGATCAGACACTGTCCCCTCCCAACAGTCTCTCAGGCTAAATTACGACCCTCCTTTGATGAATTTTTGTTTCGAACAAGAATTCCACCACCTACCTGTGAACAATGTTACGTACCTGGCTTTGGCAAAAATAAAGCTCAGGGTCTAACATATACATGATGAAATCTGGTTAATTCTTACAACGTGACAATTTCTCTGTGTTTTCAAATAATACAAGCAGCAATATAGTAAAAATGCTTTATGTCGCTATCAGTTGAACATTGAAGGTTTGATTACTATATCATTATCATATTTTTATAACTTCAATTACGTATCATGGAGAATCTTAGGATGATAAATAGTCCAGAACTAAAGATATTGTGTGGAAAGCAAAGAAGATGAGTATGAATGACTGGGAGTAGTTTAAAACGCTGTCTTCAATGTGAATGGGATTCATTGGTGATTCTACCATATCGATATTTATCAAGGCAACATAATAGCAGAGGTCTCTGTTACTATTAATTCAATGTTAAACTAAACGGCTCAACTTTACTGAGATATATCACACCCTTGTTAAATTCCATTCGCAAATATTCTTACTTTAAACTATAAACTTTCATTATTGAGCATTGGTACCTTCATATAGAATAAGTCAAACTTTCAAAATAAGTTAATGTATTTCTTACCACTCCATGGAAAATAAAGGTTTGCCGAGTTTCTTTTAAATGAACACTTTAAGTAGCGAGTTGTATAAAATTGATACAAGGTACATCCTGTGCATATATGTTATTTATATCACATACAAATACACATTTGCCTTGAGAACGAAGTTAATACTGACTACATGAAACTGTGTATTGACCGAATGAATGAATCCACATCCTTGCCGAGCATGTCCGCTACAGAATGTAGTTGTATGCTTTTTTTGCGATTCACACTAATTGTAATAATAATGAGGAATGTGTATAGCGCCTAATCTTTAGACACTCTAAGCGTTTTACACCATCTATAATAATATGACTATTCTACAGAAAAACAAATGACAAAACCAATGAAATTGGAAAACATAAAAATATGCTGAAAGCGTATAAGATACAAAATATTATTAGGTCTCAAAGTTTGTCCCTGCAGTCGAAAAAGGTGAATTTTAAGAGGACTCTTCAAAGGGACCACTGTATCTTTGTGTCTAATTTCAATGGGCAATTCGTTCAACATCGCCGGGCCCTCGTATGCAAAAGAACGTTGTCCATATGACTTCATATTCATAGTGGTAACAATGAGTATACTATTGTCAGAAGAAGAGCGTAAGTATCTTGTTGGTGTATACACATTCGTGATAGGTATGTTGGACTGGAGTCTGTCATTGAAGCATAGCACAAAGAACATATATTGTGTTTGATTCTGTAGAGAATTGATAGCCAGTGTAGAGTACAGATCAGTGGTGACGTGTGTTCTGATCGAGGTCATCTAAAGATGATCCGTGCAGATGTGTTCTGAACTTTCTGAAGTTTCTGGAGTAAATATTGTGACGTACCAGAAAGAATTGAGTTACAATATTCCAGTCTTGAAAGTACTAATGAACACACAAGTGTTTTAGTGGCATCAACTGAAAGATATTTACGAATAGAACTGATGCGTCTCAGTTCAAGATATTCAGCCTGGCATATGTTCATGACAGGTTGGTGCAATGTGAGAATACTGTCTAGAGTAACACCTAAGTTTCGTACTGACTGAGAATTTAATGTTGGTGTTGCTGATATTTATTGTGTGAGGTAAAGGATGTGAATGAGACAGTCTTTGTGCTGTAATCAGAATAGCCTCAGTTTTATCATCATTCATCTGCAGGTTGTTACATGTCATCCATGATTTCACATCAGAAATGCACCTCTCCACTTCATGGATGATAGCATCAACTTCAGTTGGGGGGCTAGACTTGTATATTTGGGTGTCATCAGCGTACAATTGGTGAGACACCGGGTGATGATCTATGACCTTTGAAAGCTGCTGAGTGTGTACAGAACAGGTCCAAGAACAGACCCCCTGTAGAACACCAAAACAGAGATCAACTGGGCTGGAATGTATTCCATTTGCAGATACAATTTGTGTCCTGTTCACCAAGTAGGACTTGAACCACTTTAAGGCTATATTCTGAATGCCAAAGACATGCTGGAGACGTTAAGTAATATATCATGGTCTATTGTGTCAAATGCTGCAGACAAATCCAGGAGGGTGAGAACTGAAATCCTTCCACTATCCAAGCCAGAGAGAATGTCATTAAATACTTTCAGAAGAGTTGTTTCCGTACTGTGCCAAGGGCGATATGCAGACTGTACATTGCTAAAAGGACTGTTTGAATTCAAATGAGATACAAGTTGGGTTACAACAACCTTTTCTAAGATTTTTGTGATCACAATCACCTTTGCATATTGATAAGTTCTCTGTTTTCTTTTAGAGTTTCTACTTTTATTCACATTGATTATATAAATATAAGAAACAATGATTTATACATGAAAGACAATGATTTATACATGAAAGACACAATGATTTATACATGAAAGACTCAATGATTTATACATAAAAGATAATGATTTGGTCAATGCAAATGGTTTTATCTCCCGTTTATCATGCAAATGTGAACAATCTTTTACAGTTTGTTATTTTAAGTGTTAAGTGTTAATGTATGGACTCTAACGTCACTGTCATTTGCATATGTCATTCGGTGTCACAATATGTATGTACCGAAATCTCGTTATCTGGAGATTGAGCCATTAAGTGATTAAATACATACACTGAAACTTCACAGTCTGTAACGTGTATGGTACAGAGTTAAAATGATATCAACTGGAAATTAACACTGTAGCGTGTATTGTATAGAGTCAAAATAATATAGACTGGAACTTAATAACATGGACTGGAACTGAACATTCTGTAGCGTGTATTGTATAGAGTCAAAATAATATAGACTAGAACTGAACAGTCTGTAGTGTGTATTGTATAGAGTCAAAATAATATAGACTAAAACTGAACAGTCTGTAGCGTGTATTGTATAGAGAAAATAATATGGACGGAACTTAATATAGACTGGAATTTAACAGTCTATAAGCGTTTATTGTATAGTGTCAAAATAATATGGACGGGAACTTAACATTCTGTAGCGTGTATTTTATAGATTCAAAATAATATGAACTGGAACTTAACAGTCTGTAGCGTTTATTGTATAGAGTCAAAATAATATGGACTGGTATTTAACAGTCTGCTGCATGTATTGTATAGAGTGAAAATAACATGGACTGAAACTAAACAGTCTGTAGCGTGTATCGTATAGAGTCAAAGTATTATGGACTGGAACTTAACAGTTTCTAGCGTGTATTGTATAGAATCAATGCATTATGGACTGAAACTTAACAGTCTCTAGCGTGTATTGTATAGAGTCAACATAATATGGACTGGTACTTAAAAGTCTGTAGCGTTTATTTTATAGAGTGAAAATAATATAGACTAGAACTGAACAGTCTCTAGCGTGTATTGTATAGAGTCAAAATAATATGGAAGTGAACTTAACAGTCTGTAGCGTGTATTGTATAGAGTCAACATAATATTGACTGAACTTAGAGTAAAAATAATATGGACTGGAACTAAATAATCTGTAGCGTGTATTGTATAGAGTCAAAATAATATGGAAGTGAACTTAACAGTCTGTAGCGTGTATTGTATAGAGTCAACATAATATTGACTGAACTTAGAGTAAAAATAATATGGACTGGAACTAAATAATCTCTAGCGTGTATTGTATAGAGTCAAAATAATATGGACCGAACTTAGAGTCTGTAGCGTGTATTGGATGGAGTCAAAAAAATATGGACAGAACTTAACAGTCTCTAGCGTTTTTTGTATATACTCAAAATAATATGGACCGAACTTAGAGTCTGTAGCGTGTATTGGATGGAGTCAAAAAAATATGGACGGAACTAAACAGTCTCTAGCGTTTTTTGTATATACTCAAAATAATGTGGACTAGAACTTAACAGTCTAGCATGTATTGTATAGAGTGAAAATAATATGGACTGTAACTAAACAGTCTGCAGCGTGTATTGCATAGAGTGAAAATAATATGGACTAGAACTTAACAGTCTGTAGCGTGTATTTTATAGAGTCAAAATAATATGGACTAGAACTTAACAGTCTGTATCTTGTATTTTATAGAGTCAAAATAATATGGACTGGTACTTAACATTCTGTAGCGTGTATTGTATAGAATCAAAATAATATGGACTGTAACTAAACAGTCTGCAGCGTGTATTGTATAGAGTGAAAATAATATGGACTAGAACTTAACAGTCTGTAGCGAGTATTGTATAAGAGTCAGCATAATATGGACTGACTGGAACTTAACATGGACTGGAACTTAACCAAAGGAGTCTGATGTTTTATCAATAAAGTACGGCGGAATGTTTGACAACATGAATTACGCTTATCAATAATATAAATAAACACAAGGAATGCAAGCGCGACCAAATCCCTTCGCTCGATTCGACTTTTTCTCACGAGTCTTTTATCGCTTCAGAATCGCAAGAAGACTGAAAAACTACACATATGCATTCAAAAGACAGTTACGTACCAACGCATAACTGTTAAAGAACCATGTCCTGAATCCAATCGGCGAATTAACCTTTATTTTCACCAGCACGGTCACAATCCCTAGCTAGCAAAAATTATCTGACGGAAGTAGCCCATTCTACCAGCTTCACTTAATTTTACTGTTGTATTTCTGAGCCACATCTGATTGCTCTTTTCCTACTGTATTTTTGATCCACTCTTCCTTTATATTTTTAATTACGTTATTTCTTAAATCTCCAGAATTTATTTATTTGACCATTTGTTCCATTATTGTATTTTTGACATAAACGCCAACATTTACTCTTTCGATTTTACATACGATTTCTACCAATAGTTCTGAACCACTCTTGTTTCACTTTTTTGTTATAAAACTAACTTCATGAATATAAAAAATGATAAATTTGAACATTACAAGTATAAAATACTAACAATTATGGTTTGGTAAAATTGTATATACTTTTAAATAACTATCTGATATGTACCTTCAGGCTTATTTAAAACAAATAACATTTTATGCAAGTATTCCAACAAACTCAAAACTGACAATCATTGGTGCATTAAGACGAAACAAGAGTAATTATAAAGAGTCAACATACGATTAAGCATCTGTCTCAACTCTCTAGAACACTAGAACCAACACAATTAAATCAAACTATATTAAAATAAAACATCAGAGGCCGTATCAATAAATCAAGATACCACAAAATTAGGACATCCTGGACCTTTTTTGAGGAGGCGATATCACATAAAACACATTAAAACCTGTTTTATATTAGCAAACTTGTATGGAGGCGGATGTGCAGTCTGTAAAACAGTATCTTTTAAACATATAACACTACAATAGTGTACTTGTATTTTAAAATGTTTGTAAGCTATGACAAAAGTTGACTGAGCCAATCAATCAGCTGTTATTACGTCACAAAGAAAACCATCGAAGCAAACCATAAATAGGTTTATTCTGCTTTCATTTCTGGGCATTTGTTAAAAACTGTGAAGAATATTACTTGTATTTACAAAAGAGCAATCAAACACACCAGAATAAAATGTTTATCGAATTCGCCTTTTGGCTTGTGTCTAACACGGTCAAGCAATCATATTTGGCTGGTCATGAGAAGACCACTTCATTATTACTTTCAATTATTTATTGAAATGCAATAAGTTCTAGAGTAAATAGATCTTGACCTTAAATATCTACGAGTTGCATAATTAATGGCAATACAATATACTAAGGAGAAAAGGATACATTTCCTAGTCATTTTTCATTTGTATTGCTTCTATTCTACATCCATTATATCATGTCATTTTGCTATCAAAATGTCTATAAATGTTTTTGTCTGTCAAATGGACCATTATTTTTATAAGTAAACACACTGCCATCTCATCAGTGTCTGTTTCATCATCTCTACGGCAATAGGGTATTTTGCTCATTATTACTGAATCAATTCCATTTGCATATGTGATCAAAGGTATAAAATATTAAATCCATTACGCATAACCTCAGACATCGTTTACCAAGCACTTTCCTTGATTAAATCAAAACCTCATATTTACACAGGTCTCTGACCGTACGCAGCACAATAAATTATAACTTGTAAAACCTATAATAATTAGTGATCACAAAGCATTACATACAAGTATAATCGATTCAGTTTTGTATGAAATGTAAATCAGTCTGTGAAAGAATGAATTGAATATCAGATGTATACCATTCTGTGATAAATGGAATTTTTAATGAAGTCTCAGTCAGGTTTTGATAGATGGAATTTTATATGAGCTGTATACCAGTCTCTGATAGACGGGACAAAGTAAAACTAAACGAAAACTATGTTAGCGTTTATGGCGTTTAATGGAAATTTTCCATAATAAAACGACACCCTTTTGAATCTTCTCCTCTAGGAGAACAACACCCTTCAACTTATTTTACACAAAGTCAGTTTTCACATAAGTATACCGATATATCGGGTTCCGGTGGATCCCGAACACTCATGTACCGCACATCTAAAGAACGAAATGCAAAGTATGTACAAATACCAAAATAACAACCTACACAATGGTAAGTTTGAGTTTGAATGGGAATTTGAAACATGCAGACAAACCAAATTTTTCTATATTAACTCAGCACGGGGTTTCCAAATTTCAGATTATTTAAGAGGTATCAACTACCAGCTTACATTCGTGAAATTTTGTGAATAGGCACGGATTATCCACTAATTCTAGTGACTTGTTTCTTCGAAATAGCCCACCTTCTATATGTCTTTCTAAGTCTCCATCAAAGTCTATTATTCCATTCCCGTTCCTTAGCACATTACTACATTTGTCCCTTTTTCCCATGGGCGTATAACAATCTTATAAACTTGTTTTGGATGACACAATATATGTATTTATCACTTGTTATAAAGATGATGCTCAATTTCATTTTAAAACAAGAACAATTAATGATGTGTGTACTGTCACAAATATAACCTAGCCTGAAAATGAGAGGCATTAATTTTTCGATTTTTTTTCCGACACTTGTAAACGTAATTAAATTCTAATCATCTTGATGTGTTGTACTCACCATATTGACCTTTATTTTTACTACTGAATAGAAGAAGAAGAAGAAGAAGAAGAAGAAGAAGAAGAAGAAGATGTCATTCTGGTGTAAACATTTGCGCGTAGCTTCACAGTTCCTTCACACATGCAGCTTCATGTGGGTCAGTGGTTCTTTCCAGGGTGTTCTCGGGTTTTACCTCCACCAAAACAACTGACCGCCATGTATAGCCTATTATATGCTGTAAACGGCTTTAACCCTCATAAAACTTAAAGATGATCTGTCCATGAACGTTTTACGTATCAAGATGTTCAGTATATCGTTTCCGTATGCTTACTTTCAAGGTCTCATATCAGTTATTACTGGCTTTTAAATAAAAATATGTTTTGTGTGAAATGACAATATATAATACAATTAGCTTTATTTAATACAGCTTCGCCGATAGGGTAGGTCAACAAGGACAAAATTATTGGGATGGGGCCCACCATGGGCAGGGTCCAACCACCGAAAGAACGAATTGTTATTAAAGTAATTCATAGAGACCTATTGGTGATTATTTTATTGGGCCAATACATCTGTGCAAGGCCCTCATTTCATATTGAGTTCCAACTTGAACTGCTGGCATATCTGTAATTAAATCTTGATAATTGCTAAAAAGATTTGTTATAAGGCTAAAGTGTTTTGTGAAAGAAGAATATCTGCACGATCGCCACTGAACACTTAGATAATCTCTTTGTATTGAGACAATCTGATTGCAGTGAGCTTGATTGTTTCATTAACAGGTGTAACATGGGGCTATGTGTGCCAATTTCCTATTGTCCATGTATCGGTTCTCTTGAATAACGTTTCCTACAGGTTGTTGTTCTAATTTCCAAAATGGTTAACTACAGTCATCTCTAATTCTACAACCATGAAATCCCTCATTTATGAATTTTCTTTGTGCGTTCGCAGCAGATCAAGCTGTGACCTTGAAACATCGTTTTACAGTAAACATGTTTTTATAGAAAACTATATGAAAGAACACATTTGAATATCAAGTATGTTCTCCACCTGAGATCAGATTTAAAAGGCAAGGAACTTTATCTCAAACAAAATATTCGTCTACAATAATATTACAGATTCCCATTCTAAAGATCGAAACTCCTATTTCGATACCATATCAAGGAATTCATGTTGACAATGCATTAGTTAATTGCAGATATCCGATGCTTTACGACAGAGTAGGGACGAATGTTTTAAATGAAAAGCAAGACGTGTTTGCTGTTTGAGTTATACATTTTGCTGAAGGTATAACAGTTGTACTCCATAAATAAAAAAACACGCCGGTGTTGATCGAACCATGATTTAATCGACAACTTTCATCTCCCTCTGGACCTGACTTGATGATGATCCATTTAAGGAACATGATATATATCTGACGGAAATGATTTTATTTTGAAAACCCTTTCATGCATTTTAATTTAGAGAAGGATAAGTACATCGTCGATCCCAGTCACGGAGCCTAGAATTAATCGAAAAGATTTATGAGACGAATTCAAAAGCATAGACGATTTTCGGTGTATAGCCTGAATCTAGCACAATAACCCTTAAATCACTAATCATGGAAACATATCAATATGCTTAACTGATTTTTATCATTAAAAAAACTTAGTGATATAAGACCAAATTATAGAATGTCATGGTATGGAATTCAAATGTGGATTTTCTTTCGTACAATTTTCTCCTAACAAATCATATCCATATTTTCATACTAAAGCTGGTTTTACGAAAGTATTAGGAACTGGTGAGTAAAAAAAAAACGATATAATACCAAATGGCGAAATGTGTATGCACAAGATATATTTATCTTGAAATTGAATAGCAAATCACTACATAACAGAAACATTTTAAACAATTAAGAATGATGTGGTACATATTTACCAATGTACATTAGGCAGCAAACAAATACTTTCTGTATAAAACAAAACAACGCATATTACCAATGACAACATAAACGATTCATTCAATGGGATACATAAAGTAGCATGAACGGCTACTGCACACAAAAACAAGCAGATTTAAGATCAGGCTCACAGTAACTCTTCTTAAAAGAGTTTAGGAGACCTCAAGCATCAATGTCGTGTCAGATATTGTTTCGAACGCAGGAAATGCCCTGAGTAAAGGCTTGGCAATAATGACTCCTGAAGAAAGAAAAAAAAAACAACTTACCCCTGGCATACTAAGATGTGCGGAATGTATGTTTAATATGCTTTTGTTTTTGTATTTTATGGCAATACGATAGTATTTCCATCCGCATCGATTAAAATCAATGTCTAATAAAAGCAATTGTCCAAGAGAGGTATCACATTTTGGAGAATCTATTAAATTCATCCAAATGAGTAATTTAAAAGAAAATTAATGTACTCAGTTTATTGTGCTCGCTAGGACTTAATATGACCTAGCGGACGTATTTACCGAGCCAATAAACTCTGTTGACATTAGGGGGTATGGAATCAATGTGATGGCTTTGATTGTATCATGGTTTGAAACACTTTAGTTACATATGCGTAAACCTCTATCGTCTTATAATCATCCATCCATCCAATCTTACCCAGTATGATCCATACATCCTTTTATCTGTCCATCCGTATATGCTTTCATCCATACATTAATAAAATCTAGTTCTGATGACCTTCGATGCAAGTGGCAAGCGTGCCCGACTTGTGCCTTTAAATATATACACACACGCACGCCCATAAACACACATGTTCTCTCAAACAAGCTTCCGTTGTTTAGAATCGTGTGATCACAAAGAATAGTGTATCTATTTAGAACTTGATGCTCAAGTGGAAGCATTCATATGTTTATAAAGTCTAAATTTAGATAGAATATGTTGGGACTGTCGCCCAGACTAATTTTGCCTTTTCAAGGTCTATACCATAACTGACCTTTTCATATCCAATTTATCTCGTGAAATATAAGGAGTGGAGATATATGGCGTTTTGACAAAGGAAGTGTCTATTTTCAGTATTTCAAATGATGTTTCTTGATAGATACGTGACATTTATTGTTATTATCGCGTTTTAATTATTTTAGAATAAGAAATATTGTTATGAAAATGAAGTAATTGACCAGATTGTATTACCTTAACAGATACGAGGAGAATGACCAATAGCTTACAAAAGTGAGTCTTCCCTTAACAGATACGAGGAGAATGACCAATAGCTTACAAAAGTGAGTCTTACCTTAACAGATACGAGGAGAATGACCAATAGCTTACAAAAGTGAGTCAGATAAATTTTCTTTTTTAGACTGAAAAAGGGTGTCAAATTTAAATAATCGACTTTATGTAGCTTGTTTGTTTGTTTGATTATGATTTTTAACGTAGCTTTAACATTGTTTCAGTCATGTCGCTACGATGTCTGCAGTGAGGCAGTTAATAGTGATGTCTAGTACTGGGGCATCATGCCGCAGACATGAAGCATGATGTCCCACCCAGTCACATTATCCTCACACCAGGCCGACCAGTAATTACACTAACCTCTTAATGCTGAGTGCCAAGTAATCCTGACACCAGGCTGATCAGTCCTAACACTAACCTCTTAATGCTAAGTGCCAAGTGAGGAGCTGTTAATACCATTTGTATAAGTCTTTAGTATGAGTCAGCCAACTGACCGTCAGTTTCATAAACAGTCAGGTAAAAAACCATAGGCATCAGTGACGCGATGGTTTGGAAGGTCCACCATCAGAGATAATTACGTTGTCACTTTTATGTGGTTGAAGTCTTCTGACATCTGCTGGCGAACTAGTGGATGTTAATATCCATTGCGCAATACAAACGAAATATACACGAAGCAGCAGAGAGGGTGAGCCGGACAACATTTTTAAACAAGTTTTCAATGAAATCAGGCTTAAAACAATGAAATAAGGCAAAAAAATCAAATGATCAGGCAAAAAATAATAATGAAATCAGGCAAAAAATAATAATGAAAAATCAATGAAATCAATGAAATAAAAAAATGACTAAGCCTCCATTCGATTTTCAACCGAATATTTGATCCAGTCCGATACGATATCGTGTTCGAGGGTCATGTAAATTTATCGTTACAAATCCGTGTGGAGCAGACTGAGCATGACTAAAGAAATTTTGAAATTGATTGAAGTCCATATCAGAACACCATGTCTGCCAAATATTTCGTAGCGTATGTGTATCAACTCCATTAAACACACACAACACATTACAATTATCGCGAATCACTTTTGGAATCTGAGTGTAGCGTTGAGTGACATAGATCACGTCCGTGTTTTTATGCCTGCCTCGGGAAAATATTCTAGCTGTTTTGTTTTGTTTATCTAACATGACATCGTCGTATACAACTAAATTGTTGATACTTCCATCGAGGTCTTCTACTGATGGTACCTCGTCAATATCGGTTATAAATTCAATAATATCCTCACCGGCAATCTCTGAAGCGTTTTCATTAAAATCTTTTAGCACTTCATAGCATCGTTGGTCATCTACGCTAGGGGCAATTAAATACAACTTATCCCACTTCATCCATCTCATTATTAAATTGAGCAACAATTGCGTCTTGCCGGATCCAGATGGTCCGATTATAATTGCGCGGATAGAGTTTGGTAGCGCAGTATGATGCTTAACTGGTTCTCTTGTCTTAGTCGCTGAAAAATCAATTATATTCATATCTCTATACATAAATTATGGATCTATATTGTGTGAAGTGTAAAAAACGTACTGGCACAGATGACTTGACGACGATTACAACAAAAAATAACCGATCAGCGCTTTCCGGTAAATGCGTACAATGTAGTACAAAGAAATTTAGATTTGTTTCTAAACCCAAGGAACCTTTAAAAAAAACGAGGAGGTGATATCGCTGCCAAATTAGCAAAACTCCCTGGAACCCCATGGGGGAAATACCCTAGAGAAAAACACCTTCCAGGGTATAGTTATTGTGGACCGGGAACACGATTAGATATCAGACTCAATGATCAAAATCAGCCCCGATCCGGTGAAGAACCAATAAACGCCATTGATAAGGCCTGTCACCTTCATGATGTTGCTTATAAAAGCAGCAATTTGCAACACAGGCATCTAGCAGATGTGAAATTAATTCATGCGTTAAATGCTATTCCTGATAAATCCTTCAAAGAAAAATTGGCTTCCTTTTTGATAAAATCGGCAATGAAAAGCAAATTGATATTAGGTGCTGGTAATTAATAACAACATGGAATCTATTTATTATTCCCCAAGAGGATACTGGAGGGGTAACTCAGCAATTCATAAACTCGCTAGCGCTACAAAAGTGAAAAAAACCACTGCGGCTCATTGGTTATCTAAACAGGCACTATGGCAAATTTATCTACCACCGCCTAAACAAATTAATGTCTCGCATTTTGATGTGACCTTTCCTAATGAAGTTCATCAGGCTGATCTATTATTTCTGCCACATGACCACGGTTACAAATACGCATTAACCGTAGTTGATATTGCAAGTCGATACAAAGAAGCAGAACCGTTAAAAACAAAATCAGCCACTGAAGTGGCTTCTGCATTTGAAAGGATTTATCGACGAGGTCCTTCGCACTTGCCAAATCTATTACAAATTGATCCTGGCAAGGAATTTCAGGGTGCTGTTTTAACAACGATGAAAAATCACAATGTCACTATCAGACGGGGGCATACTGCACTGCATCGTGATCAGGCAATTGTAGAACGGTTTAATAAAACCCTTGCTGAGCGGTTATTTGGATATCAATACGCAAAAGAATTCATCCAAGAAAAAAGATCCCGTGAATGGGTTAAAAGGTTACCAGCTGTGATTACTGCCTTGAATAACGAGATTACTAGAACAATCAACATGAAACCTATCAATGCGATTAAAAAGAAGTCAATACCTGAAAAACCACAAAAAGATTTCAAAAAACCAATTCTTGGTAGTAATGTCATTGTGAGGTATTTATATGAACCAGGAGAGCTTGAGGGTGGCAGAAAAAGGGCTACTGATCCTATTTGGAGTGTTACTGCACACAATATATCTAGTATAACACGATCTACGGGTAGACCTTCAGTCTATAAACTGGATTCAACTGCCCCTCAGCGGGTTTTTACTAGACAAAAATTACAAGTGATTCCTGAGGATACTCAATTGCCACCGCATGGTCTTAACTAGCACCGTTGCGTCTATTGCACTCAAGACAAGTCAACATCACATTATTTCTGACATGACCGAGATTGTTATTTTTTCTGTCAACGGTGAATTGGCGAGGTTCCTTATCCGAATACTGCCAACGCATTATACAATTGCAACTTGCGCAGTGATTATTCTGTTGTTTCTTCAAAGTGATTATTAATTCAGCATCAATGTCAAATTCTCGTTGTTTTTTTTTTTTGTCTTGTTGTTTGTAACCGGAGAGTTTTTTATCAATAATTTTAACATCAATATCATCTATTGTGGTGTCATTATCATCGCCTGACTCTGTCAGGACAATTCTTCGAAGTTGATTTATTTTTCGTACTCTGGATACTGCGAGATAGACTAAATTCGACCATTCTATGCGATTATCTACCATCCAAACAATTGTATCCGATATAGTCAATCCCTGTGAAGAATGTATCGTTGCTGCGTATCCTAGCGTCCATGGGGATTTATTAGCACGCAATGCATCTTCAACGACATTGATATCAACCAGCACAATATCATTTAATACGAGAATTTGTTTTTCACGCTGTCCTGGAATATCAACTTCAATGTTCTGTTTTCGTGTATCCGAGGGCCTATAACAAAGAGGCACTGGAAGTGTTGCAAAGTTTTGTTTATGCAATTCAAATAACTTCATCTGAAGTGTATCCCTGACTATTTTTCTACTTACAATGATCAAATCATTTGGTCTCCACATTTCCCAGAAATCATTCATTGGAGTTTCCGAAATTATTTCACGGGCTATTTCACACTGGATTCTATCCGGTTGTAATCTAATTAATTTCTTAAATTCTTTTAATTTTTCATCAAGTGATCTATGATCGGTATCAATTTCTTCATAATAGTCTACAAAACACTTTAGCCATTCATGTGGGGATGCACCGACAAATGGTGGTGGTTGGCCGTGATCACCGCACATGACGACTTTTGTATTTTTCAATAACAACCACTCAAGAAATATTTTTAATACATCTTCTGACACTGTGTCTATTTCATCCCAAATCATGATTTCAGGAATAAATTTCTCTCCCATACGCTCAGGAGTCCATTTATCTCCCTTCCATCGGAAAAAGCTGTGATAAGTGCAGGCATTTACCCCTCTCTATCATTTCTCTTGCAAGTCTGTGTGTTGGTGTTAGTACAATCATGTTTGGATTTTTCCCACGAAATAACTCAATTGCCCGAGTTGTTTTTCCTGACCCACCACAACCGTTTAAATAAACTGTTTTATACCGGCATATTGGATCAAAACACGGTGGTGCATTAGAAAATTCTGATTGAATCTCTTTGAGATTCCGATAATTATTTTCAATGGTAACATCTGCTGATTGAATATAATCATGAATCATTTCTTTCTTAATTCTCCATGACCCCCAATTCTCGTTGCCAGTAGCCTTAAAATCAGCCATTTTTCTATTTATGTAAAATGAATCAGTGGCAACTCTAACTGCGGTGTCAGGAAATTTATTAATCATTGAAAACAGATTAATAGAAGCATAACCAAGCATAGAAGCTCTCAAATGTGTGTACTGCGGATTGTATCCATCATTGTAAGTAACAATTGTACCCAATTTGGTTCCATCGGACATAAATGCGTCCTTACGATTGACATATAGGCCTTTATTCGTTAAATCCGCGATTACAAAATCGTATTCAGCATGGTCTATAATCAATCGTGAAGAATATCTCGTATTGTCATCCTTGCCACCTTGGGTAAATTTACCGATTAATCTTCGTCCAAGATTTTTTATTGTTTCTGATTTCAAATAACTGTTTGGACCAATCCATGATTTGTTGTTCACTGAAATTCGAAGAATTTCCATCAGGAAACAGTTTTCGCTCTTCGCTAATTATTTTTTCTAGATCAGGTTGTGGTAACCAGACTGATTTCTGTGCTCGATAGGATATAATTGCTTCACTGACAATTAATGATTTTAACATCTTACAATCAAGCATATACCGTAATAACACTATTGGCATCCAGTGTTTTTCAGACATGTGTTTGCCAATCCAAAGATAACTACACGGATGAAGTCCTGTAGCCATTTCAAATGATACTACACAAGCGAATCCGGTTAAATCGAAATCAGGCAGTGGTCCATTAATAGCAACACGGGTCATTTCGTGTGTGGGGTGTCCAAATCGTTTAAAATATTTCTCGCATTCTCCATACCCGAGAAAACTTCCTGGATAACACGCAATCATATCAACTGAAATAACGGTTTCAGGGTCGTATTTTGTATTCCATAATCCTCCATGGCTGTATTCAAGACAGGATAATTTGACATCTGATAAAAACTCACTTCGTGTTGGTTTTCACGCGTTTTTCTTTCTAGCAAAATGTGCTGAAATTGATGGTAGTGTAAAACAGTTTGCTAATAATTGATCGTTGTCTTCCCCCTCCCCAGAAAACTCACTAGCTAGTTGTTTCATTTGATTATGCAGTTCTTCAGTACGGTATAATTCTCCGTTGGGCCTTACAAACTGATCAAATTTGCATTCTTCGTCTGAAGTACTATGAAATAGCCACATTGACACAGGATCGTTTTTACTCAAATGGTAAATAGCATCAAATAATTTCTGCTCTGAAAAAAACTCTTCGGTTTGGGAGAGATATTTTACGGTTCTATCCCGTGGGAATATTGTTACTGCAGATGACCACGCGTGTTCGTTATGATCAATAATTTCAATTGGGTTTCCTTTTTTTGATTGATATTTCGGTTCTTTTAATACTTCACCGGTGATTGTCCTTACCGATATTGGAAATCTCAATGATGTTTCTAATTTAATTATATCCTGAATTGTTGCCCCATGCTCTTTTACCGTTAATTCCCACTCGGTTATTTTTTTTCGTCTTAGATCAGTTAGTTTATTTCCCCGGGACGCATTTGTGAAGTGTTCTATTATTCGTTCTGCTACACAATTGAGCCCTGTCGAATATTTCATGGGTGCTAGTTTTGCAATATCAGGTTTTTCATTCAGCGGATAGATCCCGTAAACAACTGCTGTGACAGGGTAAGATCTTTCGTAGTAGGGTTTGTCAATTCCGGTCAAAATTCCTGGTTTGGAATCCTGATTCACGGTGATAGTTTTTTTGCCCTTGAGAATGGGTTCAAATTTATCCCTAATGATCCATTTTCCACCATCACGGATAATGAATTTGATTCGGAAAAAATGACTTTCTTCCCCAAGACGTGAAATGATCACTGCTGCTTTTTCATCATTCATGGTAGTGTCAACAACACCATCAATTCGAAATGTTGACCAACAATAAGATGCTCCATCACGCTTGAATTCATTAAAACAGTCTCTGATGGGTTTATCAAGAATTTTATTCTTGGGTGTATTAGAAACTATATCAAGATTGAATTGAGCATCCTTCCAAGGTAATTTCTTGTTACGTTTTTTAGGTCTATCGCGATTAAATTTAGGATTAATTTTCAATAATCTCTTAAACTCCCTCATGTTTCTGTCTACTACACGTTTTTTTGGGTTTATCGATATTAAATTTAGGATTAATTTTCAATAATCTCTTAAACTCTTTCATGTTTCCGTCTCTTGGACGTTTGTTACATTTTTTGGGTCTATCGATATTAAATTTAGGATTAATTTTCAATAATCTCTTAAACTCTTTCATATTTCCGTCTCTTGGACGTTTGTTTCCGTCTCTTGGACGTTTGTTTCCGTCTCTTGGACGTTTTTTGGGTTTATCGATATTAATTTTCAATAATCTCTTAAACTCCTTCATGTTTCCGTCTATTGGACGTTTTTTGGGTTTATCGATATTAAATTTAGGATAAATTTTCAATAATCTCTTAAACTCTCTATCAGTATTGAATTTAGCATTTTTCGAAGGCGTTCTCCTTAACTCCTTCATGCTATAATTAAAACAAGCATTTAAATGAAAGATTTATGTATAATGAATCACTGCAAATGGCTTATGATTGGATCAGTAATCCCGTGTAACAAATCATGCAGAAATGAGTTCTGTGGGTATCATATGCAAAGCTTTCGTCGTGGGAGCCTTGGTCCGTTACCCTGTATTCGATGTGGGGTTGGGGTCAGGGGGAAATCGCAGTTATGTCTGAATTGCGGTGGTAAGCGATACAGGGAATTGAAGCGTTATTATGATAAAAGAATAAAAAATGGACAATCAATCAGAAATTTTGACCCTGAAAAAGTCTCTGACGCTGACAACGTCCTTGACAAAATCATAAGAACCCCTCAAGACTACATTGAAAGGTTCATTATTGAACCAAACAATGAATTAGACAAACAATAGTATTATGTATACGAATGAACCAAGAATTCAGACAGCATCCCTTGATTACAAATTATGAAGCATCTAGTGATGGTGTTGTAAGAAACCGTAGACTGAAGAAATCAGTTGGTGTTGTGAATAATCACGGGTACTTGATGTTTGGCGCTGGAAAGAAGAAATATCTCAATCATCGTTTCATATTTGAATGTTTCAATGGATTGATCGAGGATGATTTTGTTATTGATCATATCGATTCTAATCCGAAGAACAATTCTTTAGATAATTTACGAGCTGTTACACAGAGTGAGAATAATTCATCTGGAAGAACTGGCACTTGTTCAAAAAAAGCGAAACCAGTAAAATCTTTGAATACAATAACTAACGAAGAGAAAATATTTCAATAATTATATGAAGCCGGTAGGCATTTCGATATTTGTAGAGCCTCAGTACGATTCGTTGCAGAGGGAATTTATCGATCGGCTATTTCAAAAAGGACGGGACAAAAAGTTTAATTTAGTTATGTCTAATGCGTCATATTTTTCAATTAGAGATATGTCATGTTATAGAATAATGAATTCTGAAAACATGAATAGCATCATAGTTGAAATAGCAAAATTGAAAAATCAGGATATCAAACTATCAGATGGGTTAAATCCTGATCAAATTGTGTCTGATTTTCAGGATATAGAATACGGAGTTAACAACAATAGATATATGCTACCAAAGAAATATGCACTCATCAAAAGAAGTCAGAATTCTATTAGAGACTCTCTTTCATTTTCCAGTGACATCAGTGTGTTCGTTCCGTTGTATACTATCGTAGAGGGGATACGAAAAGAATTAGGTAACGAATACGAATTGAAAAAAGAAGTCAACTCTAAAATTAGAAACCTACGAGCATTAATTCAAGAAAATTGATTGCCCGACCCTTATCATTTTTTGATTGTGACCGTAAAATCTCGATGGGATTTTCATATTTTGATTGAAATTATCAAAATCAGTGAATAAAAACTATTTCACACTGAATAAAAAAATCACTGAATAAAATTCTAACAGCTTTTCTCTACGGAAAATCCTATGCAAAATCGACTACTTGACCCTACGTGGTTTTTTGATAAAAATCGATGAAAAATGAACAAAAATCGCTGAAAATAGGCAAAAATTTATGAAAAATGGCTAAAAAATGATGAAAATCAATCCTAACAGCTTTTCTCTACGGAAAATCCCATGCAAAATCGACTACTTGACCGTAAAATCTCTTTGAGATTAACCACCAAAATGGCACAAAATGGCACCAAAACTGTCAAAAAATCAGTGAAAAACCACCAAAATGGCACAAAATGGCACCAAAACTGTCAAAAAAATCAGTGAAATCAGTGAATAAACAATAAAAATATTTCACAGCAATAGAAAATAAAAATATTTCACACTGAATAAAAAAATAGATGGACCGTTATGGATGGAATCATCGATGGGGAAAGTGTTTTACAATTGAAAAATTGTTTGCGATTTCAAATAATGGTCAATGAAGCATTAACGACCCGATTGGCTCGTGAACGATTAGATGCAATTAAAAGATTTGTACCAATTCGTGACTCTGTCAGGAATAAACTGCAACAACGACAGAGTTTACAAACTGATTTTGCTGCGGGATCTGAAGAGTTGTTTAAACCAGTAACCACAGCAACGTACGGGGTAGAGCGTGCTATACTGGGAGATGATCCTGACGGTAAAAGAAAAGAAGAGGGTCTTATTTCTGTACTTGAAAAACTAGAAGCGAAAACTGAACAAACTGAAAAAACTGAACCACCTACTAATCCGAAAAAAACGACTGTTTCTCTGTTGAATAAATTTACTGAAAATGCTAAAACATTAATAAAACAATTTAATTTATTCAAACCAAAGGATTATCAAGCTTTTGGTGATTTTGCTGCTCAAAGCTATAATTCAAAAAAAGATTTTTTAAAGGACGAGTATAAGGATGATAGAATATCAAGTAATGATTGGTCCGATAATTTGTATAAACTAAATAAAGGGATTGGTCGTTTGAATAAGGATGAGATGGGGTACAAGGAATTTCAAAGGGGAATTAGTAATTATAAAAGAGAACAAATAGAAGAGCGACAACGAGAATTAGAAGAACGACGTCAAACACCAACACGTAGACAAACAAGAAGACAAAAAAAAACAAGAAGAACCTGATGATGATCCTCTTAATTATTTACAACTCTCAAAGGATGAAAGTTTTGGGAGTGGGATTCGTCTAGTTGGAAACACTTGTCCTGATAGTGTTATCAATGATATATCACGATTAGATGTTTTAATCGGAGGGTTCCGAGCTGGAAATAATTCACCGGAAATAATTAATGAAGCAGCTGATATCTGTAGACGGTTATTTCAAGGTGGTATCATGGATATCAAAACATATCGAGATTTCATTGACGAATTAGCAAATGGGTATCACAGTGATTAGCGTTTCCAATTGACAAATTGTTTTACAATTGAAAAATTGTTTCTGATTTCAAATAATGATCATACACTACAATCATGATAAACCAATCCCCGTCTATGTAGTTAATTCACGGTTTCCAGTTTATAGAGCATACTATGGAGATGGTTTAGGCAATACCATTTTAGGATTCTTTTCAAGAATGGCCCCAAAAGTGATGCCGTTAGCTAAACAATTATCAATGAAAGCCATTGATGTTATTCGTGATAAGGGTATTGGTACTGTTGGAGATCTTGCCGGAAAAGCGTTTTCAGCCGGGAAGAATAAAATAACATCATTAGTGAGACGAAAAAAGAAACCGTTACCGTCTACAGCAGAAATGCCTGCAAGTGTTAGTAAAATAATAAATAACGCAGTAGATGAAAAATTAGCGTCGATGGCTTTAACCCCCGACCCAAATATGATAGCGGGATGTGGCCTTAAAAAACTACGTCGATGAAAATGGAAAATCACGATTTAGACTCTGATAAATAGAATAAAATGTTCAAAAAGTCACGTGATCCAGCATTTGATATAGACGCCCCAGTTGGCAAGGATGATTCTGTACGCGATTATCAATATTACGCCTATCATGCCATAGACTCAAATAGTCGAGCAAGAATTGATCTTCAAGTCCATGATACCTGTAAATACTTTTTGCCCTGTGAAGCGTTTATTGAAGTAGAAGGAGAAATTGTAACAGCTGCTGAGACTCCTACTGTACCAGCACCGTATCCAGCTGGTACTCAAGTCGGTTTTGTCAATAATGGTATTATGGCGTTATTTGAGAGTGCAAAATATCTCATAGATGGAAAAGAAATTGAGTCGATAGATCGTGATGTTGATGTGGCTACAACAATAATAGGGCTAGCAAGATATTCTGATGATTATACAAGATCAGCAGGACCCTCTATGATGTTTGCAAAAGATGGTAAGAATACCGCTGGAGGAAATCAATTTGTTGTAAGACGACCAAAAAAACGTGATAATAGTGATGCTGATGTCGAGAATATGATTATAAACAAAGATGATAATTTAAATCTAGGAGCTGCAACACGTATTTTAATGTTGCAAGGAGCGCGTAAATCATTTTCATGCGCGATTCCACTGCATCACATATTTGGATTCTGTAGAAACGTCAGAAAAGTTATCTACGGGGCGAAGCATACAGTATCGCTTGTACGAAAGAGTGATGATAACGACGCAATTTGGAGGATTCCAGCAGACAATGCAAATCCTAATGATGATGCCGGTAAAGTCAAATTAACAAAAATATCATTGTGGATACCAGTGTTGACTCCAGCAATCACCGCAGAAGAACGATTACTATCATTTATGGACCAAGGAGGAAAGTCGTTGTTGAGTTGGTTATCAGTGAGTACAGATGTGAAGCAATCAGATATTAACGGGTTATTCACGTGGAATCTAGCATCAAAACAAGGTGTTTCTGCGCCACGTCATATATTTATTGCGTTACAGGATAACACACGAGTTGGCAATCAACTCTCCAGCCATATGATATTTGATCCGTTAGGTGTGAAAGACGTCTCACTGAGAATAAACGGCCAGCAGGAACCATCTGAAGATATACAACTTAATTACACAGAAAATCATATTGCACGAGTTTATCATAGATTGTTTATCATAGATTGTTGTCATTTATGGCACGTGATCAAAATGTGGATACCGGTCTACAAATATCACAATATGATTTTAAAAATCTGTATCCAATCTATTACTTTTCATTGGAACATCTTGATTTAACAAGACAATCTGTTGTTGATATACATTTTAGAGCTAATGTGACTCGTGGTGCTATTGCTAATTATAGAGCGGTTGCTGTCATTCTTAGTGATAAATCAATGCTACTTGAAGGTGTTGGAGGAAGAATGAGAGTGGTAGATGCCCCAGTAGAAAATCTTTGATTGATTTTCTCGATTTTTCATTGAAATTGTAAACGATTTAGAATCAATCTATTATGTATAATGTCATATAGTGTTATTAGTGTTGCGTTAACTCCTGGTCAAATCAAAAAATTGCAATCAGAATCGGCTAAAAAATGTGGAACCACAATCACGTTGAAACCTAATCAAATGACTGGTGGTGCAAATAAATTATCGCTGACAACTCGTCAAATAAAACATTTCAATGATGCACTTGTAGCAAAAAAAGGTGTCCAGATTACCCTTTCTGCGGCTGCTATCAAAAATATGATTAAAACAGGCGGTATATTTCCATTGTTAGCTGCAATACCAGCATTGATTGCAGCAGCAGCCCCACCAGTGGCTAAAGCAGCGGCGTTAGGAGCCGTTGGTACTGCAGCAGGAATGGCACTAAAAAAGGCAACTGGGCAGGGTTATAAAAAAAGGGGGAAGGGTCTAAGACTACCAGGAACCCCGTATTCATGGTACAGCGGGAGATCCGTTCACGGATCAGGCCTGAGACTACCAGGAACGGTTTATTAATTGAGGAATCTTTGATGGTTCCCATGTCCAATTTTGATTTAATGGATGCTGCTAAAAAACTAGCGATTAAAAATTTCAGAGGTGTTTTTATGAAAGATCAATTACCACATCAACCAAACAAAACTGAAACAGGTATCATTAATCTCGATAACAGCACAGGACCGGGAACTCACTGGGTTGCATACGCTATTGATCCACGGGCAATCGTCTATTTTGATTCATATGGATTAGCCCCGCCAAAAGAGTTTATGCGTTATATAAAAAAATTTTCAATGAAGACTTGGTATTCTACGCTACCAACACAACAAATCAATGACCCACCAATATGCGGCAGCGAAGTATTAAATGTCCTTGATGCTATTTCAGCATCTAGAAAACCACCACACATTGTCGTAAATGAATACACTAGTAATCGCTTTTTAGAGAGAGGTGTATAAAATATCATGATTGATATTTGGGGAAGACCTCTGAAACCCAAACCCGATGACACTGCAACCGGTGATATAAAAAAAAAATTAAAGATGAAATCGCTGAGACGTTAAATTTAACAAGTGTTGACCCGAATAAAATAGTTGTATTTCAAGACAAACAGGGTAAATTGAAAACTAGTGATGTGTCGTTGGATGATATTTTAGTTAAACAACGAAACGCAATCGAGAACACCGTTGCGTTATTTTCGGATCAGGGTAAACTCAAACCAGGTGTACTTTTTTCGACGATTACAGATCGATTTAAAACTCTCAACGATGAATTAAAAAGTTCTGTGTTGGAACTAGCAACACTTCAATCTAAAACCGAAGAACACATAAAACAGTTTACCGCATTTCGTAGAAATATCATTGATAAATTTATTGGGACTACATTCGATAAAATTGAACAAAAACTCCCTGATATTAAAAAATCCATCGATGAGACGAAAATCTTCACCGAGGCCATCAAAAATGATTTTTCGAGGATGATTACAGTTATTGAAAAAACAAAAATTCCTCATGAGAAAACCAACAATGTAGTATACACAATCCAACACGGATCATTTGAGTGGACACCTACAAACAACAAATTAGATATCACTGCAACCGTTAAGGGTATTTATCGATTAACAATAGTGAGAACGACTCAATTTAATATTTCATCGTCGAGTTCATCCGGGGTCAATAATACGATTTCAACTATCATCGACAAGGATACAACTGAACAGTTCACGTTAATAGCTACTGATAAAAATTTGGTTAGGGTTTCAACAACATGGTATGTGGAATTCGTAGCGGATTTAAGTTGAAAAATTGAAATCGTAATTGAAAACGCTAGCGTTTTTAAAATAAAAATGATTTCATCATCGCAATATCGTTATGATCAGGTCAGAGAATTTCAAACTAGACTCAAAACCCTGTCTGAGGAGTATGCAATGAAAATTAAAAAATATCGCAGGAGAATTACCGCAATTGATGTTACCGTGTATTCAGTGAGTGGTGTAATCACCGGAGCTGGTATTATACTGTCTTCAGTGACAATGATGGCTCCGATAGCTGTTCCAATTTGCATTTCTGCGGCAACAACAATCGCTGGAATTATTTCAATAATCACAAAAAAAATATCATCATGCAGCCAGCGTAAACTACAAGACTACATAATTCAATTTCATGTTGTGTCCACTGCATGCTCGCAATTATCCTCATTGATATCGTCATCTCTCGATGATACAATTATATCAGAGAGTGAGTTTTCAGCGATGGTAGATATATATGATTCTGCGATGTCAAAATTAGAAATACAAAAACATGAGTATAATAACAATGACAACACCGATGGAATTGGAGAACACAAACCCGAAAACCAGAATGATCTCAATAACCTCAACGATATCAGATAGTGAGTTCTCAGTAATGGTACGTGTCTATGATTCCGCAATATCAAAATTAGAAATACATCATGAGTATAATAACAATGACAACACAGATGGAATTACTTCAACAAATAGTAGAGAACACAAACCCAGTACAAACCAGCATGATATCAATAACCTCAACGAATCCAGAATTCAGTGTGAATTTCCCCTCTCCGGTCCCAGTGAAGGAGATAGCGCTAGCAAAATTACGAGTGTATCACAGCTGGCCTAATATCAGATCAAAATCATTTGGTGGTCAACAACCCAATAATTCCCTGGTATTTGCAAATAAGAATAAAGACGACGGTACCCCAGACTGGAACGTTGTTTCCATACCAACCGGATCATACCAAATCGAACAAATCAATAATGAATTCGCGCGTAGAATAAAATCGATTACTGGAAAAGAATCAAAAATAGCTATAACAGTTTATGAGCCAACACTATCATCTGCCATTGAAATAAGCACAGAGGGTTACGTCGTAGATATCTATCAAAGTTCTATTAGAACCGTACTAGGATGGCCTGAATTACCACCCGGGGGAAAAACCGTTGATTTACCAGAACCTCAAAAAACCGATTATATCACAGACAGGATAAAATCTGATATCTATAAGAGTTATAGAGAATACAGCAGGTTAACAACTATCTATGGAATGAAAAAATTTGACGACCCAATATTTTATACAATTCGAGAAGAGTTTATCACTGAAAACTTCAGAGAAATGAATAACGATTTTTCACGGTTGTTAATACCCCTTAAATCAGGCTCTCTTACCCGAGATGAATTTATCAGCGTCGTAGAAACATGCAACAAAATTATCAATGACATGGAAACATATCATTCTCAAATCATGCAAGTGATATTAGGTGACAGTAATCCTAAAACAAGAACAGAGTTTGCATCAAAATTTAAAATCCGCGTTGAAGATATTCCAACATTTAAACTACCAGGATATAACGTACCAGAACTACAAAAACTTCTCAGTGATGCCATCGATGTTGGTTTTAAAATAATTCATGATGCATGGAAAAAAACAGTACCACAACCAACTATCCTCAAACACAATAATGACCCAGACGGTGGCGGCAGGCATATTGCTCCGTTCAATGTGAATATTTCAACGGTGATTGCGCTCAATTTAGTATGCGATGTTATCGAAGGAAGCTATCAAATTAATCTCGAACGATCAAACCAAGCTCAGCAAGGATATATTCTTTATTCGTTTGCACCAACAGCCCCTCCAGGATTTTTAATAATTGAGTCCCCGTTGAATCAAGTCTATATGCGATGTCATAATAATTCATTAACCAGAATTAATTTCAAACTCACTGACCAGTCCAATAATCTAATTGATCTACAAGATGAGGTTTTACAAATTAGTCTGTTTGTGAAATCCTAAGGATTTTCATCCTAAGGACTGGATCAAATATTCGGTTGAAAATCGAATGGAGGCTTAGTCATTTTTTTGATTTCATTGATTTCATTGATTTTTCATTATTATTTTTTGCCTGATTTCATTATTATTTTTTGCCTGATCATTTGATTTTTTTGCCTGATTTCATTGTTTTAAGCCTGATTTCATTGAAAACTTGTTTAAAAATGTTGTCCGGCTCACCCTCTCTGCTGCTCACGATGGTGCCCGGTGGTTGTCCGAACAATCATGTATGTTTGTTTCGTACTAATCGGTATGACTAACCTTGATCATAATGACATAATAGTTAATCCAAGTATTAAGATTAAGTTAGAATCATTTCGCAGAAGCAGTTTTGATACTAAGTTGCATACTATATTGCGAAAGACATTAATGACCGATTGAATGACATAAGACATATATATGCTGCTATGAAATCATATGAACCAATTACAATTACGATTAGAAAACAAGCTATCGTGTGTCTGTGTGTGATTTGGATTTTTAACGTCATACAGCTACGATGTATTGTAAAGCATCGTAGAAGTGTATAGTGATGCTCAGCAATGGGGGGGGGGGGTTTGCTATCATGTAGCATGATATTGCAAACAGACTTTGGTATGACTCGGCTGGGGTAAGAACCCGTGACCTCCCGCATCCACGCGGATGCTTTAATCACTAGACCAGCGGAGCGGTCAGTTATCTTTCGTAACAGTATACATCAAGGAGATGCGTATTTAAGAATGTTGGTTAATGTACCACAATATTTATTTGTATAAGCACTATCGATATACGAATATTACATTCATTCATAATCTTTACGAAATTGAAACGACTACATCAAGAGCCTCATATTATCAAGTAGGATAAATCTAAATTTGATATTATATTAGAGCTCTGAACTATAATGTGTATAGTTTTTTCAGCATCCAAATAACACTTCAAGACATCGACAAAATGGCACTATTGTAATAATGCCCTATTTTCTGTAACTTAGCGTCACTTAATGTCTCCTGCCTTGCTCAAGGCTATGAAGAAAGTCAGACAAGTCGATGTAAATCAGGTCTCTATCGCTCTTTAAACAGTTCAAGCCTGAAACCTTGATTACCATATCCATTCGTTTTGGGTATAAATAAGGTTAAAAGCAATGTAAATTAGAACGCGATTTGTTTAACACAAGCTGGACTGGAAATCCGGACATGGCAATAGCTTAAAATCTGTTGATCTTTTCACACCAGAAAAAAAAATCAGTTAATTCAATGCTCTGGTAATATCTCTTCTCGTTCGTACAAACTCTAGGGTGCCGAGCAGGTGCAGTGGTTGGCGTGCTGGGCTCGCTGCCATAATGTTTGGTTCCTCTTTGGGATTTTGGAGCACCGTTGAAAGTGCGGAAGGCAAAATGCCAAGCTGCTCGATCAAGAACTCTAGCGCTGACATGTTTTTTTCAGCTACATGGATTTACTCTACTTTGATCACTATTAGGACAACTGTAAAAACAGACCGCTGATGACAATAACCGCATAAGCGGGCTGGAAAACGTTCTTGAAATAGGACAAATTACACCAAAATTTGCTTGTCATTGAGAAGGTAGTTTTCATTGTATATATTAACATCTTCTGAATGTAAACTTTGAAGGTTTGAGATTTACACTTTAACCAAATCTGTTTAGGAATGTCTTAAATAGTTTGCCTCCGATCACGAAACGAAGACAGCCATGCAGTTCTAACAAGTATCTATGCTAA
This sequence comes from Unio delphinus, assembly GCA_029339505.1. Lineage (NCBI taxonomy): Eukaryota > Metazoa > Mollusca > Bivalvia > Unionida > Unionidae > Unio > Unio delphinus. Next base: position 10,421,851 of record JAQISU010000177.1, on the reverse strand, counting down.
AGGCTTAAAGCATTTAACACTCGCAAACTCCCCAAAAATACCGTTATTCAGAAATTAAAACAGAACATTCTAGGTTCTTTACATCTGAATACTCTCCCTTTTGTCGTAGAAAACAAATTGCAGAGATGAGCTAGTACAATACCTAGTGCGTATTTGACACACATATGCATGCATATTAAGTGATGAATGTCAACCAGAGTGCATACCATGCCAATGTCCACTGACAGTACAACACGTTCTTGTCCAGTTTAGATTTCGATCATGCACACACAAGTACTTTGTTGTGAACAGTATGAAGAAAGGGCATAATAATATTCCACCCTAGAAAATACTCAGTTTTATTTTAAGGAAAACGGTTTCTGCAACACGTTTACTTGAGAGATTCTACATATTTTACATGTACACTTTTATCTACACTTACCTATATATATATATATATATATATATATATATATATATATATATATATATATATATATATATATATATATATATATATATATATATATATATATATATATATATATGTATATATATATATATATATATATGTATATGTATATATGTATATATACATATATATATATATATATATATATATATATATATATATATATATATATATATATATATATATATATATATATATATATATATATATATATATATATGGAATTGTTTAAATTTATATGTTTCATTGTGAATGGCACGATATCAACGTTGAATCTCTTTAATTTGAAACTTTGCTCCAATTTTGTTATGCGTGTTCTGTAAATTGCGTGATCATGCGTATATCATTCTTACAATCTTACCTTGCAAAACAAAACAGATGACTTTGAGGTTGCCATGAATATATTTGTATTGTTGCGCAAATACTTGTAACTTGATATAAAATGGTGGCCATGTATACCACCACTACTCCTGGTTTGTTACACGGTTTGGCTCAAATAATTCTTGACAGTATCGTCTAGTTATTATTATGTATGTAATGCTGTCTAGACTACGCCATTAGATAGTCAAACGAATGATTAAAAGTCTTACAATCATAAATAAACCATCCCTAGAAAGTGTTCATTATTATTTCAATTCAGTACCGAACAAAATATATTTGAAATAAGATTACGTATCGAAAATAGAAGATGTTCAAGATAATATACCGTCAATAGTTTAGTTAGCTTTTGTAAATAAATGTATCGCTCGGTAAACAGCTTTCATACGTTTTAATAATTCATTCCTTGGGCGGTTTATTCGTCTGCCATTAATACATACCATACTATTTTGGGGTGTTCATAAATTTGGAATAGAGTTCTTTTAGAAAACCAGGTATCTAAACATTTTTTTTTTATTTAAAAAGGATCTAAAGTCAATAATTCATTTCAAGATAACTAGATGTAATATGAATTCGAGGTTTTGATTCCGATAGTTGCTCTTGTTTTTTCTTCGTTCTTTCTTTTTCACTTTTTCTTTTCTTTCTTTCAGTCGTTCAATTTGTTTTTGGGCGAGGTTGGTCCGTTTGGATGGTACAATTTTGAGATTAATATCTCTTGTACCATCTAATTCTGCTTTAAATTTTACCTTTTATTTAATCCGTTTGATATATTCTTAAAAAAATAAATCTTTAGTTTAAACTTGTTAAAGTAACATATAACATGGCCTCGGCGTGTTTCCTTAGATTATAAACTGGTTTAAATTCCCATTAATACATTTCATTGTTTACATTCTCTAATGACCATACGAATCGTGTTCTTTGTTCATAGCAAACTTGTATTATTAATTATAAGGGGATATCGAACAGTTTGAACTGTAGTCTGTATCGCGGTGGTGTATTTATAGTTGCTTAATCAAAGACCATGCAATAATAGTTCATTTATTATAAATATATGTAACGACTGCTGTGTTTGTTTCCGGAATGCAGATATGCTATCATATTACAACTGCAAATAATTGGCATAAAAGACATCTATATTCACGCAAAGAAGAACTATGGTATCACGTTGTCCGACATTATGGATTGGCATGATAGTTTCGTATTTGGAGACTCTACACTTTTAGTTGGATACCGGGCTTCGTTAATGCTATAGTTACAATACCGTTGTACAGGTGCATGTAATTCATGCTCAGAAGCCACATTAGTGATGGTATGCACCATAACCCATGTCGACAAGATTCGATGCAATTACTGAAAACTTAAATTATCTATATAGTTTAATTTCACATTATGTTTATTTCATGACAAGTTCCTGTTCTTTGTAGAAATAAGCCCACTATACTTGGATATGTATGATTATCTATTTTTAGTATCTGAAATGTTGCCATTGTTTAATTTGCATGCTGTACTCTTTAGAAACCAATAAGACGCACATCGCACAAGGTAATGATTGGGTTACATTGTCTCAAGCATACTGTACTGTTTAAAAACCAATACGCAAGCACATCGCACAAAGCAATAATTGGTTACATTGCCTCGTGCATACTGTACTGTTTACAAACCATACGCAGCACATCGCACAAGGTAATGATTAGTTACATTGTTTTTGCCTTCATTTGTTGGTTGAATTTTATCATGAAGTTTCCGGGGAAAGATTATAAAAGTGGTTTCAGCTTTCATTATTTGTCACACAACAGAGGAGTAATGTTGATGAAAGAATTCAGAATTACTGAGAATGAAAGAGTCAGTTTAGTAAATAATGGATGCGGAGAACAAATACTACAATATTAAAAAAGAAGCCTAGATTCATTCCAGATTAGATTGGAAGACTTGTCTACCGCCTTACCAGACAGCTTCCTCTGTTGCCCCTATCCAGTAGACTATATTTACTGAAAACAAGATGTAGACAATAATTATTGATTTAATTTATTTCCACGATATAACCCGTCTTAAGCCCCAAGACACGCGTACGCTTTTCGTCTTTCCTAACACAGCCTTCTAACGTTTTATAGACAAGAACATGTACTCTTCAGGACCAATTCTTACAATGTTAACAAACCATAATACTACTGAAGTACAGTCTTCAAAGGAGAGAGTAACTTTTTAGTATGCTTCAGTTTCTATTATGTTCTATCTTTCGTTCAGCGTGATACGTTTTGATTGGTCACACTTAATAATAATGATAATTCATCATATTTAAAATGCTTGTAAAGAGAGCGAAAGGGCGAAAACGGAAATATGTGTGTGTGTGTGTGTGTGTGTGTGTGTGTGTGTGTGTAAGAGAGAGAGAGAGAGAGAGAGAGAGAGAGAGAGAGAGAGAGAGAGAGACTTTAAAGGTAGCTTCAACAATTTTCAGTCATATACCTGCGATGTAGGTAATGTGTGGTAGTTTAAAGTGACGTCAAGCACTGGGGCATCATTCCGCAGATATGTAGCATGATGCCCCACCCAGTCACATTATCCTGACACCAGGCCGACAAAACCGAACATTAACATCCAAATGCTGAGCTCCAAGCGAGACAGCTGTTATTATCATTTTTATAAGTCATTGGTATGACTTTGCCGGGGATCGAACCCACTACTTCTCTCATCCAAGGCGGACTATTTAACCACTAGGCCATCCGAGCAGTAATAAATTGTGGTGGTTAATATGTTCTTCGTCTTTAACATCAGCACGAAAATTAATCATTTACATGTAATCTACAATACTTAGTTACATAAAAACTAATATATATTTTTGAATAGGCATTGAGTATGCATATTTGTGTTAGGGTCTTACATACGTTTCACTTGTTGGTAAATTTTGTATTTCTTCACACGTATTTTCTGGATTGGTAAATTAACCATCTAAATTAATTTGTATGCATAATTATTTGGGGAAAAAAAGGTGATTGAATTGTATATAAGATCGTTCAACATATATTGACAACGCAATACTTATGAATGCTACTCGTCGAGAAATAATACCATATTGTAAATTAGATTAACTAGTATTGACGCTATGCTTGCAGTATTCCAGTGAGCATTGTCAAGAGCAGAGTGATGGTTTTAATGTGTTTATGTGCTATCGTCCTGGCGTCTACAAGTAGACTATCGCTAAAGTATTTGAAAACTTCACATACTCACACGGCATTAATGTTCATGTCATTGAATCATTGAATTGTTTCATCAAGGTAATGGCAGTTTGATTGTACATATTTTCAATTTGCTTGTCCAGGAATATTTTATAAATAAATCATCATTCCCCCGCTCTTCCACAACTCTACAGAACAATTACAATCCTAATATCATGTGATGTCTTTATGATCTGTATTCTAATTGAATCATTACGCAATATATTTCGCGACAAGAAGTATTGGCTATGTGACCAATAACTAAATCCAGAATTACTAGAACAAACTTGAATTAACTTATTGATAAAATTAATTATAAAAAGGAAAAGGAAACAAAATAAATAAAATAAGCAAAATAGAAACAGAATGATCACAATTAAAGCCTTTGCCAGCAAATTAATAAAAAGAAGAGCAGAATTGAACTAATATATAGTTTATATAGTTTATATTCAATATATATATTGAACTAATCTCAGATATTTGAACTAATTCCACAAAATCACACCAACCTCACTATCACTTGTGATAGATTAATAACTGATGATGAAGCAGGTTGGAACTAAATATAGACGTATACCTGGACAATAATAATAATAATAATAATAATAATAATAATAATAATAATAATAATAATATAGACGTATACCTGGACAATAAGAGTGTTTTGTCTCCTTAAAGAGATTCAGATTTGATTCAGATAACAAACTAATCCATCTCCAAATTCTCAAAGCAGTAAATCTTTGGATCCCGTGGTTTGACAGTTCTTACCGGGGTTTTTCCAGGTTCTTCCGCCACCAGTTATTTTGACTGGCATGTAATGCATATATCGTGCTTAAAAGTGGCGTTAAAACAGACATCAATAACAACAATCTCTCTTTTCTAAAACAATTGACTTTTTTAAAGGTTATCATGGTACTAAAAGGAAAATAAATATTACAAGAATCTAATCTGTGAAAATATTTGATATTATAAAAGAACAAATGAATTTATGTAATGGTTACATGTATCGTTTACAAGAAAGCTGATATCTTAATAAATTCTATAATGATACAATAATGAAGAAACCTGATAATTCAGCAAAATTTGAGAATTATATTTGAAAATATATTATTCTATCAAAGTGGAAATGTAATATACGTCACATCACAAATTGTTTACGTTAAAGATCCCCATTTTGGATATTTACAAAAAATATAAAATATCACTTATCTGTTTAGAAACTTAGAATAGTTGGTTTAATATCACACCAGGGTATAATCAAGTCAAATATCATGATGGCAATAAATGGAATATATTATATATACGACTAGGTTAATACCTTGTCTGATTTATTAATTTAGTAATAACAACATTTACTCACAAATGAAAATAACATAACAATTGAACCAGACTGCAACGCATTAAAATAAGATACCAGATAGCATTAGACAAGAATTACAGTACTGAACTTACAACAGCAAAGGGCATAATAAAATGTTTTGTCTTGCGTAATAGACCACTTCATCAATACAAATATAAATAAAGGTATCACGTTTGTCAGGGATTGATTACAATAAATGAAAAAAACTAATAAGCTGACTACGAACAGTGCCAAACTAGTATCTAATTAACCTAAGCGCTTTCGGCTCTTAACGAAACTTTTTCAAAGGCAAATACAAAACGTAGATGAGAAAAAAAACAAACAAAAACACAGAAAAATCATTGTCTTTCTAACGCTTGATATGACTATACCTTTCTGTTTAAGATATTGTATATTCACCTAAACATCGATGAGACATAGCGAAATCTGTTATTTTGTGCTGAAGAGTGCATCAAGTCATGTGAAATTGATCAAAGTCCATCATCACTGCTGCTTGAGTGCTCAGATCTAATATTGCCTTCACTAACTGATATTATTAATACTCTCTCTCTCTCTCTCTCTCTCTCTCTCTCTCTCTCTCTCTCTCTCTCTCTCTCTCTCTCTCTCTCTCTCTCTCATCCGTGGAATGCCCATCATTTTTCAAAACTGCCATTGTAAAGCCTCTTCAAACGAAACTAACACTAGACCGTAACAATTTAAAGAACTACCGCCCAGTTTATAATATTCCGTTCGTATAATCAAAAACTTAGAAAAATGTGTTCTAATCCATCTTGTATTTCATCTGAATTCAAACAGTCGTTTAAGCAATCTTGAGTCTGTGTATCGCCCTTGCCACAGTACCGAATCTACTCTTTTGAAATTCGTTAATGACATTTTCTCTGCTCACTCTCACATGACTTGTATGATGCATTCGACACAAATACCATGATATATTACTTCATCGTCTCCAGCATGTATTTGGCATTCAGAATATACACAGCCTTACTGTGGTTTAAGTCATCCTTAGTCAATAGGACATAATTGTATCCGTAAATGGAATACAATCCAGTCCACTTGTTCAATGTTGTTGTGTTCCACATATGTCTGTTCTTTTACCGGTTTTTCTTCATTCTAAACACTCAGCCGCTCACAAGTGTCATCGATCATCATCCAGTGCCTCGCCAATTGTACGCTGATGACACCCAAATATACAAGTCTAGCTATCCGACTTGATGTAATCATCCAAAGAGTAGAGATGTACATTTCTGATGTGAAATTATGGATGATTTTTTTATAAAACTACAGATAAATGATGATAAAGCTGAGGCCATTTCGATCACAACACAAAGACTTTCTCATTCACATCCTTTACCTCAAACAATAAATATCAGCAACACCAACATTAAATTCTCACAGTCATAACGAAACCTAGGTTTAAAGCTGGACACTACTCTCACATTGCACCAACATGTCATGAACATATGCATGGCTGCATATCTTGAGCTGAGACGCATCAGCTCCATTCGCAGATGCATTTCAGTTGATGCCACTAAAACACTTGTAGTATGTTCATTAGCACTTTCACGATTTGACTAGTGTAACTCAATTCTGTCTGATTGGTCTCAATATCTACTCCAGAAACTTCAAAAAGTTCAAAACACAGCTGCTCTAATCAACCTTCGAGTTCCACGATCAGAGCTCACCTCCCATCTGCTCTATACCCCATACTGGCTTTTCATTCAATCCAGAATCAAACACAAAATGTGTTCTCTGTCCTACGTTTCACTGACATAATCCAGTCCTACATACCTATCTGGCCTCACCTTTGTGTACAAACCAGCAAGATACTTACGCTCCTCTTCTGACAATCGTATACTCATTGTTCCCATAATGAAAACAAAGTCATATGGACTACATTCCTGTGCATATCAGACCCAAAAATATAGAACAAATTTCCCATTGAAATTAGACACAAAGACAGTGTGAAATACTGTTATGTTGTAAGGATTAACCAGAGTTCAACATGTATATGTTAAACCCTGAGGCTAATAATTTCGCGCCGTAAATATGTATGAAGTTATTTGACATGGTTGTAAAGTTCTTAAATGGCCTTACATTCGGCAGACAGTTACATAATAATAATTGTCATCACATGTTTCACAGGTAAGTGGTGGAATTCTGTGTTTGGATCAAAGAAACATCAAGTGGGGATCGTAATCCACCCTTGACAGAGTGTTGGGAGGGTGCAGTGTCTGATATTTATTTGAATCAACATTCACTCGTAACTGAGCAAGGTGTGGAATTATAATATTAAATATATTATCTTGAGAACTAAACTGCAGTAGCTAAAACCAGCTTGCGTACATTATAAAAGATAATAATCAACGCCGACGTCATTCGAAATTAGCGGGAAACTTGTTTTTCTTGGAATTACAAGGAGCTTCAGTACATGTCAGTGACTATTTGCTCGATCGTTGTAATATTACGGCACAGTAGTGTACTTTAATTATTGCAGTATGTTTGTGGTTGACAGGCGAGTATTTGGTTAGAAGCTTTAACATCTTTAAATTGCTTAGTAAGCTGAGGCAAGGTATCTCTTATTGTTAGTATAATAATAACATGGCTAGTGAAAGACAGATGCTTCAGGAGTACCGTGCCATGGACGCAAAAGATCTTGGCCATGAGCTAGATCGCTTGGCGGCGTTTATAGAAGAACTCATAACAGAATAGAAAGCTCGAACGTCACTGAAAAAGAAATAGAACTGGCCCGGATATCCATCGAAGAGAAACCCCGATGGAGCTGGCCAGGATATCAGAAGCCACAGCCACAAAGGCACGAGAGCTCGCTCACGCTCTTGAAATGGAAAAGGTAAGGGTAGGAGCTAGGGTTAACAATAGGGACGACTCCAGTACGATCCCTGGGGTAAGCTTGCGACCTTCATCGACCACCGAATGGTACAGATAAGTATGCCGCGAATCAATGACAAAGTCAAAGACGAGTCTATCGACGATTTCCTCGTGCAATTTGAGAAACTCTCCACAGCTCACAAAATTTTACCGCAACAATGGGCGATCAATGTCTCAGCCTTTCCCCAAGGTGGAGCTCGCGATCTAAACCACAACTTAGGTGCCGACGAGGCTGATGAATACGATGCTTTCAAGAAGGCCCTTCTTTGCCATTATCGGATGACTGACAGATGATGAAATAAGCCATCACTTGGTTGAGTGACAGACGAGTGATATGGTTTTAATTAGAATTTTTTTGAAGAGATGACTGTTATTGAATTATATTATATTGTTTTTTTTTTAATTCACATTTTGTGTATTCATTAATTTAACTGTGTGTGTGCGTGCGTGCGTGTATTTTAATTAGTGGAAGTTATATTGACGCACTGTCTGGTTGTCTAGTTTCATTTACGTCAAATAGAATGCCAAGTAAAGTATTAAATATACCAACAAATGCTGTAATATATAAATACGTTAATAAGATGTAAGAAGTATAATCAGAAACGATGTGTGTAACATCACAGGATAAGACAGAATTAGACAAAGATAGTGGAAGATCCAGATTTGGAAACGTATTTGATACATTAAAGAATGTTTATGCAAGTGGGGAAACAAACCGTAATACTGATAATTGAAGATATGATATATTTAAGGATATATAAAATATAATTTTCTAAGAAGCACAGGAAGCTTCAGTCTATTTGTTAAATTTAAGGATGAAGTAAATGGTAAAAGTATTATGTGAATTTCAAGGAATAAAAATTGATATGAATTCATGTCTATTTATAATATTATAAAGCGAAAACGTGTAACTTATTTTAAATTCAAATCAAATCCAAGACACGATGTGCATAAACGTCTTCCATTTCATGGAAAAAAGAAATCACAAGATTAATGGATGCAAAAAGAATTTTAAAAATACGATGGGTGCTAACAAAATAAAGCTATTTAAGGCCATACATATTTTTATGGTATAAATTAAGTATACTGTTTTCATTAACATTATTTCTAAACTTTGCAAACTTTATCAACTAGCTTCATACAAGAGCATATTTGACTCTGTACAGACAATGGCAATCTACTTATTTAGATATATTTAAAGAAATATTAAAATACGCAATTCGATATTGATTATAAAATTTCTTTACGCTTTGTTTATGGCATCAGTTTAGTTCAATAAAAAGTAAACTATTTTGTATGAGTCTCACGTGTTGTTGTTTCAACAGCGACAACAAATGACTATGGTGACAATATACCAGTAAACAAGATATTTCCTTGCCATTATTCGTATTTATTTCGCATGGCGTAGCCATTAATATCAATAATGACAGACTCGTACTTATTGCTTGAGAAACCTGACATATCAGCGTTACTTGACAAAATAAAGCGGAAATCGTCAAACTGATTCTACAATCCCAATCTGACTGAATCAGGTAATTAATAATGCGCAAATAGATAATTCTTGTCGGCAGATATTGCATATTATATCGGTGTTTATCAGTGAATGAAACCCGTTGGGATCCAATATTACGATATTTAATGCCACAACATATTATGCTTGGTGTCCCAAATGTTATCGTCATGGGTACAAATTTAATGTTAGACTCAAGCAGTCTACAGAGATAGCCATGCATAAATATATGATGATAGTTTTCTAGATTTGCTAGAGACGTTGCCGATGTGAGTTTAACGCCATTTGCCAGCATATGACACATATAGTATAACTGGCAGAGGACGACCCCGGGAGAACTCCAGAAATACCGCTGACCCTAAGAACCTATGGAAAGCTGCTACATATCAACCCACGTTGGCCGAGCCTGAAACTCGAACCCACGCTTTCATAGGTGACATATCTACGATTTTATTAGGCGAGCTCCCTTGGATTACTTGCCTACTCGTGACCCACCATGAGAAAATGAATTGAGAAAATGAAATAATAGTCATAGCTACTTTTAGAAGGGAAAAACAATTACAAACAATAAAAGTTAATTTACTTGTGTATATAGTAACTAAGACATGCAAAAACAATAAAGTTAGCATTTTCACGTGAGTATGTATGTTATATATTTCCAATTTGAGCTACTGTTGCGTGACTAAAAGGAGTAAATTCGACGTGCGAGTCCATTTCGTACTTAAATAAACGTGATGTTAGCAATTAATGTATGCATCGCTATTTTGTTATGTAGCTGAAATATGTGAGGAATATTTAATAAAAATAAATTTTCAGGACAAATAGTTGATAAAAGCTTGAAAAATCAATTTCTGCATATTACGCAGTTTAGCCGTTAGCGGAATCTTGAAAATCAAGTTACCTGCGCTTGGATTATAATTTAACTTTTATCAAATTTAGATGACAAATTGACATGATGTTAACTATAACATGAATAGACAAGCAGTTAATTTTGCTCTGCCAGTGATTATCATAGAAGATAAAACACACAATGAATCGATGTATTTGCAATGTGATGGTGTAGGTGATTTATCAATGTTTAGAGGATACCTGACATCCACGTTATAGATTCGATAGGGTGAATAGAAAAGATATGAACGTATTGGTTGCAATAAGTGGAGATCAGACCAAGCTATAGAAAAGACAAAAACGAAACCTGATACAGAACATGCTAATTTAATTATTCATATCAACCAGACACAATTGTTTAAGAAACCTGAAGGATGCACATCTAGTAAATAATAATCTAGTAAAAATTAATAATCTAGTAGAAATTAGTAGTCTAGTAGAAATTAATAATTTAGTACAAATTAGTATTCTAGTAGAAATTAATAATCTAGTAGAAATTAGTAGTCTAGTAGAAATTAATAATTTAGTACAAATTAGTAGTCTAGTAGAAATTAATAATCTAGTAGAATATAATAATCTAGCAGAAATTATTAATTTAGTACAACCTAATAATCTAATAGAATATACAGATCTAGTAGAATTAATAATTTAGTAGAAATGAATAATTTAGTAGAAATTAATAATCTAGTAGAATATAATAATCTTGTAGAAATTAATAATTTAGTAGAAACTAATAATCTAGTAGAAATTAATATTCTAGTAGAAATTAATAATTTAGTAGAAATTAATAATCTAGCAGAATATAATAATCTAGTAAATATTAATAATTTAGTAGAAATTGATAATCTAGTAAAAATTAATAATTTAGTAGAATGTTTACCACAAGTTTAAGTGCATTTAGATCTTCCGTTTACAGACAAGAAACAAATTTCATCATAAGATCGAGTGACACTTTCGAACTAAATTTCTGGCATGCCTGCATAACCTGATGACTGTTACAGCACATGGGTTGCTGCCTACACTAGCTGGATCATTAACCGCTATTTTGGTCAGCTCTCCTACGTCCCACTATTCAAAATAAGATATATTCATCCTAAATATTATGTGTGGTCTTTTTCTTGGACAGAAAACCCATTGCTCTATGGTTACTTCAAAATTTCGCCCAATCGTGTTAGAAACAGGCCCAAACGAGTAATGTTTTTTTTCTTCTTCAGATTACAACCTTTGCAAACCAAATCGTAATTTGTTTATATACCGTGTCATTGGATAGCGCAGAAATTTAAGGTATTTCCCTAATACATTCAGTCATAATTACTAAGTGATGGACAGCATAGCCTACTCTCGCCTATTAACACAATGGCAACTACAGTATGAACTATTAAACACTCTCAAGCCACGTGTACACAAACGGGGGACAATAAATATATATGGTACTCATTATTGCTTCAAGGCCAGTACAACCGATTCTCTACTTAAAGATTTCAAATCTTGGTTTCGCAAAAGAAAAATCAAGCAAAATTCCAAACTCGTCTTAAGTACGTTACGTTATTGCTAACTAACTATTCATAGGCATGAACATCCTACAGACATACATAACAATAACCAATTCTTAACAAACATGATTCATATAACACGACAAATGCATTCAATCAATTATCCTAAGACTCATACCATCGAAAAGTAGTGTCAGAAATTCTTCGAATGCGTGACTGTTATAACATTCAAGACAAATCAATTTAGATAAGAATATTAAGTCTCATATGTAAGAAAATGATGTATAAAATTATGACAAAGAAAATCAAACAAGTATAAAAATAAAAATTAAATTAAGACAAGGTACATCGAGATTTGATCGATTCACATAGAGTCGACTCTTAGCATTTTGTTGTTTCTGTTTATGTCTCTCAAAGATTTTCTAACATTTACCTATCGACAATTAACAAAAAAAATTAGTTCCTCCTTTCTTCAGAGTCACGATCTCAAAACTACACTACTTTTGCGGTGTATAAATGACAAGTGTCAGCATGGGATTACATTTAAGGCCGTTAACTTATTCAATTACCATTTACGTTGATAGTTGTTTTTGTAGGGTTTAAAGACATTTTTCAGCACACGATAGGCTATACATGGTGGCCAGTATTATTGGTGGAGGAAAAACACGGGAAATCCCACGGAAAGAACCACCGACCCACGAGAAGCTACTGACAAACTTTCTCACATGCCCACATTAGCCGAATCTTAGACTCGAACCCACGCAGACAGAGGTTGAGATCCGTAACGGAGAGCGCTTTAGACCACTCGGCCACTTGAAGCCTCTACGTTGATAGTGTGGGATTACTACTGTAAACGTGGTAAAATGTTGGTTGCAAAAATACGTATATTTTATTAATGAATGTTAGAGCAGGATCTGCTTAACATGGATAGCTTCAATACTTGATGACATTTACTGCCACATGTCGTCGCTCTTGTCGTGCGTGTGACAAAACGTCCAATCTTTTCACAGCAACATTTCTGTTTTGAGAAACGAAAGTAAACACTCGGCTCATCCACGCAGTGTTCTAATTTCTGACCCAATAAGTCAGTGGAATGTTGATTATGCATTAAATAATGTTAGCACGCCCAAATGACTGTTATGAGTACACCTTATGTCTTAGTTTCTGACGTCTGGGCGTTGGTTACTACATGCTCGTCCAAGCATAAATGGGACAGCATAAGTAAAGGTGTAGTGGCAATGCGGTCTGACTGGATATTTATTGTTCGTGGATGCAGAATGGGTCTACTGATCGTGGCTGATGTCGGTTGCCCTCTCCCACCTTCTTCCATGATGCGGGCTCAAAATTATAATTTATTGGTGACAATCATTTAAGAAATATGAACGAAAGGGTGTAGCACTTTGCGTAGACATATAGAGTCTAGTGGTAAAAAGCAACGAATACGCGGTGTTGAAGGTGATAAAAATAGATATATGAGGTTTCCAAAAATGTGTCAGTATTGTGGTATGTATAACGGATTAAGAATTGGTTGCTGAGTTTGCTAATGCTAAAAGTACAGGACGGAAACATGGACCAGTTGAATAACATGTAGCCGCCATGGCGGATGTCATGCAGCAACAACAAAAATTAGAAAGAGCGAAAACCAGACAAAGCAGACATATCCATAACGCTTATGTGCAAGGTTCATTCAACAGGAACAATTGCTTATAAGATTTGCGTTACCTAGTGATAGTAGCATTGTATTTACTTACACGCACCTGAGCGCGATTCTTCAAAAAGGACAGATCCCAGTGTGAATATAACATGCTTGTTTCTCTATATGCGACCGGGTTCTTAAGCCTGCTTCACAATAACTTTTAGGCTCAAGGTTAAGGATCGGGCCACGTTTGATATGAAATAGATGGGAAATAAGTGCTCTTATATCAAGAAAATGAAAGAGAAATGCACCTGATTGAGGTCATGACGTTTGTCTTTTTAAAACGTTGCATACACTGTAACTGCCATTTCTCATCTAACTGGTCTTTTAGCTCTTAGAGAGAGAGAGAGAGAGAGAGAGAGAGAGAGAGAGAGAGAGAGAGAGAGAGAGATCTTTAGTATGTTTATGATGTTTTGTTTTTTTTGCGCTAGCTAACTGCCTTTGAATGCTAAGAATAACGGTATATTGTGTGACAGAATATTGTTGGTATATGTCATTTTTCTTAGTCTTTGTAGGTAAATCGACTTTATTATTCCTCTGGTAAAAAATATTTTCAAATATGTCTTAATGAGTTATTTTTTGTTTTACTCTTACAGCATAATGAATACGTCTAAATAAATAAATAAATATATATATATATATATATATATATATATATATATATACATTATATGACCTTGATATGTGGCAAGACGTATATACTTCTGTTTTACAACCAATGTGTAAATAAATTATTATTATATGATCTTACATGTGACAAGACGTCTATATTTGTATATTGCAAGCAGTGTATATTTAATAGACTGCATCAGCTTGCCATGTGGCAAAACGGCTATAATTCCATATTACTTAAAGTACTGCTTGAGTTTGCATTGTCGGAAGACATATATTTCTATATTACCTAGAAGACTAAGCTTGCCATGTGGCAAACGTCAATATTGCTATATTACATAAAAGACTGTATACGATTGCCATGTGGCTAGACGTCTATATTTCTTTATTATTAAAAAAAAAACTGTATGAAGTCGCCATGTGAAAAGACGTCTATTTTTCTATCTTACTTTCATTAAAAATTTCTCACAAAACGTAGATCTTGTTTTCCACTATTTTAAAGGCTAATTGCATCGATTTGCATGGGTTCGTTTCTTCATTATGTGTCAATGCGATTACGGGATACATTGCCTATTCGACAAATAGAAGTTCCGAAATGTTATGATAATTTTAAACCAGTGGAGTTTCACAAATTAAAATTAGTATATGTGTTCAAGCATAGCAAAGAAATATTGTTTTAATACATTTCTTACTCGGACTCATACAATGAACATTCCTGGGTTGGGGTAACCATAGCAACATACTTAAATGTTCCAACATACTAAGATCGAAACATGTTATCAACCTATCTTAATGAGTGTTTACTTTTAAGGATTTCGATTGCTAGTATTGTTTATTTTTGCATTCAGACGTGAATTATATGCTTTGGCAGGCTTGCGGCTTATTCTTATTAAAGACTGAATCAAAATTTCGAATGTCACATAATTTCGTTGCAATCAATTATAAACTAATAAGCTGAGTTCAATAGGTATACCATAATTTATCTATAGTACAGAATATTGAATAACACAGGTCAGGTAAGTTCAGTCACTGATAATTTGCCTGATTGATGACGTAACCTAATTTTGAAACAGTTAGTTATTGAAGACTGTGTTTTGTCATTCAGTGTTCACTTCATGCATTCTTTCATTAATAATACCGGCTTGAAAAACATACATAAAACAAACATACTTGCTGAATGAAAAAATAATGTAGTTCCAAAGGTATATATATATATATACACACACACACACACACACACACACACACACACAAAATACAAAAATATTTTCCTCCAGAAATAACGACACTGGCTTATTGTGACCTTTGTTTTTGTCCGTTCCATTCGGCTGCGAATTAAAGAAAGTTAAGTCTGTATGCATATTGAGGTTGTGTTCCTACTGTTTCCATCAGTGAACAACATAAATGTATGATTCGCACAGGTAGAAAACATTTGCAACTTTTCTTTGAAACTTACAGGATTTTGTTTTAAAAAACAATGTTTCGTTGCACGTACTAAATAGAAAAATGAATTAGTCAAGAGAATTGATTGTATATATAATTTCTAACGATATGACAATCGTTTTCATATACAGAATATTCAGCATATGCGAATGAGTGCATTGTCGTCTGTTTAAGAAAATGTGATGTACCTATTTGCGAGGTTTTTGTATCTATGGACAAAACACCATGGATTTTTAGCTGCATTAAAGAGGTGCGTAATCTATGCTAATATGACATCAGACATATAAGCTGAGCCATAATGCAGGAAACATCCTTCAGAAACCTGTCGGAAAATGGCACATGTGAAATGAACATTTTTTGTATCTATCACTCAAAATAATTGATATTATCATGGAATGATTCTAGGAAAATATTGCAGACAAGGACAAAAAGAAAAATTATGACTGGCCTAAAGTTACAAATGTTTATCGCATTATCTGCTTGAGAATTTTCTGTTAAAAATTTGCGAATATAATTCAAATAATCTCTCAACTTGTAAATGTAGAGAACTGGATCGTGCCTATATAACGTAGCGCCGAGCGCCTATACACTCCTAGCGAAAATACTTGAATCGCCAATAGCATAGACAACTTCCAAATGAATTTATCTTAGTCATGCTTTTAATGAAATCGACTTTCATTTTTTTTAATTGTGAATGGAAATAAAATAAATAGGTAAATTATTGAAATATCGATAAGTGAAAAGTGATTTCTATAAATGGACTTATATATATATATATATATATATATATATATATATATATATATATATATATATATATATATATATATATATATATATATATATATATATATCTTTGAATGTATTTTAAAAAGTTCACATCGAACATCTTGAGAGGAATCATCAATTACGCTTTGGAAATATTCTATACCATGCCCCTAAAAATATCAAATTAATCAATGAACCAGAAAATAACATTAGATAGACATCGCTGAATTACTGTTTATATTGTCCAACATAAACTACATTGGTTCGATTTTGACCGAGTTAGAAAATCTAAACTTTGCCTGAATTGGCTCACATTTTAGAAATGAAATGATTTTGTATTTCATGCTCTTCACTACACATCCAAGTAACGTTTAAAGGAAATTGCTCCATTTTTACGTCATTAGCATTTGAAGAAGCCATGATTATGTATGACAAATAGTCGTTGTACACCAATATGTTGACCGCTGTTATTATGGAGTCTTCTCCCGTCACAAAACAATGACAGTACATCAGTTAGTTTATCTAGTGAAATCACTTCGATGATAAACATTTAATTCTGCACAAAATGGTTAAAAAGCTGGTAGTTCAATTACTTGTAAAGGAATGTCACATTTTATCAGAGATTTTCTTAATTACAAACATTTAATCTGTAGTTACATAATACCTACACTCCGTAGACGCTAGAAATATGTGACGCCTTCAGGTTTTCTCTTCTTAATACGTTCTCAAGACGAATTTAAATATGCATAAATTCGAGTCATAGAGGACTATATCTTGAAATTTAACTTTCTTTAAATCTAAATTTTTTTAAATAAACAAAGCCAAAAGTAGCGAACAATACGCGAACCTGTTTTAGAGCGAACATATTCGTTTGTGATTTAAATACTAAGAAATAATTTTACTCAATTACGAAGCATCTTAAAAATGAAAATGTTATATATATATGTATATATATATATATATATATATATATATATATATATATATATATATATATATATATATATATATATATATATATATATATATATATCGTCTGAGGCAAATATGTTAGCTGTATATTTTAAAACACATTAAACGTGCAGGTAATGGTGCAGAAATTCTTCATTTAGTTTTCTCTGATGATTAGTCTGTTTAATTTGCATTTTTAAAATGCGCTGTGTGATAGTTTATCAAATATGAGCATATTTGATGTAGAGATCCGTAAGTAATAAGTTGTTCCCTATGATTAATTGTAATTTACTCAAAGTTGGAGCACTATGGAGCAGGTTACATTGTATTTTAATTTGTTGTGATTATATATACTAATGGAATCATGTTATGTACGTTTTATTTGTGGCATTGCTTGCGATATAGTTAATAAAAACCCTCGTATATGTAATTTCAATAGAGAAAGCGATTTATTCAATCTGAAAAATATATTTAGTTGTAAAACACTCATTGCTCTGTTTTGTAACGCTGAGTCTATTGACTGTAAACGGAATTCTTGTTTTATATACTATTCCATAAATGCTTGCAATATATAGTGAATGGCAATATCATTTAGATGGAGAAACATAATTGAGATTTTACCCTGAGTAGGAATTAAAATGTCTAGAATAAAATGCTTTCTGACTTTTTGTGAAAAATTAAATATTAAAAACGTGTTCCAAATAAAAGACGGTCAGAGAAATAAAACTGATTGACCTATTCGTCATAGACTGTTGAAGATAATAGGATTGAGTCTTTCCATTAAAGAGGATTGTAGAATGTCTTGTCTGGGGTTTTATATGTTTTGATCTCTTGTTATTTAAGGATAAATGCCAATACTAGTTAGTTCTGGCTGTAAGCTTCAGCACCATTTAGACAATATGGTATCATAGAAAAGGCCAACATAGCAAGTAAGAATGAAACTGTATACGCCTGTTTTCTCCGACAATATTTGTTTACCAGTAGTACGTACTATAACCTTTGAAATCACTTTGATTTAAAGAACAAAGCATTATTATATTTCGATTCTTAATTCTTAAATTAAACGAAAATAGCGAAATCCAAGATGTTTTGTGAAATTCAATAAATATTATGTCTTACAAATTTAAATTTTTAAAAGAACTTACTGTATTATGAGTTATATCCCAGACAGACTTAAAACAGATCCAAGTCCAAATGTTGAGTTCTAAATAAAATTCCAATAATGAATGTGTTGACATGCCTGAAGTCTCTAATGTGCTTATGTTCCAATGTCCTGTAATGTGGCAATGTGTAAACAGTATATAATGTAGCACAAGACAACAAATCATGAGGACTTTTAAATTCCAGTAGAGAATTTAAATAAATAATCCACACAAATTAAAAACACAACACAAGACAGCAAAAGACGGCTTGAACTTCGGGTGTTAAGGCAGGAATGAGTAATTTTAAGTAATCAACGTTAATATAAAAAGCTACTATTCAGAAATAGGGGCAGGGTGTAGTTCACCTTTCTTACCAAACATTAAAAGTTGTCAACATGATCACAACTTTCCAAGTGAAAAGGCTACTGTCCAAATTAACACAATTACCTGCAATAATAACGATCTAATTATTAGATATATAATCACAGAAAACTGTTAGCTATATATGTCGTTGAAATGTCACGAGTCAGGTATGCCATTAAATTAATTTCTGAACAAATTACAAATGATAGATATGTACAATATATAGTCAGTGAGAAAAGCCAACGTACAAAACAAATTAAATATACATAACAATTGCATTAATACTTGGCATATTAAATGCTGTTCTTTGACCTGGCAATGAAGTTATTATTTCGGGTAAATGGTATTGTGATTTATAATTATTGTTTTTAATCATGGCAATTTCAATTTGACTTTCTATTACATATTTTACGAGCATATATTGTGCTTTCATGTAAACAATAGCACGTGATTTTGTTTTTAATAGCTCAATAACATCTGTTTCTATGTAGAAAGTATTGAAAATAAACTATTCTGCTACTGCAATATTCATTAGGATAAACCTCAATATTACTTTCCAGAAGATAATCTATCCCTATGTTCCGATGAAAGATCCGTTTTGTTAAAGCTAAGCGACTTCTGGGAACTATCTTATATCATCTAATGATTCTTCTCGTTGTTGTAGATTTATAATAGAAAACGGTTATCATTTTCATTTTGAATGCAAACTATTTACTAATGCAAAAATTAATTTTTTGACAGGTAATCAGTAATGAGTATTAATACTGGCTCTGTTTTTGTTGGTTTAACGTCATTTTTAAAGAACTTCATAGGTTATACATGCCAGCCAGTATATTGGATGGAGGAAGAGCTCGAAAAAGCCCCAGGAAGAACCACTGAGGAGACGCTAATGGTACGTTTTCTCACATACACGTTGACCAACCCGAGAATCGAACCCCGCTGGTGGTTTTGATGTATACATAAATGGTAATGGCACCTTCATTGGCACAAATCAAAGAAGGAAAACCTTCAAGACCAATATTTTTAGCAGCTGAAAAATTCTCATTTGTGACGGGAAAACGAACAATCTTTGACAGTTTGGGAATTTACTTCTATAGCAATTACTTGTGAACTAAACATATTTGATTAGAAATGTCAATAATAAAAGCAAATTATGTGTGATGACAAGTTCATGCTTGTGTTACTATGAGTTTCATAATTACAAGTTCAGTGAGTTTTAATTTCCAGCCATAGCTTACCATTACGAATGCTAGTAGACGTATAGGATTACCATCTGTCTATCATAAAAGACATTATCATCCTTAAATACCACCAGCGTGGATGCACAATCTGAATACAATCCATATTACTCAGACTTGATTTAAAAAACACATTTACCATTCAGTCGTGATGCTTTGTTTCCTATTGACCCAATGTCTTTAAATCAATTTGAAAAATAAAACATTGACATATTGTTTTTGTTGTAGTAGTTGTTATTTATGTTGATGTTTTGGAAGGAAAACAGCATGCATATTGGTGATGACGTACATTTCATTTTATAAATTACAAAAGGAACAGTCTTAAATGATTTGTGAATCAGTAAAACGATACACTGTAAATCAACTGGATAATTTGACTTTAAATGGTGGGTTCAGTTCACAGAAGCACGAATACCTGGATATTAATTAAAATTAAAGATTTCGCACTTCAATTCAAGAATTATGACTGCATAGAAATGTACGTGGACAGCGCAACTTACGACCATCTGTGCTTACGTCAGCAGTAAGGCGTTTGTTTTTATTGGATCAAGGAAGTGTTTCTCTTGAACGTAAGAGATGGATTTAACGTTACTGATAATTAATTACAACCTATGACACTTACTGTATTGATTAGTAACGAAAATATGCAAATGTAAGCAGTCGGCAGAAACAGCAAATTTCTGAACGATAAAATAGGATAAATAAATCTACGAAGCTTGTTGCAATTAAGGTACTTGCTATATATGCCATAAGTCCACGTTACTTTCTCTTCAGTAACGAGACTAAATTTATAATCGTAAGGCAAGCGAGGCAGCAGAATAATTACAACAGCACCATAAAATGTTCCCGAGCTACTTGTGTGAATAATATATCCTTTGCATGCATTTTTCAAGATAACAATAATGGTATTATTAATTTTTTGTGGCATATATTTTCATGAGTCAAGAATAAATTACTTGGTAATACAAGGCACCCATCAAGATTTCCCGAGGATCTGTGTGGTGAGAGAATTAATTCAAAATTATCTAACATATATTAAGAAATTATTTTCATTAAATATCAATTATGCCTATTATTATTAAGCATTCTTTTGTGGAATCAAGGGATGGCACTTTCCGTGACGTTACACACACACACACACACACACACACACACACACACACACACACACACACACACACATAATACATACATACACACACACACACATACATACATACATACATACATACATACATACATACATACATACATACATACATACATACATACATACATACATACATACATACATATATACATACATACATACATAACACATAAACAATACCTTTCATACCAGGGAAAAGTTAACCATAAGAAACAAAATTATCATCTGTTTACATCCACAATTTCGCATTAAAATAATTCCTTAATTTTACTTATTATTTTTCCTCTCAACCTATTGTTACTAGCTTTTGCAGTTCTTTCTGATATTACCTTTGTATGGTCATTGCTCGATATTCAGAAACAATGCAGTATCCGGGATAAAATTAACGGTTATACAACATTGTAATAAAAAGCGGATAGGTCCTCCCTTTCAAGATTCCGGTCAGTTGGACGAAACATTAACTATTTTTAAAATTAAATTCCATTACATACAGCTATGTAAACGTTAGCAATTTAAGCGTGTATTTTCTTCTGTTTCCTTTGAACGCTATGAAAGCACATAATCTCGTTTAAAACGAGATGTGTACTGTCTGCTCTCCTTGCATTGTATCCTGCATTATATATTTAGTTTGAATTTGCTATAACTCACAGTAACGGAAATATGCGGCTAATGTGATAAATCTTACACGAATCATATTTGTAAATTGTAGGTTACTTACGTAAAGAGAAATTATTATTACGTGTCAACTAATGTGTCAACTAATATATTAAATTAGAGCAATAAGGTGTTCTCCGTCTTTTTATCCGACATGAATGGTGGAGGAGAACAACTATAATAGGCACTATTTGTGTTAGAACGTCAGCTTTATTAATTAGAGAATTATCTAATTCCCCGCTGCTAATTAATAAATTTATTTCAGTTAAGCCTTGTATCCACAAAATAAGAATGATACCTCTTCTGTTGAACCATTACTATAAAACCATTTAGAATACTCACTTTTATAAAATATCCCTGTCAGAAGAGGACACCTGAGTATTCAGCGACTCTTGGCTTTAGATTTGAATTGCGGACGCATGCCTGGAAAGCAGCAATACCCCAAGGCTTTGATCACTGGGAATTGACTAATACTTGAGACGGAGCAGCTGGATAGTCGTCATCTGAGAAACTGGAGATTGTGAACAAGATAAATAGGTTTAAGAAAAATGATTAACTGCAATGCGCTTTAATAATATAATGTAATCATCATCATCATATTTGCAAGAACTACCACATGGAAAAACAAGGTGTCGGTATAATCATGAAACACCATTCGTCAAATTTCAACGATATATTTTAAGATTAAAATAATCTCTTCCTGCAAATAATAATTATGTTAGCAAATAATGTACCTTTCAACTCCTTGCTCAGAATAATGTTGATACAGGTCACCTCCATCATTGTCTTCAACACCTCTTCCAAGATTTACTGTTCTTTGGCATGGCAAGTTTGTGCTGGATTTTCTGCGATTCGAGCACAGATCAGCTTTCAATTTATTAAATCTGTTTTGTTACATGGGATTTTCTCAAAAACATTCTAAGATAAGCTTTCAGAAATTAAATCTGATTTGTTACATAGGTTTGTTTTCACTTTGTCATTCGTCTACTAATTTACCGTAACTGACCGCACAAATGAACGCTGAAGTGGATGATCACTTTAAAGAACTATTTTCCTCAGAGTAATTTATTGTCTTTAGAATAGTTGATGTTCTTCAGAATATTTCATTTTCCTCAGAATTCTTGACACATCCATCCGATAATTGTGATATAGTCCTAACTGATATTCGGCTGTCATGTCCTTGATGTTGTAAAATTGTAAATAAATATGACTTTTTGAGAAATTAAATGATCCAGTCTTTACAGCTAAATATCTAATCAAACACATTCAACATTTTCATATTTTAATGTTACTTGTCCTTTTGAAAACCATTTATTGTTTAAGACTTCTAAATCAGACACCAGAAACCATGAAAAGGTAAAACAAATGTATGCAAAATGTTTTTTTATTTTATTTTATGAACAAGTAACCATTAACTGAATATTTTTGTACCTGTTTTGTATTTTTTTTACCTGTTTTAGCATTCAATACAATTGTGGTCTATCTAATAATTGGGAAACGTAGCAAAAAAAAATGTAATAATTACACTAATAATAATTACACTAATAAAATGTTCCGATGTAATATAAGAAGAAGATGCTCCTTCATAGATAGAAACTAAAAATGTGCTTCATCCAATTAGACATATAAAAACTTTGATTCTCTGAAGCAAGTGTAAAATGGTTTTCTTATAATTAGATTGTGCTCCGGGATAAAGCACTTTCTGCGATTGTTGTTGCGCACTTTCACCATATCTTGCTTCCAAAATGATACCACAGATTAGCCATAATTTTCTCTGAAAGTATCTGTATTCTCCTTCATCCCTCTGAGGAGGATTGTTTTTATATGTTCAGATTTTCAGCAGTCGTTTCGGTTACAGAGTGCATCTTTCCCCTTCCTTTCGTTGACTTCCTTCTTGGTTTTTTTTTTTTTGGTCACATTCTCGATTTTCTCATGCGCCCATTGGTTCTTCTTTGACAGATGGGCATACCCAATATACCTTCTCTACAGTTTCTTGCATTTGTACTGCACACCCACTCGTCTGGGAAATTGTCACCCTCCAGATCAACACAATTCAAATGGAGGAAGGAGACCCTTGGGCAGCATATTTTTAAGCACGGTATCATTTGTTCGTTCTCTCCCAGATCTGAAAAATAATGTCTTTCTTGTTTAACCATGAACTAAACTCAAGAAGATATTCAACGATTTATGTTCATTATTTCGCTCAAACGAATACAATCTAATTAACGCCCCCCCCCCCCGGGCACTCTTTTTGCATATACAATATTGCTAACTACTGTAAGTACCTTACTCATACAATTGTGAAAGTGGAAAGAATGATGTTACATTTATGTATCTTCTTACTGACCCAATAGAATAAGGACAGATGTAGTTTTACCCGAACCCTATATACTCGTAACCACACCCCATCCAATCCCATCCACCCCTCTCTGTCAACTCCGTGTGACGCCAACTACCCCATCCCACCCTACTCTCTCTCTCTCTCTCTCTCTCTCTCTCTCTCTCTCTCTCTCTCTCTCTCTCTCTCTCTCTCTCTCTCTCTCTCTCTCTCTCTCTCTCTTCTGGCAATTACCTTCGGAATACAATGAATGGTAATGAATACAAAAATATACGCGTGACTAACTATCCAATCATTAATAAAAGTGAAAAATGTATATTAAAATGTGCATGGGAAGTGTGCTCCTGCACTTTCACACATGATCGCCTACCCATGTGAAGCCAACTTAGCGATAGATAGAAGGCAATGTTTTAAGGCATTGATTTGTAATAAATGATGCATTAACCTCTTCATATGTCGTGCTTGTGTCCTTAAATAATGTGCAAACTTTGCGTTCGTTGCTTTTGTCCGTATATTATGTGCAAACGTCTTCACGTGATGTACTTTTTGTTCTTGTTTTATGCATAAACTTCATTATAGGTGGTGCTATTATGCTTATAGCATGTAGTAAAACGGAAAGATTTTATCTTCGGTCGAAACTTTCTTATATTCAGTTTGTTTGTTTGATTACGATTATTAACGTATCTTTAACAATTTTTCAGTCATATCGCTACGATGTCTGCAGTGATGCAGATTATAATGATGTGTAGCACTGGGGCATCATGCTGCAGACATGTAGCATGATGTTCCATCCAGTCACATTACCCTGACACCAGGCCGACCAGTCCTAACACTAACCTCTTAATGCTGAGCATCAAGCGAGGCAGCTGTTAGTACCATTTTTGTAAGTCTTTCTTATGACTCGGCCGGGAATCGAACCCACGACCTCCCGCCTCCGCGGTGGACGCTCTAACCACTAGGCCACCGGAGCGGTATTCTTATATTCAGTGCAAACCTCGTTATGATAATGAACAAATGCGGAACTTTCGCAGGCGCCCAAAGGGGCCCAAAAACACAATTAATAAATTAGTTTGTACATCATATAATACAAATTAGCATGATAAGACAGCTCTGACGTTCAATACTTGCAGATTCGAGTTTGGAGCAACGGAAATTCAAATACAACTGCCTATTTAACTCCTCGTAAATACTCATACCAGATTGCTTCTGGAATGAAGATCTTATTTATCTTGCGATCTGAGTAGAGCCGAATGAAACGCACTATCTTTGGTAAGCTTGTTACACTGCCATTCCTTACTGAAGCCATCGCAACATTTATTGTACAATAATGCAAAACTTCTGAGACCATCAGTGCTATAAATTATTATTATTATTATTATTATTATTATTATTATTATTATTATTATTATTATTATTATTATCAATGATAATAATAATGGCACATTTTTTAAAAGGTTTAATATTTTCTTAGACATTGATAAAGCAAAAAGGTGAACAGGAAGGAAGTAGTTTTAATCAAGAAAAGCGGCGAGGCTGTCGTCCAAAAAATCATTTTTTTACTTAAGGTACATATAATACTCTCACTCCCAAATGAGTATGGAAATAATCAAGTATTTGTTTGTAGTAGTAGTAGTAGTAGTAGTAGTAGTAGTAGTAGTAGTAGTATGATCATTATTATTATTAGTAGTAGTAGTAGTATTTTTATTTTTATTATTATTATTACTGTTGTTATAGTAGTAGTAGTAGTAGTAGTAGTAGTAGTAGTACTGTTGTTGATATTATTATTATTATTATAACTGTTGTTGATATTATTATTATTATTATTATTATTATTATTATTATTATTATTATTATTATTATTATTATTATTATTATTAATGATATTAATATTATTATTGCCGTTTTTTGTAGCAAATTTATTTATTTCCATAAAAAATGAGAAAGGATACTGCATACATATTGCTTTAGATGAAGATTAAAGATGAATACGGAAAAGGAAAAAAAAGTGTTTTTTAGCATAGGATGGTATCTCGAAAGCTATGAAAAGTGGTCCGTATATTTTCTTTATAAAACTGCTAAATATGCCAGCAAACGTTTTCGTTAAAATTATGGAAAACTCTGCATATATTTGTATGAATGTCTTTCAAACTTTGGCAACATATCTATCACTGGATTGTTTCACCTGCTGGACTCGAAGATTGCTGCCATTCTTAGTTATGCAGTTGACGTTTGAAGCCAGTTTCAATGTACGTTTCAGTAGCTACGTTAGCGCTAAAAAGCATTCGTTTATAACGAGTTAGGAATCATTAATATGCAGCATATGCGATATAAAGGTATTTATAAATGTTGGCATAGAGTTCAAAACTTGCCAAAAGACAGATTCCAAAAACTGTTACAATCCACAACTAAGGGTGAGGGATTTGTGGTTACCAGTCTAGCGATGTTAAAAATGGTTCTATTTATGAACTTTGGGAATGTTTGATGTAGCTGTGGCATATATAATGAAAATACATTTATTAGAATGTTTAGTCAAAGATGTGATGATAGTTTTAGGCAAAAACTTCGGGATGAGATTAAATCATTGGAAGCACCGCATAGGTCATTGAGAATGGAATTTAATTGTCACAGGTAAGATACAGATTTGTGTTACATAATCAATTTGCCTAGATAGGATAACTCATAAATCAAAAGAAATACAGGAAGATATTAAAACTATTTCTTATGAAGTAAGATTGTGCCAAAATTGTAATGTTAATATCGAAATGATCTTCGTTTTTTAGTACTGCTTGTCCGCCATTTGCAGAGTTAGGAAGAAACTATTTACGTACGTTTCCTTATAACAATCTTAACACATATAATAGTTGCTTGTAATTTACACTATTAGATAATACAGTAATATATACTTGTAATTTATACAATTAGATACTATATTAATGATTACTTGTAATTTATACAATTAGATAATACAGTAGTATATACTTGTAATTTATACATTAGATACTATATTAATGATTACTTGTAATTTATACAATTAGATAATACAAAAATGAGTAATTGCATACCTGCCACTTCCAATAGATGCGATGTTATCTTGTTACATACTGAAATATCTTTATGTACCGCATGCTGGATGGATATGTAGATATGTAACATTAGATAATGTATTACTCTCTCTCTCTCTCTCTCTCTCTCTCTCTCTCTCTCTCTCTCTCTCTCTCTCTCTCTCTCTCTCTCTCTCTCCGTTAGTACGATATTCCCGCACCACCGTCCCACGCTTTAGTCAGTTACTTGTAGTGTAGGTTACGTTTGCCTTAGTTTGATCTCGTTTTCAACGCTTCCATCAGCATTTAAACTTCGTTGCCAGCAGCTTCTAGATATACATATGTGCTTTATTATGACAGAGATTAATACTCAGAAATAATATAATTCAATGGAACAATCGAGGTGATATCATACTTACCGTCTGAATTCAAAGTTAAGTCGAACTAAATGTATTAATAGCGAGCTGCTTGAAAAGCAAAGCTGACGCCCAAGCAAAAATCGAGTCTTATACATTTGCTCTACTCCACCAGTCATGCCGGACAAAAGGGCGAGGAACAACTTGTCTAACAACAATTACGAAAAAAAAAAACAAAGCCAAGCTACAGCACAACGGTTACTATTGTTTACATTTGCCAGTATGTGCAAACTATTTTGGGACAGTGTTCATTCACAGTTCAATTACGTCTTTTGCGGTAACATCGAACACCTCACGGCAATTTGTAGAGAAGAATATTGTTTTCAGTCCAAATAACGGAGCGCTTTCAATTTTTGTTTTAAATCTTTTTTTAATACTATTTTCATTAACGTTGTATAAATTGCTATACTGGATCTGTTTACATTATTTGATCATTTATGGAATTAGCTCAGCATAGCCGAGATTATTCTATCTTGGTTTTTTTCTTGATATTTCTTCTTTCTTTGACGTTTAATATATTCTCATACGCGTAACATTAATCCTTAATTATGACAGTCGGTGCCTGGACATCATTCGATATTCCAAGCACACTTTTTGTCTTATGTATCAGTATTTTCAAAACAGATTGGTGACCGCTTCAGTGGTTAGAGCGTCCGTCCCGGATGCAAGAAGTCTCGTCACCAAATCCTGGCCACAGAGGCGTAGCTGATGAGGAGGGAGGTCAGGGGGGGGGGGGGTACATTTGTCCCTGGGCGCCAAGGTACAGGGGCGCCAAAATGAGGCTTACAACGTTACATTATAATAAGTAAACAAGGGTAATAAATCGGTCACAAGATCGCTGGGGTGCCAATTCTATATAGTTCGTCCCCGGGCGCAAAATATCATCGCTACGCCTCTGCCTGGCCATGTCATTCCAAAGACTTATAGAAGACGTCTATATTTCTATACTTAAACAACTGTATGAGCTTGCCACGTCTTATGTAAGCATGCCATATTGTCCGCCATTCGTTCGTGTTTTAAAATAGAGCGAGAGAGAGAGAGAGAGAGAGAGAGAGAGAGAGAGAGAGAGAGAGAGAGAGAGAGAGAGAGAAGGTGGGAGAGTGAATGAGAAAGAAGAGAAGTCTAAAAGGCAACTAGACCCAAAATACGGAAATTCAGGCCTGAAGAACATATATAAAACAAACATACTTCCTGAATGAAAACTAATGTAGCTCCAAAGGTGGTGATAAATTAGGCATCGATCAGTATCTCATTATATAATACAAAATACAAACATATTTTCCTTCAGAAATAACAATACTGGCATATTTTGGCTTTTTAGTTTTGTCCGTTCCATCCGGATGCAAAACAAAGTTAAGTCTGTATGTATTTTGAGGTTTTGTTATTATTGATGCCATCAGTGAACAACATAAAAATGTCAGTCGCGTATGTTGAAAACACTTCCGTATTTTGGGTTTCTTTGAATGTTACAGGATCATGTAAAATAAAATGTTTCTTTTCACGTAGTAAATAGAGGAAATAATTTGGCCGGAGAATAAATTGTCCATATGATTGCTAACGATATGAGAATCGTTCTCATATACAGAATATTCTGTCACAAATTCACGAATGTGACTCAACTAATATCTTAAATTTGTCGTGGAGGTAGATTGCTGGGCCATGCCTCCATAACTTAGCGCTATTTACACCTAAAAAAAATACGGCGAATAAATACTTAAATTTGCCAATATCATGAAAAATTTCCACAATTAATTTATCTTAGTCCCGCTTTTCATGAAATCAATTTTATTAATTACAAATGGAAATAAAAAATATTCGAGTAATGGTTAAAACTTTGAGCACATTTCAAAATACTTGTTTTTTCAATTAGATCAATCATATGGAAAATCTTCAAAATATATTAAATTCAAACTGCTGCCGTACTTACATTTTTTGAGATTCCACTTATATAACTATAGATCATCGTCATCATCATCGTCATCATCATCATCATCGTCATCATCATCAGTCTTTTGACTTAGTGTGGTAGTTGAGGCACTGTGCTGCTGAACTTCTGACCAGTTCCCTCCAATTGTCTCGATCATGTGCCATGCCAATGCCTTTGTCTCCCCAAAACGTTTACTGGTCATTTTCTGTGATGTTATCAGTCCACTTTATTCTTTGTCTACCTCTCCTTCTGCCACCCTGGACACTACCCTTCACTACTGTTGTGGATAGACTGTTGGCTCTAATGACATGCCCATACCATTTCAGCTCTCTCTTCTTGACAGTGGTGAGGAGGTCTCCATAATAGCCTACTTTGTGCCTGATGATGTTACGCACTTCTTCATTTGTGATGTGGTCCATGTACGAGATGTCAAGGATGGTTATGTGGAATATCATTTCAAGTGCCTGGATTCTTCGTTGTAATTCTGCTATCAGGGTCCAGGCCTCATATTAATACAGAAATATTGAGATGGATAATGCTCTCAATAGTATGATTTTAGTTTTCAGACAGATATTCTTGTCTTACCAGGTGGGTCTTAGCTTTGACGTAGCTGCAGTTGTTTGTGCTGCTCGTGACAACATTTCTGCTATTGATCCCTCTTCAGTGATATATTTGAACGGGCCCACTGTTTCCAATTCCTGTCCTCTGACTTTAATCTTGGTTAAGATTTGTTTGCCACTATTTGTTATCAGATGTGTCTTCTCGGCGCATATCTCCATGTCAAATCCGAACTGGAAGATGTTTTATCCCGTTTCTTAACTAAGGCGGCATGCTCGTCTTCACTGCCTGCCAGCTCATCAATGTCGTCTGCAAATCGGAGGTTGGTGATGTCACGCCCTCCAATGCTGACTGTCCCGCAGTGGTTTTCCAGGGCTTTGCTCATGATGTGCTCTATGTAGATATTGAAAAGCGTGGGTGACAGAAGACAGCCTTGGCGTACTCCAACTGTTGTCTGAAACCAATCACCCAGTGAACCTTGAGCAATTACTTCTCTAGTAGCTTTGGCGTAGAGCTGCTTGATGGTATTGGTCAACTTTTGACCCATTTTGTACTTCTGTAAATTGTGTCCCACAATGCCTCATGTCACACTCTGTCAAAAGCCGTTTTGAAATCTATGAACACATGATAGATGTGTTGCTGAGGATGCGAGTACTTTTCACACAGAACCCTAAGATTGAATATATGTTCTGTTGTGTTTCTTCCACTCCGGAACCATGCCTGTTCTTCAGCGATTATTTCTTTTTCTTGTGGGTTCAGTCTGTTCAAGATGATCTTCAGCATCACCTTACTAGCATGGTTGATCAAACTGATAGTTCTGTAATTTTGGCACAGGTGGAGATTGCCCTTTTTGGGGAGTGTTATAATCAGTGACTGGGTCTACTGTGTTGGCTGTTCGCCTGTCTGCCAGATCTTGTTGAAGATTTTTGTTAGTAGCTCTATCACTGATTCCTCGCCTCCCCCCCCCCCCATTATATTGTAGTTGCCTTCTCATTCTTCAGTGCACTTATTGCTGACTACACCTGTTCTTTGAGAATGATGAAATCATCATCATTTGTGGAGTCTGGAACTTCAAGCATCTCTGGGTCTCCTGTGGGTGGATGGTTGTAGAGTTCTTTACAATACTCAGTCCATCTTTCTGCAATGTCACTTGCTTCTTGAGGCATTTTCCATTTTCGTCTTGATTGGTACTGACTCTTGTTTGCTTCTGTCTGGTGAAGACTTTCACAATTTGGAATGACTTTTGCTGTTATCCTTTATCTGACTGCTCTTTATTTCTGTGCAATTTTGTCCGATCGAATATTTTTTTGCTTTCTTCAAGTTTTTTTTCTGATATTCATGTTTATTTCTCGGTATTCCATTGCCCCTTTTGTGTGTCTGGTATTATTGAGGTCTCTTTTTGGCATCACACATATTCAGAATCACTTCTGTAACCCAGGGGTTTTTCTTTGGGCAATGGATGCCAATGATATCCTTGGCAGCTGTTGTCATGACTATCTTGAAAGTGTCTGCCATCATTTAACATCAACATCCATCACAAAGAGCAAGTTTTCATCCAATTGTGGCTAGGAATGATTTGTAGATGTTAGGGTCCTTCAGTTGTTCAAGGTTGAATTTGAGCTTGATTTTCTTTGAATTGTTAATTTGCTTCAGCCTCACTCGGAAGCTCATAATGACGAGGTCGTGATCACTCCCAACATCAGCACCTGGGAACATTCTTGTTTATGCCCTATTGATGCCAGATCGGTAACGGTTTTGAACCAGTATGTAGTCGATCTGGTTATGATGGGTTCCATTTGGTGCGTGCCATGTCCAGCATCGTGAAGCTTTATGTTGGCCCAGAGTGTTGGCTAGTACCAAGTTGTTGTAGCTTGCAGCCTCGAGCAGCCGTCTCCCTCTTTCATTGGTAAGCTCATTGCATAACTATAGATACGACCAGATAAAATCTCAGAAACGTAGGTTTATCTTTAACTGGTCTAAGACACCTATCTCTTGATCAGTATGAAAGGTGTAGTTACAAAACGTTTCGTTGTAGCAGCTCTTTCAGATAAGAACATTTGTTTCGAATTCATTTATAGAAGAGGTTTTTGCTAAGCACCATCGATATGCTTCAACTGCCTGCTTAAAGATTAACCAGATATTAAATCTTATCAACACCTAACATTATGTGCTGAATTACAAAGTTATTCCTCAGAAGCTGATATCAGAGGCTCAGCGAATAATTAATCTAAATCTAAATCTAAATCAGTGTTCTTTTGTAAGGATTCTTAAAGTTGTTTTATTTGGTAAAATCGTTGTAACGTTAGAGAAATGAACGGAGTTTGCTTAAAGGTACATAGACTAAGAATGAGATTCAATTACCAGACTAAAATGGGCTGAGAATAATGCTTATCTTTCAGCTGCAGATTATTATAAGAAGGATGTTCGTGAATCTTAATACAGCTGTACCCGATGATGCTTAGGTGGATACAATGTTGTTGTAAGAATAAATGTATCATTCCACTGTAATTACAGAATCAAAACACTGGTAGAAACAGCATCAAAACTGGA
Source organism: Unio delphinus (assembly GCA_029339505.1). Classification (NCBI taxonomy): domain Eukaryota; kingdom Metazoa; phylum Mollusca; class Bivalvia; order Unionida; family Unionidae; genus Unio; species Unio delphinus. The sequence goes on along the minus strand of JAQISU010000177.1, from coordinate 10,388,826 downwards.
AGAAAAGCATATACAGAACGATACAAAACGTAAGGCATGGACTTATTAAAGCTGGACCTTTTGGACCTTATATTTATGAAGAGATATATTTTGTAATTATATTGTGGCTCAGTTTACGTCTTGTTCTTTTTTAGTTTCTATTTGGCTAACCGTATATCCATTAGATAACATAGATGAATATATTTACTCAGTAGATAACATAGATGAATATATTTACTCAGTAGATAACATAGACGAATATATTTACTCCGTAGATAACATAGATGAATATATTTACTCAGTAGATAACATAGATGAATATATTTACTCAGTAGATAACATAGATGAATATATTTACTCAGTTCCTAAAGTATTCGAAAGAATTTAGGAAATACGTTGGACGTGTAGGACATGATAATATAAACATGTATTTTTAGTTGCAAAAGCTGGAGATGAAACGCTTCAGTGAAAATATATGATGCAGATCAAACTTTCAAGAAAGCATTCATTTCAATGTTTACCTATTAACGTTTTACATCTACATAATTACTTTCATGTGTTTAGTTTTCCGTTTCACAGCTAACAATTGAGAGCAACATTGCCAACGTTGAAGGCTGAATTATCTACAAGAATGTACCTTTCTTTATATCGGTCACGGGTGAGAAGTACAATCAACATTGGCCACGTTCTAGGTTGCGATTGCCATTAGAAATCCAATCCTTGGGGGCAGTTAATACGGACTATGAAATATAAACCTTCTCTTTACATTTAAGTCATTACCTATTGACTACATAATACAATTATTGGGTTATCAATATATGAAAACTGATATCAATAAATAAATAAAGAGAAAAAAGGAAGATAGATAGATAGATATTCCTTTTTTCTTATATATATATATATATATATATATATATATATATATATATATATATATATATATATCCTTGAATGTATTTTACTAAGTTCACATTGAACATCTAGAGTGGAGTCTTTAGTTACACTTTGGAAATATTTTATACCATGTCTCTAACAATATGAAAAATAATCAACAACCAGAACATAACATTAAATATTCATCGATGTACATTGGTTTGATTTTGACCTAGTTAGAAAATCTAAAACCTTGACTGAATTCTCTCACATTTTAGGAATTATACGGTTTTATATTTGAGTACTCGTCCCTACCTACCCAGGTAACGTTTAATGGAAATTGTTCTATCTTAATGTAGTTAGCATCAGAGGAAGGCATGATTATGTGTGACCAACAGATGTTGTGCACCAACAGTGCATTAGTTAGTTTATCTATTGAAATCATTTCGATAGAAAGGTATTTCTGCACAAAATGTTTAAAAGCTATTAGTTCAATTACATGTAAAGGAACGTAACATTTAGCAGTCATTCTATGAGTCTACATTTATATAATACAGACAGTCACAAACCGCCAGATATATGTAATGTCTTTTTCTTCTTAATACGTTCCCCAAGCGAATTTAAATATGCATGAATTCGAGTTATTGATGATGACAGTATCTTGAAATTTAGCTTTTTTTAAATCTACAATTTTGAATTAAGCAAGGCCAAACCAAGCGAACAATCCGCGAACCTGCTTAGAGCGATCACCTTCATGTGTGATTTAAATACTAGCAACTAATTTACTCCAATTACGAAGCATCTTGAAAAGGAAGATGCGTGTCCGTTCGATATCATCTGAGGCAAAGATGTTAGCTGTATATTTTAATACACATTAAACGTGCAGGTAATGGTGCAGAAATTTTTCATTTATTTTTCTCTGATGATTATTCTGTTAAATTTGCATTTTTAAAATTCGTTTTGTGATAGTTTATCAAATATGAGCATATTTGATGTAGAGATCCGTATGCATGCGGATATTCTCTGTGATTAATTGTCTTTGCTCAAAGTCGGAGCACTATGGAGTAGGTTGCATTCTATCCAAATTTTTTGCGAGTATTTATGCTAATGAAATCAAGATATGTACCTTTTATTTGTGGCATTGTTTGCGATATAATAATAAAAACCCTCGTATATTTAATTTCAAAAGAGAAAGCGATTGCTTTAATTTGAAAAATATCTTTAGTAGTAAAACAAGCTCATTGCTCTGTTTTCTAACGCTGTCTATGAACTGTAAAAGGAATTCTTTTTTATCTGCTATCCCATAAATCCATGCAATGTATAGTGAATGGCAAAATCATTTAGATGGAGGAACATAATTGAGATTTTACCCTGTGTAGGAATTACAAACCCTAGGATAAAATGCTTTCTGACATTTTTGTGAGTAACTGAATATTTAAAACGTGTTCATTATTAAAGACGGTCCGAGAAATAAAACTGATTGACCTATTCGTCATAGACTGCTGAAGATAATAGGATTTAGTCTTTCCATTAAAGAGGATTGCGGGATGTCTTGGTTGGGTTTCTATATATTTTATTATCGTATTATTTAAGGATAAATGCCAATACTACTTAGCTCTGGCTGTAAACTTCATTATCATTTACATGTATACAATTTGGTATGATAGAAAATACCAACATAGCACGCAAAATGAACATACATACACCAATTTGCTCCGACGATATTTGTTTATCATTAGCATGTACTATAACCGTTGAAATCATTTTGATTTCAACGACAAAGCAGTATTTTATTTAGATGTTTTGTGAAATTCGATAGATATTGTATTTCCTTAGAATGTACACATTTAAAATTTCAAAAGAATTTACAGTATCGTGCGTTATACCCCAAAAGCACAGTTTCAAATAAATTCCAATGATGTTCCAAACATAAACTTCATTAACGAATGTGCTGACGTGCCAGTAGTCTCAAATGTGTTATGTTCCAATGGCCTGGAATCTGGCAATGTGTGAAAAGTCTATATGGAACACAATAAAATAATCCAATATGTAATTTAATGAATTCATAATAATTCCAAAATAATGATTTTGTCCAAAAGGTATTAATGAGCACTTTGTAATTCCAGTGAATAATTAAATAAATAATCCAAACAAATTAAAAACACAACACAAGAAAAGAGAGATTCCACTTCGGGTTATCCGGCAAGAATTAGTAATTTTTATGTAAACAACATTAATATAAAAATCTACGATTCAGTAATAGAGGCAGGATGTAGCTCAGATTTCTTTCCAAACATTCAAAATTGTCAACACGATCAAACATTATCAAGTAAAAAGATTAAATACCAGCTCTCCGATTCAATTATCATATTTACCTGCAATAATAATAATCTGATTATTTAAGCTATAATCATAGATAAGTGTTAGCCATGTATGGTGTGGAAATGTCACTAGTCAGGTAGATCCTTAAATTGATTTTCGAAAAACAGTCAGTTACAAAATACAGATATACATAATATATAATTAGTGAGAACACAAATTAAATACACATAACAATTGCATATATAATTGATCTGTTAAATGCTTTTCTTTGACCTGGCAAAGACGTTGTTATCTCGGGAAAATTAGAACTATAGTTGATACAAACGGGTACCCATCAGCGTTTACCCGCTGACCTGTTTTCGAATCTCCGTAGAGAGTACTAATTAAAGATTAACTGACATGTATGATGATATTATTTGTATTAAATGTTATGATGCCTATTATTATATTGCATCCTCCTGTAGAATCAAGGGATAGCATATATATGTATATAAAGCTGAACCAAACAAACCAAACGTATCATCATTTTACTTATTACATCTCTTTTCATATATAGTTACTAGCTTTTGCAGTTCTTCCCGATATTAATGTTGATATGGTCAATACTCGAAGGACAGAAACAATGCAATATCTGCGATATAATTAACGGCTGCATAACTTTACAATAAAGAGCAGATTGGTCAAGGTTCCGGTCAGTTGGACTAAACATCAAACATTTGTAAAATAAATTCCATTACATATAGCAATGCAAACGTTTGAAATTTCAGCGTGTTTTGTTTGTTTTGGCTTTGTCTTCTGTTTGCTTCGGACAAAGACGCAATGAGATTGGAAGCACATAGTCTGGTTTATAATGAGATTTGTACTGTCTGCTGTTATTTTATTGTTTAACACATTATAGATTTCAGTTTGAATTTTATTAAATAAAAGTACTGGAAAATATGCGACCAATGTGTCAAACCTTACACGAATCATATTTTAAAATTGTGGGTAACTTTGTGAAGTGCAAAGCATTATCACTCGAAGGCTTTAATCATTGGGAACTGATTAATACTTGAGACGGAGCTGCGGGATTATCGTCTTATCAGAATTTGGATACAGACAAAACGATAAATAAGTTTAGGAAAGAAAAACATAACTGTATTGAGCTGTGAGATTATGCTGTGAAAATCATCAGAATTTCAACAATTACCGTACATACTGGAAATGTTGGTACATTCCTGAAACACTATGTCAAATTAAAACGATACATTTTAAGGATTTAAAAAAAATCAAATAATAATTCATTTTAGAAATAATGCACCTTTGAATCCCTTGCTCAGAATATTGTTGACCAAGTCAAATCCACCATTGTCTCCAACACCTCCTCGAAGATTTACTGCGCGATATCACAGCATGTCGTGCTGGATTTACTCCGATACGTGCGCATATACGCTTTCACTAATTAAATCAGTTTTGTAACATGGGATTGTTTCCTCCTTGTTTAACTGTTTCGGCTATTAATTTACTGTTCCTGCCCGCACAAATAAATGCTGACGTGTTATTTTCTACGACCGCAAAATGATCATTTTAATTAAACTATTTTCCTCAGAATAATTTATTTTCATCGTTTAAGTTTATTTTCCTCCGAATATTAGATTTTTATCGGAATATTTGATATACCCATCGAATAATTGAGATATGGTCCTAATTGATATTAGGCTGTCAAGTCCTTGATGTTGTAAAATCGAATTAAATAAATGTGTATTAAATAAATGTGACGTCTCTAAGAAATGAACTGATGCAGTCTTTACAGCTGAATATCCAATGAAAGACTTTTATAATTCTCGTATTTTATTCTTAATTGTCTTTTCTAAAACTTTTATTTGTTCAAGATTCCTGAATCAGACAACAAACACCATGAAAAGGTAAAACAAATGTATGCACACAGGTGTTTATTTTACTTTATGAACAAGTAACCATTAACTGGAATGTTTGTTTACGTGTTTTAGCAACCATTAACATTGTGGTATGTCGAATAATAAGGAAAAAAAAAAAAAATATTAAACGAAATAATTAAATTGATAAACATCTTCGATGTAAGATTCGTAGATGCTCCTTCATAGATATAAACTAGAATTTGCTTGATTCAATTAGACATATAAAAACCTAAATTCGCTGAAGCAAATGTAAAATGGTTTTCTTATAATTAGATTGTGCTCCGGGATAAAGTATCTTCTGTGATTATTGTTACGCAATTTCACCATATCGAGCTTCCAAAGTGACCGTAGATGGGCTATAATTTTCTCTGAAAGTATCTAGTTTTATTTTATCCTCCATCCCTCTAAGAAGAGTTTCAGCAGCCTTTTCAGTTACAGAGTGCATATTATGCCTTCTTTTCTTAAACTTCGTTCTTGACTTTTTGGTCAGATTCTTTGTTTGCTCGTCCGGGCAAAGTTCTTTGATAGATTGGCATACACAATAAACCTTCTCACAGTTTTCTTGCATTTGTCACCGCACACACTGAAACAAATACAATGAAATTAATGCCCCCCCCCCCCACCCTTCAGCACAGCACTCTACATATGTAATATTGCTAACAAACTTCCTCGTACACTCTTTGTCTCCTTCTGCATCCACATCTCTCAACCTTTCTCCCACTCTCTCCACCTCTCTCCCTACCTCTAGCCACCTCTATCCACCTCTCAACTTCTCTCTGCACCTCTCTCCCTCCACCTAACTCTCTACACCTCTCTCCCTCCACCTTTCTCCTCCACCTACCTCTCCACCTACCAACCTCTAAACCTACCTACCTCTCCACCTACCTCCCTCACCACCTACCTCCCTCTCCAACTACTTACCTACATCTCCAACTTTCTATCTATCTACCTACCTACCTGTCTCTCTACCTCTCTCTCTCTCTCTCTACCTCTCACTCACTCTCTACCTCTCTCTCTCTCTACCTCTCACTCTCTCTCTACCTCTCTCTGCCTCTCTCTACCTCTCACTCTCTCTAAATCTCTCTCTACCTCTCTCTCTCTCTAACTCTCTCTCTCTCTCTCTCTCTCTGTCTAACTACCTACCTCTCTCTCTCTCTCTCTCTCTCTCTCTCTCTCTCTCTCTCTCTCTCTCTCTCTCTCTCTCTCTCTGTCTACATCTCTCTCTACCTACCTTTACCTACATACCTACATACCTCTACCCACCTCCCTCTCCACCTACCTACCTACCTCCATCTCCAACTTTCTATCTATCTACCTACCTCTCTCTCTCTCTACCTCTCTCTCTACCTCTCACTCTCTCTCTACCTCTCACTCTCTCTCTACCTCTCTCTCTACCTCTCTCTCTACCTCTCACTCTCTCTCTACCTCTCTCTCTCAACCTCTCACTCTCTCTCTCTCTACCTCTCTCTCTGTCTACCTACCTCTCTCTCTGTCTACATCTTTCTCTCTCTACCTACCTTTACCTACCTACCTACCTACCTCTACCTAACTACCTACATCTAAATACCTACCTACCTACCTCTAAATACCTACCTACCTCTACCTACCTATCTACCTACCTACCTCTCTCCCTCTCCCTAACTACCTAGCTGCCTGCCTCTTTCCCTCTCCCTACCCACCTACCTACCTCTCTCCCTCTCCCTACCTACCTACCTACCTCTCTCCCTCTCCCTACCTACCTACCTACCGTCTCTCCCTCTCCCTACCTACCTACCTACCTACCCACCCACCTCTCTCCCTCCCTCTCTCACTACCTAGCTACCTCTCTCCCTCCCTATCTTTCTCTCTCTCCCTCACTCACTACCTACCTACCTGTCTCCCTCCTTCACTACCTACCTACCTCTCTTCCTCCCTCACTACCTACCTACCTTTCTTCCTCCTTCACTACCTACCTACTTATCTTCCTCCCTCACTACCTACCTAACTCTCTCCCTCTCTCCCTCCCTCCCTGCCTACCTCCCTCTCTCTCTCTCCCTCCCTGTCTACGCCCTCCATCTCTCCCTCCCTGCCTACCTTCCTCCCTCTCTGCCTCCCTGCCTACCTCCATACCTCTCTCCCTCCCCACCTCCGTCACTCCCTCTCTACATCCAGCCTACCTACCTCCCTCTCTCCCTTTTCCCTTCCCTGCCTACCTACCTCCCTCCCTCTCTCTCTCCCTGTCTACATCCCTCCCTCTCTCCCTCTCTGTCTACCTCCATACCTCTCTCCCTCCCCACCTCCCTTCCTCTCCCTACCTACCTACCTCTCTCCCTCTCCATGCATACCTACCTACCTACCTCTGTCCATCTCCCTACCTACCTATGTACCTCTCTCCCTCTCCCTGCCTACCTACCTACCTCTCTCCATCTCCTTGCCCACCTACCTACGTACCTCTCTCCCTCTCCCTGCCTACCTACCTACCTCTCTCCATCTCCTTGCCCACCAAACTACGTACCTCTCTCTCTCTCCCTGCCTACCTACCTAACTACCTACCTAACTACCTCTCTCCCTCTCCCTGCCTACCTACCTACCTCTCTCCATCTCCCTGCCTACCTACCTACCTACAAACCTCTCTCCCTCTCCCTGCCTAACTACCTACCTCCCTCTCTCTGCCAACCTACCTACCTCTCTCCCTCCCTCTCCCTGCCTATCTACCTACCTACCTACCTCTCTCCCTCTACCTGCCTACCTACCTACCTCTCTCCCTCTATCTGCCTTCCTACCTACCTCTCTCCCTCTCTACCTCAGGAATACAATGAATGGTAATGATGCAACTCTATGCGCATGATCGCAAAACTGTAATTCTTTGGATAACAAACGAAATGTATGTTGTTATTATCGAACTATCCAAATCCCTGATAAAGTGTATATGAAGTGTGTTCCTGTGCGTACACACATGAACGCCTCCCGTTGTGAAGCCAACGCAACCATAGATGGAAAGCAAAGTTTTTTAGGCGGTAATTTTTATTTTTAAAAAATGTATGAATCTCTTAATGTGCTGTGCTTTCGCCCTTAAATAATGTACAAGCTTTGCGTTCGTTGCTTTTGCTCGTATATTATGTGCAAACGTCTTAATATAATGTACTTTTTGTCCTTGTATTATGCATAAACTTCATTAAATGTGGTGCTGTTATACTTATAGCCTGTGATAGCACAGAAACATTTTATATTCGGTCTAAACTTCTTTATATTCGGTGCACACTTAATTATGATGATGAGTAAATACGAAAATTTCGCACGCACCCGAAGGGGCCCAAAAAGCGCAATCAGTAAATTGGTTTGTACAGCATATACTAAAAATTAGCATCTTAAGACAGCTCTGGCGTTCAATACTTACAGATTCGAGTTTGGAAGCAACGGAAAGTCAAATACAACTGCCTGTATATGTCTTCTTAAATACTCATCCAGGATTGTTGCTGGCAGCATTGTCTGAAGCCGCCCTCACTCTCCCATCAAGAAAATGTAAATAGAAACATCATTGCCACATTGATCTTATTTATCTTGCAATCTGATAAAATGCACGATCTTCGATAAACTTGTTACACGACCATTCCATATTGAAACCATCGCAACATCTATTGTGTGTGTGTGTGTGTGTGTGTGTGTGTGCGTGTGTGTGTGTGTGTGTTCAATCGTATTGATGAATTACCCTATTTATATTTTAGCAGTCCGCTCTGGTAGAATAAATGGTTAGAACGTCTGCGTCAGATACGAGAGGTCGTGGCTTCAAATCCCGGCTGAGTCATACCAAAGACATATACAAATGATATAACCAAACAGCTCCTCACTTGGCACTCAACATTAAGAGGTTAATGTTAGGACTGGTCAGCCTGGTGTCAGGATAATGTGACTGGGTGGGACATCATGCTACATGTCTGAGGCATGATGCCCCATTGCTAAACATCACAATAAACTGCCACATATCATACACCGTAACGATATGACAGAGAAAAAAAATTAAAGCTGCTTAAAAATACATATCATACATACATTAATAGCAGCAGCAGCAGCAGTAGTAGTAGTAGTAGTAGTAGTAGTGTCGTTTTGTAGCAAATTTATTTATTTCCATTGTAACAAGACAACCGGGTGGGATATTCGGATTCACAAAAAAACACTATTGACAATGATATGAATACAATGTTTAATAAAGAAATACTTCAATGAGCAATTCAATTATGAATACGAGCTTGAATATTTAATCAAAATATTGGATTATTAATATAATAACGCACAAGTGTAATAAAGAAAAATACAAACAAATTACTCCACAAAAGACAAACACAAGGCGTGAATGATTCACAGTGACTAAACAATCTAAAGATAGATATAGTTTACTCAGCTTTGAAAAAAATGTAGATTTTTACTCATGTAGTAAAATGGATGCACTAATAGTTAAAATAGACAAAGGAGATAGATATATAACTTATCTTTACAGTCTCTAAAGATACAACAGGTTTTACGAACCCCAACATTTATTTCCCGTATTTGGCTTTACAGCTTGCACCACGTAGACCTCGATCACTCCGAGACATGGAACGATCGGGTCCCTCTAGCCACTCTTGACACTCCAGACAGCTCTACATTTTCTGAATGCTCCGAACAATAGACTCTGGACAACACTGGACAATCCAGATAATGGACATCACCGGACACTGAAGATACTCCAGATCATGGACAGCTCTACATCTGGTACACTCAAGACACTGGGCATCACCGGACACTCTAGACGCTGGATATTTCAGACACTGGACAGTTCTAAAGATGGGATATTCCATATATTGGACATTCCATACACTCAACAGCACCGGACAACACCAGACATTCTGGACATTTCCAGACACTGGGCAGCTCTACACCTGCAGATGCGAGAGCCTTTATAGTAGACCGCCGACTGACAAGACATACTGTAAGGTAAAGAGCTTTATATGCGGTCAGTTATCTATACACATATAATGTCTGTGCATTGAAGGCATTCGGTTCATCTCATCGAAAATACTTCGCACGTGCGGCAAAAGATGAACCGAACTTACTATTTTGAAATACGACCCAATATACGTTATTCACCCTCAAGGATCGTTGTACGCCAAAAGCGACGCTACAGTACACGAATTTGATAAAAAAAAAGTTTATAAAATTCCGTGACATCCATGATGAATCATTATCGTGTCATGGTAGCCATATTAGTATAGTAATATTAATAGTTATCCATAATTCAACTATCTGAACCCCTTCATAACTACTGGAAACAACGAAGACTGCATTCATAATGCTTAAGAAAGAAATTAAAAGTGAATACGCGAAACAACAAGCATGAGTGATTGTATTTAGCAGAGGAGGGTATCTCGAAAGTTATTAGATGTGGTACTATGGCCCTTTGAGAAGTAAATATTGAATCATATATTAAAGGTCTCTAGGATGTATATTCTCTTCATAAAACTGCTACATTTGCCAGAAAACATTATCGTTGAAAGCATTGATGGTTGGATGGATGAGAATCTTTCACAATTTGGAAATACAACTGTGACTGGATTGTTTTCTCTATTGGACTCGAAGAAAGCTCCCATTCGTAATCATGTAGTTGGCGTTTGTGGGCTTTATGAAACCAGTTTCAATGTTAAAGCATTCGTTAATAATGAGTTATGAATAATTAGTATGCAGCATATGCGATATAAACGATGTTGGCTTAGAGTTCAACAATAGCCAAAAGACAGATTCTAAACAATATTACAATCTATAACTGGAAGGTGGGAGTGGAGATATGAGTAGTTGCTAGTCTAGCAATGTTAAAAGGGTTCTATTTATGAATGTTCTTTGGGAATGTTTGATGTAGCTGTGGCATAAATAATGAAAATACATTTATTAGAATGTTTAGTCAAAGATGTGATAATATTTTTAGGCAAAAAAGTCAGAATGAGATTAAATCAATGGAAACACCGCATAGGTCATTGAGAATGGAATTTAATTCTCACAGGTAAGATACAGATTTGTGTTACATAATCAATTTGCCTAGATAAGATAACTCGTAAATCAAAAGAAATACAGGAAGATATTAAACTGTTTTTTATGAAGAAAGATTGTGTAAAAATTGTAATATTAATAACGAGAGTACTCTTTCTAGAACAAATATTTAGCCAGTCCATATACATAACGTAAATTCAAAGTTTAACTCTCAGGTATTCAGGTTGACAGGTATATATATAAAGGTGTAATGTTGATATAAAAACTACTCAAATCGACTAAATGTTTTTTTAAAAATATAAAATGCGTCTTTTATTGCTTTAAATATACACAGTATGTTGTAGCTACGCTCTAGAGGAGTGATGTCTTGGGCCAGCACAGCACGGCGATAAGTGATCCGATATAAAAAAAATCTTATTTACTTCGCGTCCATCGCTCCGCGTCTAACAATATTTCATCAATTTTGCTTTGTTTTGTGAAGCTTGAACTCTGATGAAGCTTCATTGTATATTAATGATTGAAAGGAAGTAAATGTTCAGAAGCTTCATCTTTGAACAAGAACGTTGAACTTCCTGTTATTGTAAGTTCCGGACATGCATCTCTGACAGCCAATGGTTTGGGCAAGGCTGTTTACGTGCAATTTTAAATCGTAGATATATGGTTGATTAGGTTGTAATTGGTACCTAAGCTTGGGCCAAAAACTTAATTAAGGACCAAAGACGAATGAATATTTAACACACGTATCATTCTTATTAACGAACGCTCCGGTGACCTAGTGGTTAGAACTTCCACCTCGGATGCGGGAGATCATGTGTTTGATTCCCGGCCGAGTCAAACCAAAGACTTATAATAATGTTACTAACAGCTATCTCACTAGGTACTCAGCAGTAAGAGGTTAGTGTTAAGACTGATCGACTTGTTGTCAGGATAATGTGACTGGGGGAGGGGGGGGAATAATGTTACATTTCTACGGCATATTGGCCCATGTGATAAACCTCGCTATAAACTGTGACACGACCCACATCGTAGCGATACGACTGCACAATTGTTAAAGCTCCGTGAAAAATCCAAATTGCATCACATCATTTTTATTAACGTCATTGCTTGTCTTCTTCCAGCTTTTTCTTCCTATCGTATACGTTTGACTTTTCTGTACTGATGTTATGTTGGCTTGTTTCGTAATGAAGCATTTTAAAAAAAAGAAAACCCTTGTGTTTTTTAAAGATATTAATTCGAGTTCAGTCTCAAAAATGTTCGGCTCCAGGCTTTCCTCCCATCTTTTCATAAAATATGTATGACCCTACTTGTTGTTGTTGTTGTTGTTGTAGGGTTTAACGCCATTTTTCAGCACACTATAGGTTATACATGGCGGCCAGTATTATTGGTGGAAGAAGAACCCGGGAAAAAACCCGGAAAGAACCACCGACCCACGAGAAGCTACTGGCAGGCTTTCTCACATAACTACATTAGCCAAATCTTAGACTCGAACACACGCAGACAGAGGTGAGATGGCAGTGAAACGTAACAGAAAGCGCTTTAGACCACTCGGCCACTCGGGGCCCCGACCCTGCTTTCAGTTTAAAAAGAACTTTTGCTTGCGTCAGCACTTCTTTTCCATATTACGAAGATTAACATCCTGTTTATTTTCAAGTTTATTGAGTATCAATTATTTTTAGATCAATTTAGAACTAGATTTATGTTTTTGTATGAGGATCTGTTATATGGTCAACACAAATAACCGCAGACTTGGCTAAGATAAAATGGTTATTGTAGGTTTACTGCTCCCTTCTGTTTTGCATTAATCTTTGTCAAGATCTTTACGTTTATAAGATACATATGTGTGATTTTCTTTTTAAAGTCACACACACACACACACAGACACACACAGACACACATGACCACTATATTTGAAATTACAAACATATCTTGGCAATTGATTTGAATCCAGAGAAAACCGGAAACCACAGACTGATTGCGTTTCAAGACCAATTCTCATTTTATGGAATAAAATCTACATTACAGAAGCAGAAAACATTTGAAATCCAAATGTTGATGATCTTATAATCGTATATCATATTAGATTTACTAAGCTATATCTAGTGTATAATAAACATCCAATACTGACTCATGAAACAGTCTTATTTTGAAAGGTCCCTTTAGAATCTTCAGATCATTCGCTTTTTCAGCTCAGATCCTATCCCCCAATCCCTCATTATCAAAATATTTTTTGTAAAATTTGGGTCGATATGCGTTTACCCCAAACCAATATGTGGATTCATAAGTTTAAAACGTTGTGTTATAGTGTCCTTAATACAAATACACTACATGAAACTGTACATTTTGTTTTAAATTTATAAATTGCATATCATTTATAACAATATAATTATATGTATAACTGTTTGTCTCTATAAAAAAAGAAACAAATTAACGTGTTCATACAAATTCGCGATATAATTCGCATAGGTTTGTATAGCAATTTGACTAAACGTGTGATGGTAATGTAATAGCGTCCAAAGAAAGAAAAAAAAGGAAAAAAAAAAAACATGAAATAAGAATAAGAAACAAAGTAGACCAACTTAATTTTGATTTCACAAAATATCGCTTTTCACAAAGATTGCAGGAAGAAGCATATATCTAGAGTGACAGACCTGTAATCATTTATCTTCCATGCATATGAATTCCCGGATTCAGATTCATCTCCACTGCGGAGGTTTAATTTCCGGTCTCGCGATGTTTTTCGCAGATGCAAGTAGCAAAAATAAAACCAGGAGATGGAAGTTCTGAAAAGAGTCATTCAATGGACGATAAATTCAACATTTCAACCTGATAGACATTCAACCTTAAACCTGTATTTCCTTTCTTCTCTCTTTCTCCTTTTGAACACATCCAATTTGTTCGATGTATTATCATATCATAGGGTTTTGAATGAGGTCGTCGACCCTGCTTTACTTTTTCTTTTTTTTTAGTAGTTTTAAAGATATAAGGGTTTTCTCAGACAAGTGTTGTTTTCTTCCAGTACATAATTATTATCTACAGTACTTTAAGAACGTTACAAGCGCTCTTTTTATCAAACGGATGTAAGTGTGGTAAAAAATAAAGTAACAAAATTAACGAAATGATGACAACATTTTACAATATGTCAATATAGAAATCTATCTATCTATCTATCTATCTATCTATCTATCTATCTATCTATATATATATATATATATATATATATATATATATATATATATATATATATATATATATATATATATATATACACATATATATATACATACATATATATATATATATATATATATATATATATATATATATATATATATTCACAAAACATTTGTTTAGTTCATAATCCATCATTTGACAGTTTCAAGATCGAATCATGAACAGCAGACCGATTGATGTCTCTTCTCGAGACTTTTCAATAAAGCTAAAGTTTACTAATCTACAATTGCTACAAGTATCTTATCGTAAGTTGGATGCTTAGAGCCGGAGCTTCAATTTCAAGCAAAAAAAACTATTTTGATAATACAGGCCATGGTCATTTTATACACAGGGGCTCGTATCGTTGCTTACAATCGACCGGTCCTACATATACTATATAATAACTACAAGGGAGGACACTTCTCTCCTTTCTCGCACGACCCATTTAAGAATAAACGCTGTTATTTCAAGCCACATTTCGCCTAGAGTAATAAATTGGGTACCGATATTTAGCTCAGACATTTGACTATGTATCCCTGTCAGCAGTTTGACTAAATATCATACCTTTAAGGAATGCCAAATCATTTTCCCACGGTACCGCTTGACACGTACCTGATCGCGCCCGCTTAATATTCAAGAACAACGCGCTGAATGGAATACTGCACTCTCATTGGCCAACCGAAAATTACGCATATTGGCTTAGAGTTTTAATCGTAATTTTTTGATTGGCTGAAATACATTGACATATGGCGGGTGTTTTCACTTGGATCGAAGTGTTGCTGATGCTGGCACGTGTTTGCATGATGGAGGATATCGTACACGCCGCAATGTCAGGTCACAATATCATGATATTAGGGCAGGCTAGTATGGTAAAAGCTTCCTAGTTAAGAATTTAAGCAAAAGACTGAAAGAAATAGGGAAAACAGTTTACTTAACAGCCAGTACAGGTATAGCTGCTTCTCAGTTGCACTGAATGACAATACACAAGTTTTCGGGCATTCAGGACGGTCGTTTCCCCGATGATATTTTGATAGATAAGAATAAAAATAATGATGATATGATAGATATTAAAAGAAGGATTATGAATGTTGACACTCTTTTTATCGATGAAATTTCCATGCTATCTCTGAAATTATTTCTGCAAATAGAGAAGGTGCTCAGAACAGTAAAGGAAAGCAATTTCCCATTTGGTGGCATTCAGATCATTGTTTCTGGTGATTTCTTTCAACTGAAGCCTGTGCCAAATGATGTGTACCATGACAGATTAGAAATCTTTATCAGTTATGAGAAGATTCACAGCCTGATTCCACATCATTATGTTTTGTCAGAAGTACATAGATGAACAGAAGGTAATTTGAACATTGTATTTTAATAACAGACCTCGTGTGATAAAAGAGGAAAAGATAAAGCACAATTTAAAAAATCTTCCTTCTCTTTGAATTTTTTTTTTCCTGTTCTGTTTATCATTTTCACCAATATTTGGATGTATATGTGTAAAAACTTCAACACACACACACACACACATATACTAAGTTCTCAGTAATACATGTAGTCCTGAAATTCCTAAATTTGTAACATTTTGCATCAATGAATAGCAATGATCACTCAGTTTTTATTTGAGATACCATCCATAGGAATGATATTATCAGTTTATCACCAGTGACAATATCATTTTTCTTTGAACTCGTTGTTAACAATAAACTATTACAAAAATTATATACACACTCCTGTTTAAGGATACTTGAAATAGACAACATATGTTTCAATCAGTAATTTCATCTTCATTTCATACCATATTTTTACTTTCTCTGATTTTCACACCTGTAATTCAGTGTCTTACACTATGTTATCCACAACAACTTGGACTCAGTTCAAAGGAGTACATGTGTGTGAGTGTGAGAGAGACAGAGAGATGGGATGGATGCAAAGTAATATATATGCATAAACATTCACACATATTATGATTTATGTATAGTTGGTTACAGATATGATCAAAATGGGTTAGTACAGATTTGCATAAGAGGTATTATATATAATGCTTATTATGCAAACCTCATTATAAGAATGAAATCCACATCATATAACCATTTATAGAATTAATCGCCATTTAGAGACAAATAAAATCATGCAGATGACTTGTCCACATAGGTCAGTGTCTGTACGCAAGGGTCATATCCCTTTTGTCAGAACTTATAAACTATTGAGATTCACACTGTTACCATATATAAAATGACTGATCATTGAGAAAAAAATGTATGCATGTGAATGAAATTGACTTAAGGGGTACATTCTCAGAATGAAACATCAGGAACAAAACATTGACTTTATTTTATGCTGCAGTCACAAATTTTATGAGTACAGAAGAGTACAGAAATTATGTAACGCAGCTTTTTGTGTGCACAGATCTCAAACCGAACCATGATATAGATGCATTTTGGGATATTAATGAAGCTGAGAGCAAAACTTGTGGCTGATATCTCTGACCCATTAAAAGCAAACGCAATAGAACTGTCTTTGAAGATACAAGCAGTGGAAGAGCAAAATTGAGATATATAGCCGGTTGGTGTGTTGCAACACTTAGACACAGAAAAAGAAGTGCTGTAAGAAAAAACTTGTACAGCAATAATTCCAGGGATTATGTGAACAAACTGTATTACCAAGCAATAATGTTAGATACACTCATCCAATATGAAAGTGACCTAATGGAAACATCAGAAGATAAGGTTTCCATGACTGAGATACAGAGAAAGCAAAATGTAAGGAGTGGTCTGTGCTGTGTATGTGATAAAGCCTTTCATTTCTTCCAAGAGTTAGACAAGGTCATCAGAAAACTTGAAACTGTGGAAAATGTAAATTTATATGGCAAAAGCTTTTATGACTTTGTAACATCAAGGGTTCTTCTAAATGAGACACTGAACCAACAGTGGTCACAGATCTTTAACACTGAAGATGATGAATATTTCTCTCTACATGTTCAGAAGTTAAAAGAGGAGGTAGTGAGTAAGTATTTGTTAATGTCATCTGCAGTTTAGACGAGAATTCAAGCTAAAAGTTAAGGCTAGGAAAGAAGAAGCACACAGGAAGCAAATTCAAATGAGAAGAGACAGTAAAGTAAAATCTTCTTCCGAAGCACAAGTAAGCTCTAGTTCTAAGCAAAGTCAGTTGAGGAAAGACAGATCAGATTATTCTTCCACCTCCGTAAAGCAAGGAAGCCTGAATAAATTAGTAAAAAGAAAAGCAGTAAAGAAAAAGACAGGAAAGGGAAAAGGGAAACGATCAAAGACAACTAAGTGGCCATGTGGAAGATGTCAGGAGGACTGTGTAGTTGATAGTGTTTGTTGTGACATGTGTGATACATGGCATCATTATGAGTGCATTGGTTTGCTCGGAGATGAACATGAACTTCAGGAGGAGGAATGGATATGTCTAGACTATAGATTTTCGGGTAACATCATAAAGGAATAATATCGGCAATGTCATTTTTTATTAGTTCAAGTACTACCAGTAAGTGCATTAGAATTTTCATTTTTTTCTCATAATTGCAAATCCCTGTGCTTCCCAGCTATGTCAATGGGAGCAACTTCATGCTATGGAAATATGTGTCTACAGTGTTTGGATCAGTGTTATATTTATGACCTACATGCATTCAGTATATTATAATATGGAGTTAGTTAAAACTTGCAACATGCAAAATTTGTGTATACATTATTTATACATTTATCCTAAATTCCATTATAAAGGTAATATCATGGCTCTCAATTATGATACATACAAATTTGAAGATTCTGAAAAACAGTGTCTTATCCACTTTTCTCCACATAAGAGATAATATAAAATTCTAAAACTTGTATTTCTGATGAACATCAATCATATTCCATAATGTCATGTCATTATATTAAGCAGTGTTAAAGGAGATTCTGTACATTTATTAATATAATTATGGATTGATAGAATGCTACATAGGCTGTGACAGTATCCCCTGTGTAATCTTTTTTAAAAAATACTATAATAAAATATTCTCATCAAAATAGAGATTGAGATGTGATCCAAGACCCTGATGAAATGACTCAATGACAACTAAACTTTGGTAATCTAGTGTACTAAAGGAATACTTTATAAAGATATTATGCTTAAAATCTTAAAGTTTAAAAATGCAGTTAGTTGGATAGCACTTCTAACACTGCCCCAATATAGCTGGAATACCTATAGGAAATGTGAAATTTCTCAAACAGATTAACCACCCTTCATTTGGTACCAAATAATTACAACCTTAGAAATCTGTAAAATACATGTTGTAAATATAGTTATTTAATACTATACTGAAGCCCCACACTGAAGTATGTGTTTCAGCATTTATGGATATTTTTGTTGCATTCTGCAAACAAATGCAGAAAAGATTCACATAATTTATATTAGAAATGATTATGACTAAATTGAAAATATAAGAGGAAAGGAAGGGTATTCTTGAGATGAATTGTCATATACAATGATACATGTAACAATGCATACTTTAAATCTTAAATCTGAAATGGTGCTTTATGCAAGCTGCAGAGATTTTTCAGAAACGGAGAGGATCTCTTTTATTTACATTTTCTATTATTGACACATAGTAATGACAACAATCATATAATCATATACCATTTTCAGGAGTATATATATTTGCAAACAGTTGTGATCTTTATTGTTTAATAAATTTAAAACAAAAGATGGTCTTCACATTTTGATAATTCTTACCATGAAACAATGTGTGATTCCGTCATATTTTATTCTTATTTCGTCTGCTTCTTTTGGACAATCGAGCAATTTAAATTTCCCGGACTAACTTATAAATAGACGCGTACGTAATTTTCGGTTGGCCAATGAGAGTGCAGTATTCCATTCAGCGCGTTGTTCTTGAATATTAAGCGGGCGCGATCAGGTACGTGTCGAGCGGTACCGTGGGAAAATGATTTGGCATTCCTTAAAGGTATGATATTTAGTCAAACTGCTGACAGGGATACATAGTCAAATGTCTGAGCTAAATATCTATACTCAATTTATTACTCTAGGCGAAATGTGGCTTGAAATAACAGCGTTTATTCTTAAATGGGTCGTGCGAGAAAGGAGAGAAGTGTCCTCCCTTGTAGTTATTATATAGTATATGTAGGACCGGTCGATTGTAAGCAACGATACGAGCCCCTGTGCTCAGAGCCACATAAATATGCATGCTATGTTGATTTTATTCTTATCTAAATGACTTTGTGATAACGTTGTGAGTGATTCGATAACATTTTACACGTCGATAAATACCAAACTATGAGCAGTTAATTCCTGTATTTTAAATTTTCCGCATTTCTGTTGTCAACTTAATGGATTACATCAATGATATATTCGAGATTAGATAATCTGTAGTTTTCTTTCATGTGCCTCATCACACTGCGCCAGAATTACTTAATTCGTCCCATCTGGACTAGCATAGGGTCGTCGATTAAGCGTATTGAAGACAGGGTACACTATCAAGCCAGTAAGAACTGGGATCTGAGGACGTTTTGTCACTCTGCATGATTTTCGTATCAAGCTATAGCATTGGTCATTATTAATTGCGCATATGCTAACTATTGTTATAGCGTTCGTTGTTCTTGCTTCCGACGCAGTTTGATCTTTCAAAAGAGTATGATGTTGTCAGAGTCATAACTTCTACATGTGTGATGCTTTGCGAGAAAGATACTTATCATAACAAAGCGCTGTATTGATGTTTTCACAACTAAACTATTGTAATTCTCAACTTAGCGTAGTCCGTGTAAAACTGTAACAATTCGCTCAACCATTAGCCGTGGTTTCATTGACAGTTAAAGACAAAACGATAAGTATAAGGGACAACGACGCACATTTTCCAACAATCCTGGTAGGCCCATCGACTAGAATAAATTTATACCAATCAGAAATAAAGCAAACAGCATGAGAAAGTATTTTGAAAAGCAATATTTGGATAATATTGATGCACATCCTTCAAACTTCTATTCCACTATTAAAAGAAATAATTCTTCGGTTTGAATCTATGATGAGAAAGAAAAGATTAACTTATAAATAATAAATTATTGTTTTACTTCAGTTTCAACTATTGATAATTGTATTGTTCTACTTCCTTTTTCCAAAAACATATGCAATAATACCCCAAACAAACTTACTATTATTGACAATAAAATAAAGATATCTTTAATTCAATTTCAACTATTGATAATTGTAATGTTCTTCTTCCTTTTTTTC
Organism: Unio delphinus; assembly: GCA_029339505.1. Taxonomy (NCBI): domain Eukaryota; kingdom Metazoa; phylum Mollusca; class Bivalvia; order Unionida; family Unionidae; genus Unio; species Unio delphinus. The sequence continues at coordinate 10,368,283 of JAQISU010000177.1, read as the reverse complement.
AAAACCATATGCTATAATACCACAAACAAACTTACTATTACTGATAAACAAATTAAATATATCTTTAATTCAATTTCAACTATTGATAAGTGTAATGTTCTTCTTTTTTTCAAAAACATATGCTATAATACCCCAAACAAACTTACTATTACTGATAAACAAATTAAAGATATCTTTAAATTAATTTCTGTCAATAAAGTAACCGGGCCTGATGGCATAAGTCGTATAATGCGTAAAGGCTTCAGTGACACATTAGCAATGCTTTTTAATCGATCATTGAAGAACAATATAAATGAAAACTTGCTAACGATCTTCCCATTCCTAGACAAGGTTAAGCACACGAAGTTGACAGTTATATACCAATCTATCTAATGATCTGTGTCTCAAAAAGCTTTGAAAGAATCACTTTAGACAAGTGTATAATTACTTTTTTTATATATAAAAAAACGTCTTTTTTATAAGTATCAGTCAGGATTCATTACAGGTTACTCTGATCTTGTTCAGCTTATTTCCAGGTATCATAGTATGAGCACTGCCTATGACTTATCTCAAACAAAACCTATGACTTATCTCAAACAAAACCTATGACTTATCTCAAACAAAACCTATGATTTATCTCAAACAAAACCTATGACTTATCTCAAACAAAACCTATGACTTATCTCAAACAAAACCTATGACTTATCTCAAACAAAACCTATGACTTATCTCAAACAAAACCTATGACTTATCTCAAACAAAACCTATGACTTATCTCAAACAAAACCTATGACTTATCTCAAACAAAATAGTGTTGCTGTATTAAAACGTTTTGTGTTTGAGGCAATACAAGTTTTGATCTGAATTTGCCTTTTGTATATGCTTAATCTGATTCACAAGGAATATTTCCGAACTTTCTTTTCCCCATATGTATGTATGTATGTATGTATGTATGTATGTATGTATGTATGTATGTATGTATGTATGTATGTATGTATGTGTGTGTGTGTGTGTGTGTGTGTGTGTGTGTGTGCGTGCATGCATGCATCTATCTATCTATCTATATATATATCTATCTATGTCTGTGTCTGTCTAGATGGATATATATATATATATATATATATATATATATATATATATATATATATATATATATATATACCTATTTATCTATCTATCTACTTATCTATCTACCTATCTATCTATCTATCTATCTATCTATCTATCTATCTATATATCTATTCACATTGACATGTTAAAGTTTCATCTCATACAGATTAATTTGATTTGCAAATTACACCTTTTTCAGTATGGTGTTCAGTTATGCCACATTCAAATATTTAAAGCCACTATGCTTTGATGTATCTTTTCTACAAATATCAAATAAAAACAGTTTATAACAAGCCGTACCTATTAATAACGTATGGATAAGTAGAATCTAATGATAGACGGATTATTCAACATACAAGATTCAAAGTCAATCTCTGATGCTCATTGATTTAATTTGGGTACGTTTTGGCTTGGGTACGCTTTGACTTGCATGCATTTAGACCCACTTCCTACGTAGAGACCAACCACTGCGAACATAGTTTTTCATATTAGGTATTGACATATGTTATAAGATAAAAACGGTTCAGACTGTATTCTGTTCACAGTTGTTCCACGACAGAGGCAATATTCGAGTTAGTTACAGTATAGGAACATAAAAACAAAACCGTTCATTTTAATCAGGTACATAATGAATGGATAGTGAGGCGTAATAGAGTTAAGCATAATGATTTATCACTCCAGGAGGACCCTGCGTGTTCCGACTCCACAATTGGTTTCAGTTAATTTTCTTTTCATTTAATTAAGTCTGTCATATGAAATGACGTGATGGCAATTGAGTTGCATTCAATCTGGCAATCTGCTTACAAAATTACGTTTAATGACCTTTTCAAATAAGAATCTTAATGAAAAAAGAACATATTGTTTACAAAGACTGGAGGTGATACACTTTATGATTCACAATACGGACTAACAGTCGTACTGCTGCTATACATACAGATCAGCTACAAAAATGTTCAGGAAAAAGGAAACGTAGTCTCAAAATCACTCAAGAAAGCTGAAACATTGAGTTTCAAACGTTAAGTGTAAGTCTAAGTAGTTATTACTGATTATTAAATAATACATTTCTAGTTTAGTTTACTTAATCACTTAAGTAGTTATTACTGATTATTAAATAATACATTTCTAGTTTAGTTTACTTAATCACTTAAGTAGTTATCACTGATTATTAAATAATACATTTCTAGTTTAGTTTACTTAATCACTTAAGTAGTTATTACTGATTATTAAATAATACATTTCTAGTTTAGTTTACTTAATCACTTAAGTAGTTATTACTGATTATTAAATAGAACATTTCTAGTTTAGTTTACTTAATCACTTAAGTAGTTATTACTAATTATTAAATAATACATTTCTAGTTTAGTTTACTAATTCTTCTTAATCAGTTTCACATTATAATAACTTGTGCAATTTGTGAATCGGATATCAAGTGCTCACTAGAGTATGATAAACATATATGAAGGAGTGCTAACATAATTATACAGAATGATAAACAAATATGAAAGAGTGCTAATATAATTATACAGTATGATAGACAAATATGAGAGTGCTAACATAATTATACAGTATGATAGACAAATATAAAAGAGCGCTAACATCAATATACAGTATGATAGACAAATATCAGAGTGCTAACATAATTCTAAAGTATGATAGACAAATATCAGAATGCTAACATAATTCTAAAGTATGATAGACAAATATGAGAGTGCTAACATAATTCAACAGTATGATAGACAAATATGAAAGAGTGTTAACATAATTCTACAGTATGATAGACAAATATGAAAGAGTGTTAACATAATTCTACAGTATGATAGACAAATATGAGAGTGCTAATATAATTATACAGTATGATAGACAAATATGAAAGTGCTAATATAATTATACAGTATGATAGACAAATATCAGAATGCTAACATAATTCTAAAGTATGATAGACAAATATGAGAGTGCTAACATAATTCAACAGTATGATAGACAAATATGAAAGAGTGTTAACATAATTCTACAGTATGATAGACAAATATGAAAGAGTGTTAACATAATTCTACAGAATGATAGACAAATATGAGAGTGCTAATATAATTATACAGTATGATAGACAAATATGAAAGTGCTAATATAATTATACAGTATGATACACAAATATGAAAGAGTGTTAACATAATTCTACAGTATGATAGACAAATATGAAAGAGTGTTAACATAATTCTACAGTATGATAGACAAATATGAGAGTGCTAATATAATTATACAGTATGATAGACAAATATGAAAGTGCTAATATAACTATACAGTATGATAGACAAATATCAGAGTGCTAATATAATTATACTGTATGATAGACAAATATGAAAGAGTGCTAACATCATTCTACAGTATGATAGGCAAATATGAATGAGTGGTAACATAATTATACAGTATGATAGACAAATATGAGAGTGCTAACATAATTATACAGTGTAATGGACAAATAGGAGAGTGCTAACATAATTCTAAAGTATGATAGACAAATAAGAAAGAGTGCTAACATTATTCTACAGTATGACAGACAAATAAGAGAGTGCTAACATAATTATACAGTGTGATGGACAAATATGAAAGAGTGCTAACATAATTTTACAGTATGATAGACAAATATGAAAGAGTGCTAACATAATTCTACAGTATGGTGGACAAATATGAAACAGTGCAAACATAATTATACAGCATGATAGACAAATAGGAGAGTGCTAACATAATTTTACAGTATGATAGACAATATAAAAGAGCGCTAACGTTTCTTTACAGTGTGATAGACAAATATGAAAGAATACTAATGTAATTCTACATCTCTAATACATACATACATACATACATACATACATACATACATACATACATACATACATACATACATACATACATACATACATACATACATATTTGTTCATTGCTCTTGAAGAGTTCGCAAGACATTTCAACAATATTTTTTCCTTTTTACACAATGTGTTTATATTTTTTTCACGAAGACTTGCCATTAAATTTAATGCAGCAAATCAAACTTTTTGTTTTCCAGACGATCGCATATCGAATGTTCAGATAATTGTTTGAAATCGCGCTGTATAAAAACCAAGGTCCTGTAGGGTCAACAGGCATAAGCCAAGGGCAGTTTGTCAAATTAATGGCTTCCTGCATCAGTCATGCAAAGTGAAAACGTACTGGTTCGTTTATTTCTTTCATGCCTAACTAAGCGCAAAATGCATAATACTAAATCCTATCGAACTAATGTCTTAGTTTTGACAATAATTGCAAAGTATATAAGATCAATTCTTTTGTATTTACTTTAGGAGTTATGTTCTTTGGTATATGTTTACACAATTGGGGGCCAAAACAGGGTAATTTGTTTTTGTTGCAAATTATCTATAAGTGTTGCTACTTGTGTTCTTTTACGTTGCATGTCTGCTAAATCATGAAGAAAAAAAAAGAAATCATGAATCAATAACTCTCGATGGGGTTTTGTTTGTTTGTTTTGTGTTTTAATGCTAATTAATACCCGTTTGCGTTTATAATAGACCCGTACTTGGATAAATAGCTAACGCTTTAGTAAAAAAAAACTAAGTATATTTCATATTTTTGAAAAAAATTAATCAAGGTTTTCAATATGAATAAAATCTTGTTCTTTGGGACACGGGAATTTGTATATCAGTTATTTTGGTCTCGGTATCATGCAATATTACCTGTGTTTTTTTTTAATGAAGTTAATTACAACGTTTTCATTGGCCACCTTTCAATATCAGAAAAATAGTTTTTTTCTGAACGTATTGCTTTCTCGAGGAAATAACCGGTATTATTCATTGACTCCAATAGAGTTTCGATGTATAGCAATTTATACATATTACATTTGGAACTCGTCAGACATTTATTACCTGATGTCAGAGGCAAGTACATCAATTAAATTTCTGGTAGACTTAATATATAGTAGGGGCTATATTCTTTAACATTACATCATTATACTAACCACCTACAACGAAATAGTTGTATGTGACACGCCATCAGATGTATACGTGTTGGTATCTAGATTAATTACAAATAAATACCTGTACCTAAGACTTCTAAAACTGCTGACGTCATTAGATTCAAAAGAGAAATAGTTCGCGGTCTTTGAGTATATGACACATACGATCGACGTTAGCGTTTCAGTTGTTAACTTTCGTATATAGAATACATTTCTTGTGAATGACAGATACAATCATTCCTAATATCCGATTTTCCTGTATTATGAAAGTGGGTTATCGGCCAGCAATTAAATTAATCGCCTCAGAATAAAATTTCTTTTAGACGGAACATCTGGAAGTACTTACAACAGGAGAAAGGGTGAAGGCGGGCCACTGGCGCCTTAAATCCAGTTGCTTCGGGTAGATGGGACTCGTAAACCTTGGAAGGTAGTTCATCTAGGAGAAGGAAAATTCCGATTCCAAACCTATGCTGTATTGTGGCTATACACACTCATGTGAAAGGCTAAGGGAGTAAACCACAACACAAATCCGGAGACGGAGTCCCTAAGGCGGTCTGACATTGACCTGAATGTCATTCCGGCAACTTCTGCGACGCCTTTGGTGCCAAGCTGTATCGACATTCGTCGTTCCCTTGGGCCCACCAGCTGCGTAGAGAGGGGGAATCTTCTGAATGGGCAACAGCTGATTCTAGATACCACCCTGCCTAGGCTACATAGGTTCACTAGAGAGGACACTACAGCGTCGTCGTATGGCGTCGGCACAACACGAGAAGTAGCAGTTTACCAGTTCTAAGCCAATGCTCGTTTAGCGTAGAGCTTGGCGCCAGGGGTTACTTCTGACGGTGGGAGAGATCATCAGGTCTTACTGGACAGCTACCGCCCGCCTTAAGCTGGGCAGCCCCCAGTCAGTAAGGTGCTGCCCGCCATGGCTTGCCTGCTTCACTCGGTGCATGGAGCTTTGAGAACCATCTCGATAAGTGGGCCACAAAACTCCGCACCAGGAAAGACTCAAAGAAATAAGAAAACTACAGCTCTTCGTTTTGCGACCTGGAACGTTAGGACCATGTGTCCTGGATTGACCAATGACCTACAGCAGATCGACGATGCACGGAAGACTGCCGTCATTGACACAGAACTCTCCCGACTGAACATCGACATTGCCTGTCTCCAGGAGACCCGACTGGCTGACAGCGGCACCATCAGGGAAGCCAATTACACGTTTTTTTGGCAGGGGAAGCCCTCCAATGAACCTAGGCATCACGGTGTAGGCTTTGCTAGTCGCCTTCATTGAACCTCCATCATCAGGTACTGAGAGAATCTTTGCCCTCCGGCTGTCAACATTCTAAGGCCCAGTCCACATCTTCAACGTGTATGCTCCATCCCTCCGCTCTACCCACGAGGAGAAAGACAAGTTTTATGAGGCTCTGGATCAGGCCATATCCAGTATTCCAAACAACGAAGGCCTTTACTTACTTGGAGACTTCAATTCTAGAGTGGGAGCTGACCAAGAGGCCTGGTCTGCCTGTCTCGGCCTTTACGGAAGGGGCAAGATCAACGAGAACGGACAGCGACTTCTGGAGATGTGCTGCTCCCACAGTCTATGTGTGACCAACACTTTTTTCCGATGCAAGGAGATCCACCAAATGTCAGACACTCACGTTCACACTACTGGCGCCAGCTAGACCTTTTCATCACCAGGCGTGCGTAACTGGCCTGCGTCCTCCTCAACCGCAGCTACCACAGTGCCGACTGCGACATGGACCATTCCCTTGTGGTCAGTAAGGTGCGAACATTACCCAAAAAGCTGCACCACGCCAAAAAGAATGGTCACCCTCGCATCAATACTTGCTGTGCAAGTAACCCAGAGAAAACACAGCAGTTCATCAGCAAAGTGCAGGAAGCTCTCACCAAAGTGACACCTGATGTCACCATTGATTCCAAGTGGGCCCATCTCCGTGACTCTGTGTACAACTCAGCCGTCATAGCTTACGGGAAGAGGGAACGGAAAAATGCCGACTGGTATGAGGTAAACTGGAGGAGATGGAGTCTGTGACTGAGGCAAAGATGAAAGCCCTCCTGGCATACAAGGCTGTACCTAGCCCAAGACATTGCAAGCACTCAGGAATGCAAGCTACAACACCCAGAAAACTGTCCGTCACTGTGTCAGCATCTACTGGCTTAACCATTACAACAGTATACAGACAGCTGCCAACACCAGGCATGCAAGATGAAGGTATGACGGCATCAAGTAGGCTACAGGCCCCTCCATCTCAAAGACCGCCCCCCCCCCCCTCAAGTCCAAGACAGGTGAAGACATCACAGACCAGGGCAAACAACTGCAGCGATGGGTTGAACACTATCTCTAGCTATTTGCAACCCAAAACAACGTCACTGACACTGCCCTGGATGCCATTCCAGACCTGCCTGTCATGGAGGAGCTAGACACACAGCCCACCCTGGAAGAGCTCGGAAAAGCCATAGACTGCCTTGCCAGTTTTGTAGGAAAGGCTTTCGCCAGTGTTGCCTAAGCGCGCTTGCAGATCCTAGCCTCCCTCGTCTACCCAGAGTCCCAGTGTGGATTTCGAGCCAGCAGATCAACTGTAGACATGATCTTCTCACTAAGTCAGCTGCAGGAGAAGTGTCATGAGCAGCAGATGCCCCACTACATTGCCTTCATAGACCTGACGAAGGCATTTGACCTGGTCAATCGGAGTGGACTCTTCAAAATCCTGCAGAAGATTGGCTTCCCACCCTTCCCACCCCCGCCACGTCTACTTGCTTTCCTCATGTCATTCCACGAGAACATGCACAGCAGAGTGTGCCTCAATGGCGCAACATCAGAGGCCTTCCCAGTAATCAGCGGAGTCAAACAAGGCTATATGCTTGCGCCAACGCTCTTTGCTATATTCTTTTTCATGCTTCTCCAGTACGCCTTCAAGGGCTGCAGCGATGGAATGTACATCCATACCAGGGCTGACGGAAAGCTGTTCAACATTGCCCGTCTCCGTGATAAAACTAAAATCACAAAGGTGTTCATCTATGAATTGCTTTTCGCCGATGATGCAGCCTTGACATCCCACACGGAAGATAGACTGAAGCAGCTAGTATGCCGCCTCTCCAACGCTTGCAAGGAATTTTGGACTTACCATCAACTTGAGGAAGACAAACGTCGTGGCGCAAGATGCAAACTCCCCTCCTTTTGTCACCATCGATGGATACAACTTGGAAGTTGTCGAGAACTTTACATACCTCGGGTTCAACATCTCCAGCTCACTCACCGAGAAGACCAAACTGCGTGTCTAGCAAGCCTGCGTGCTCAGCTCACTCTTCTATAGCAGCGAAACATGGACCACCTATGCAAATCACGAGAGAAAACTCAACAGCTTCCACCTGAGATATCTACGGCACAATATGCACATCAAGTAGCAGGACAAAGTACCCAACACAGAGGTTCTAAAACGCGCCAACATCAACAGCATGTTCGCCATTCTCAGCGAGAGGAGCCTTCCCTGGCTCGGCCGTGTCAAGAGAATGGACACAGGCCGCACTCCTAAGGACCTGTTATATGGGGAACTAGCAGAAGGTACACGACCAACTGGACGTCCACGCCTGAGCAACAAAGATGTTTGTAAGAGGGACATGTAGACGGCCAACATCGATGTCAACAACTCTTAGAGCTTTGCTAATGACCGTCCCATCTGGCGCCTAGCTGTCATGCAGGGAGTTAGCAAAGCTGAGGATGACAGGAATAGAAAGCATGCTCAAAAGAGAGCCCGAAAGAAGGAACAGCTAACTCTGGAGCTATGCCATCGTCTCACGTAGATGGACGGATGCCAAGGATTGCATTCAGAAGAGACAAAGTTTGACATTATTGCATGTGTACGAAAGCAGTGTATATTTGCTATATCATGACTCATCGAGTCATGCGTTAATTTAAAAGAAATTGTAGAACCGAGAAACAATAAATACCAACTGATTTTAAGTTATAATTTACTTTCCCTCCCTCCCCCCGATTTTATTTCTATTTCACATTAATCTCCTGCAGTATTTTGTAGTAGTCATACTGTAAAAACAGAACCTTACCATTGTTTCATGTTTTTAAAGCAATGACAACAAATATTCGTCAACGTTAAAATGACCTAATTTAAATTACACCTTAGATTTCGATAGATAGCATATCTGGCAAATATGCGGAAAGTCTATTACAGCCGAAAGACAGACAGGCGTACAGAGAGAGAGAGAGAGAGAGAGAGAGAGAGAGAGAGAGAGAGAGAGAGAGAGAGAGAGAGAGAGAGAGAGAGAGAGAGAGAGAGAGATTATTGTTTTTCTCATTCCAAGTCATTGCTACAGATTCCTCTCCATTGGTGGAAATTAAATTTCCTGTTTTTCAAACTCATTTCCACAAGCAAGTGTCAGAAAATATCACTGGATATTTTGGTTTGGTACATTGATGAACAGCAGTTACATTAGTTGACTGAACTGTAACATTTCCTTCAACCACCATTTGTCGAGGCTTGTTTATTTTCCTTACTTCGGTAGTTAAGTTCTCAGATGATTACTTTTCTTCTTTGAAATGATGGAGCTTAAGTGTTTTCGTACACATAAGTACTCTTTCTTCTTCAGCTCACATTATTAACAATTTGCAATATATTAACAATGAGCGAAAAGTTAATACAGGGTACAAGAGAGCAGACAGAGTCAACCATTAGCGTCAAGCATACCAAATTATCATGCAGCATTGTTTATGGCATTCCAATTGGATCGCAGAATTCATAGAATACCAGTTATGTTACGACCCCGCCATTCTTGGCATCGTAAGACGTGAATCATTATTTCACTCATTCAACCCGTTATATGTGTATATTTTACGAAGCAACGAACACCAACCAACCTATGATATTTCCCTGAGAACGTTATTTAAGAATTGACCGTTGGGGTCATTTAGAAGAGTATGAATAACGACAATAAAGTAAGAATTTTGTGAATGCCCGTTATTCGTTTAGCTGGTTCACGCAAAACTTCAGGGTATCTTTCCAACACGATAAAAGAATCAGCAGTTCTGAAATTTATATGTTTATTTGACTGTGTTTTTATTTACTTTGTTTAATTTTATTTCATATCATTACATTTATTTATTTATTTATTTATTTATTTATTGACTTTTCTGTCATCGAGTTTAAGTTGTAACATGCTTGGCCATGTCAGTCGCAAACTAAAATGGCATCAAATGCAAATATTAATCAATCTGAACTTTCTTCGAGCTTGTGGTTTTTATTACATCATAAGATTTGACTTTATAACGATAAATCAAGCGGCATCACGAATATCCTAAGATCTGACGTTATAACGATAAACCAAGTAGCATCACGAATATCCTAAGATCTGACGTTATAACTATAAACCAAGTGGCATCACGAATATCCTAAGATCTGACGTTATAACGATAACATCAAGTGGCATCACGAATATCACCAGTTATTAGCTATTAAAACCGAAAGATTTTTTTAAATTAAAAGTTGCAGGAAACAAATTTGAAATTAAAGATGCAGTTGTTTCCTTATTGGCTGAAACTCCATACAGTGTTATTTCTAATGCCTATCATGTCATATTATCCAGTTTGTCTGTCATCAATGCAGCCGTCGTAGGTGCATTTGAACATTGGACTCCAGATGTTACACATTAAGCCTACCTCTAGAACTTTGCTTTGATGTATCTGTATTCATTGCACATGTCTAATGTACATCAGTCGTTTAATTTAATGTGAATTAGTACCTAACGTATATTACAGAGCACTTCTGTTATGGTTATTTTTCTTACAATGCACTATATCAACATATATTGGACATTTATTTGCATATCCTAAGAAATAATCTCATAATTAGACGCAAAAACACGAGCAGTATAACTGCATATTGAATCTATTGCACGAGTCTTTAGGTGAATTGTTTAAAAGCATTTAATGGTTGGTGTGACTTTACAGAATACAAAAAGTCAACGTATCGAAAGACGAAAGACTAGCATTGCTCGAAAACAAAAGGAAGGAACACAGTAACTTTTCATGCTAGTCGTATAAACTACCCACCGATAAAGTCGTCTTCAAAGTAATGTTGACGTCAATGAGCAGCAACGGGGTTTTTCTTAAAGAAACTTCTTATGCAAATTATACAGATCTATCTATTTGCATCTGAATTTATGCCATGAAGTTGCATGGCAAGTCAGGTGCCAATTAATTTTTATAATCGCCGCACCAGTAGTAACTACATATGCAGTGTCAGAAAGTAATTTTAATGTTACTGCAAACAAAAAGATCATACATACGAGTTTCAACCAAATTTTCGTAAAATGAAGAACCACAGTCTTAAAGGCAACTATTCCAAACTTTCTTTAAACAAAACAATGATATTTTTTAAGTGGAAGCTTTTGCTTTAAAAGCTTACTGTAAGACATGCAATGAAAAACAAAGTATCAGCAGTGTTTGACGAGAATACATACGAAAACCTGACATTCTTTTACTCTGACAACCTCGAGTCTGCTTGCAAAACAACACCGCAAACACTGTCAATATATGGCTTGTCCCAACAACAACAAAAAACAGCAGACTGAAGACGAACCAATGCGGATATAGCAGTTCATTTTAAGTTGCGGTAAATCCGTATTTCTGCGAATATTATCTGTCACTGTTTTTTTTTATATCAAAGCAGCAAATTCTCCGCACGATTAAAACGCATCAACAAGATACTGTTTTCCGTATAAAGATAATATATAGATGGACATCAGAGATTGTAAAAGTGTGTTACTGGATAGCTCAGAGTTCCTTCAGCTTATTAAATACAACACTAAACCTTCTTAACGTACTTCTGTTAAGTATATACTTTCATCGAATAGATATATGTTTATAATAAACTATTTCCACTAAGTTTAAAGAGCAATTGTTTTATTATGAAACGTGTAAACGTACTGTACAGTCAATAGGTGGATAGATTCTTCAAAAAGGGGACGTGACATGTGAGAAAAGGCTGTTTAGAATATTATTTGCGCAGTTATAAATCACAACTTTTAAAAATATTAAAGGCAAAATGACAAATTTGGATTTAACATTCAAAAATAAATAAATCCAATAGCCGTAACAATAAATCACAACTTTTATAAATCAAATCTAAATTCCGTGAAATGTAATTGATTTTGAGAATACGTATATCCAGTGTGTCATTAGCACGCGGCATAAACAAGGCTCGACGATTCATACAGTCGAGATTTCCTATTTCACCCATGCATACCATATTCTGTGTGCATTAAGAGATGAATCATTCGGATCCAATGGACATGTTCATAAGTGCATACTTTGAATAGTGTCATGAATTCAGCCTGCTGAAACACGACATGGAACATCTCCTGTCTGTTGTATATTCAATAGTGACTGATGAAATTTAAATATCACTGCCTGACATCCTGTTACATGACTCTAAAGGCTAACGTCAAAAATCCAACATGACCAATAGTCTGCTTCGTCTCAGCTTGAAAAACGGACTGGTACTCCTCCTCCATTTCAATAACCAGATTTTACTGAAACTAATAAACAAATTATGTTTGTGTTAATAATGTTGGTAAAATACGGAAGTACAAAAAAATAGCATTCAGTGCTAAAGCCATTTACTCAACTTTCAATATATTGTCTTTCAAACGAGCACCTTTTTTCCAATACAACACAACTTCAAATATCTGTTATAGAATTCGTGAGCAGCAAATATAAATAAGAAGACGATATAAAATGGAATACAAATGATTGGAGCATGGATGAAGATATATAATGTCATGTACACTTACAAGTCAGTCAGATTGTTCACCCTGACTGAATAATACAATATCAGCAGTGGTATTCTATGTACGCCATCGTATTTTGAAAATGTCTTTACTTTAAAAGATATCTTGGTCCAAATAAATGATTCCTGTTATCAAATTTGTGATAACTAATACTTATTCATGCAATATATTAGGGGGATGGGACGGTAGAAAAAAATAAGGTCATTGGAATGGGTGCTTGTAGTCGAATAAGGGAAATCAGTTGTGTAAATCACAAATGTATATCATCATTCTCGTTCTGAAATTTATTCGTTCTTCTAATACCATAAAGAGCGGCCGAGTCATCCCAAAGACTTATACAAATTGTACTCGCCAGGCACTCAGCATTAAGAGGATAGTGTCAGGATAATGTGACTGGGTGGAACATAATGCCACATGTCTGCGACATGACGCCTCTGTTCTAGACATCACTATAAACTACAACACTGCAAAACATCATAGCGATATGACTGGGAAATTGTTAAAGATACATTAAACATCCAACACATAACATTCGATGAAGAAAGTTAGTCACACAGATTTACGTCATACCATAAGGAATGTGCTACTACAGGCCACTATTCCACCACTGGCATGAAATTAGCATATAATTGGTATACGCTGACATAAAGATATTGCTTGGTTAGTCACTTTCCAGGAAATGGTCTTGACGCCAAGAGTAAGAGACCTAAAAAATCTCTGTCAATGATATATTAAGGGAAACATGATACAAAACGCAAGTGTGGTTTTGTATTTATAACATACCCTTTATAATGCTTTCCAAATCATTTAGCTTTACTAAATGAACGTAATTTAAAACTGCCTTGATTCACCCAGTCTGAAACAAATCTACGCCAGGACGTCTAAGAATGCGCCAAAGTTGTTTGAATCATGGTTTGTAATAAGGAAATGCTGACTGAACAGTTATATTGAACGCCAGATGTCAACTTGTAATATTTAATGGGTACGTAAGAAAATAGTTTAGTTGTCATGTAGGCCCATAGTCTGATATATGGATAAAACTATGTGTTTTGTTTCGAGTGGGCCGAATGATTGGGTTCGCTACTACGTAGGTATATGTCTAGGCCGTCTGGCCGAGATGTATGCTCCTACGCTGTATCAATCGACTTCTTTCCTCCGACTCTGAACATAGCATTTGCGTGGTATTTCCTTTACTATCCTATATCTTTTTCAGTACATTCTGTTATTATTACAAATCCCATTTTATACACGCATTCTTTTAAATTTTGGTAATTTAGTTTATGCTTTTAAAATATGAATTAGGCAATTTTTGTTTTACGAAAGATTTTGTACAACCATGAGAAAAATCCCCATAGGCCGTACGTAACCTGTTCATGCTCTAGATATGTAAAGTGCACGTAATCCATTCAGCTTTGAATTTTAAAAAAAATGTTTGTGTGTTGACATATAAATGGATTTAAACTGACGTCACAGGGAAAGGATGTTTCCGTATTTCTCAACAGAACATAGGTTTTGGACCAGTAAATGTGTTTTCCTTTTAAACCCAACATACTGAATAAACACTACCTACCTCTTAGCCAATTTAAGAGCACATTTTTCACAGAGAAACGTCATTAAATACAATTAAAATTATACATAAAGCTCAACAATTTACAGTACTTACATATTCTCTTTTTTATGTTTTTATTACAATAAATGATTAATGTGTTGTACTTGAAGGTGGTTACTAAAACATACGTTTTAAACAAAACGTAGATTAGATCTACTTCTAACACGCGAACTAGATTTGTATTGATGATTAGAATATTTTAACAAGAAACGTTTAATTAATACTGTGCTGATTTCTTTTTGTTTATACGTGAACTGTAGCAAAAATTAAAACTTTTGGTCTTTCAAAAAATACAAGTTTCTGTTTCTCCAACAAACTACTGGGCTTAATATATTATTGAAAGTAATTTTACGTTTCATAAAGGAAAAACATTGTAAAAAAAATCTTTCGATTGTTCATAACTAATAAAAAGAACTTCGCTCCAAATATAATAACTCCACAAGAATTTATCCTGACGGCGCAAAGAATTAAGAACATTAGTGGAAATCACACTAAAAATGTTCTCTTTGTCAGATGGTGCATAGACATTTTTAGCCGAAATCATGGCAATAGACATTGCCCTGTAATTTATCGAAATCAAACATATAAACTCTGTCATCTTCTCCAATGCACTATCAGTATTAGTCACTGCACAGCAGGAAGGTGGAAACTCCATTACTGACCAATATTCGCATCAAACGTACCGAGCTGTGTACCTCCTCCCAAAATATTGTATACTGCTAACCAATTATATTGGTATTAAAAGTAATGTACGCTGCTAAAATACCCCTATCCTACAACCATTGATTTTAAAAACCATACACTGATTTTAAAACTTCATCATCCCCCGACCATATAAAACATGTAGTCAGTTGCGCCATGGAATGATGCTGTCAACAACAAATTCCATGTGATCAAACCTTCCTTACAGAAGGTACGAGGCAGTCTTTGCAAGAATTATAATTGTTCTTACTTATATAACTAACTCCTACGAATTAAAGCGTGAAGACCCGTCATAATGTGTCTCTTGCACTGATATGTTCATCATGAAGTACTGTGTTATTGTTTGATTCTCCAACGGGATGAAATGATCATGGCTTAGTTCAGGTATAGGACACTCGTACAAGGCCCATGAATACCTCTTGAGAGATTATCTTTGAGCAAGACTGATACCATGCCAATATCCACTAAACTTTGGTGGACCACTACGTTGGCATAGCAGTTAGATCGTCTTTCTAGCATGCGTGAGGTCGCTGATTCGAAACCATGGCTGAGTCATAACTAA